>CM056993.1:182340469-182940469 GCA_029891345.1 Dryococelus australis | reverse complement strand
GCAATATAACTGAAATCTGAACTTGTGTCACTGCTTCAACGAGAAGGATTTGAGTTTCGAAAGTGGTCATCCAGCAGCACCACTCTCTACTTGAAGATGTGCCTACATCACAGCGAGAAGTTTTGAAGAGCCTTGATCAAGAAACCAGTCCAGCTATCAAAGTGCTTGGTGTACACTGGTGTCCAGAGACTGATAATTTCACATATCACATCAATTGTCAATAAACAAAAGGGGTATCTTGTCAACTATTGCTCGCCTTTACGACCCATGTCAGTGGGTAGCCCCTGTTGTGTGGGGAAAATCTTGTTGCAGACACTGTGGACGATGTGGTTAGAGTGGGATCAACCTGTTCCTACAGATATTACTCAGCAGTGGTTACATTTCAAGAAGATACTGGGTGCTATGGCCAAGGTGAGAATCCCACGACACACTGAGTGGACTAATGCCTGCAGTATTGAAATTCATAGGTTCTGTGATGCTTCTGAGAAGGCGTATGCTGCTGTGATTTATGCTCGCATTGTAAACAACATTGGAGTCATTTCAACTTGCCTGGTCACACCAAAATCAAAGGTTGCGGCATTAAAGACACTATCAATTCTGAGGCTTGAGTTGTTTGGTGCCTTGCTTCTCTCAAGATTGTGGCAATGGGTGAGTAAAATGTTCAGCGAAAGGGCTCATCCCTTCAGCACGTACATGTCAAATTCTTCCACTGTCCTGTTATGGCTCTGGTCATCACCACACAGGTTCAAGACCATTGTCGCTAATCGAGTCGCTAAAATTCAACTACTGTATTCTGGTGTGTATAGGCCACGTGCATGTATAGGCCGCACCAGAAGTTTCTGATGAAAAATTTGGAATAATTAATATTTAATGTAAAGACCGCACTGAATTTTTGTATTCCTGTAAATATTGTTAAGTCACTATTCCATACGAACATAATAAATTCGAACTTAATTTTCCCCTACACAACATTTGTAACACAAAATTTGTACTATGTTGCAATGTTTACAAATATATATTGCAGAATTACTATCCCACAGATGGTAATGTGACTTGAGAAAGCTAAAAACCATGGCAACATGATGCAAAAAAAATGGTTTCTTATCAATGTGCACATGTAGCATGGCGGCGGGCGTGCAAACTATGTAAGATATCTTTCTTTTGTACAGCAGAGAAATTATTTTCTCAGGTATGGTATCTATGGTCGAGCTCCAACATATTTACATTTTACACACACGGGATGAAGGTTATTTTGTTTATTAACATGAGTGAATAAATAATTGCATAAATGGAAAGTTTTTTTTGCAACTTCCTTTGAAACTAAGTTAAAAGATTAAATGTAGTACATTGATAAATTTCTAAACATATTTTAGGGGTAAAATTTTTTTTTGCCAATTCCTTGTATATAAGTAACACCCCAATTTTTGTAGTCTTTTTTTTTGTGAAAATGTGCGGCCTATACACGCCGAAATATGGTAATTGTACCTAGGTAGGAAATTGTGGTTTTATTATTTTGTCATTTTCGTTTTTAAAATTAGTGATTTTGATGTTTTGTGGTTTTAATATTTTGTCATTTTCATTTTTAAAAAGAGTGATTTTGATGTTTTGTGATTTATATAAAAAAAAAAAAAAGAGCAATTTTCACTATATTTATTAGAAAAAACATAAAACAATTAACATTTCTATAGCTCAATTAGTATAAGTATACACATGATTCTTTTGTTTAAAATGGTTGTTCCGCATAGTAAACGTGTCCTTGTATGTGCGCAATGCGACAAATGGCGGCCATCTCTATCAATAGCCATTCACTTGTTCCGCCGCTCTTCCATCTTGTGCGTTGAGTCCCAGAATTGTTTTATTTTCATTGTGATTGTAAATAATGCATGTATGTTACGGCAATGATAAAGTATTCTTTAAATGAATAAATGATCATTCATTCTTTATTTCGCTAAGTAACTATAATTATTAATTTGAAAGCGGCATTTTGTGGAAAAATACATAAAAACCACACGTGACATCTTTGGTAAATATACTGCTGATAGGTTATGGCCATCCTGCGTTGTTATTGAGCTGTTTAGAAAGTAATGTGATTTCGCCTTTACTGATTTTAAATAAATTCTAAAAGAGCACTACACAAGCAAAGTTTATTTAGAGTTGTAACTAAATTATGCCATAACAAATTAGTTTTTTTTTACATTTTATAGTTTTAAAAAGTAAATTTCGTGTTACTTTGCGATATTTTGCCTAAAAATCTTTAGACCATTTTTTCCCATCTCTAGTCATGGCGTTATGTCCTGTCAAGCTGTAACCCAGCAGACCTTGCATCATGTGGTGTGTTTCCTGACAAGCTGGTGAACAGTCCCATGTGATTTCATGGACCTGAATGGTTGACAGATTCTGAAGACATGTGGCTTGTAAGTTCAGGATGCCTGATCTGAAGGATATGCCTAAATGTAAATCTCAGAGCACAAGCTCTGGCAATCCAAGGTGATGGTACCTTGTGGACACTGTTAGAAGGTTTTTTTTCACTCTCAAGACTCAAGAGGCTAACAGCATGGATGCTTATAGCTCAAACTGCATTTATGAAACAACCTCATTGTTAATCGATGTTGTTGAGTGCTGAAGAATTAAAGGCAGCATTGATGTTTTGAGTTTAAGTGGTGCAACATGACCTTCTTTCAGAGGACTTAAAAGTTACTTCGTAATAAAGCGTGCTCCAGATAGCTAAGGAAATTGCATCCTTTCCTTGATCCCCTGGGTGTCATCAGGGTGGGCGGCTGCTAGCAGCACTCAGCTTTGCCGGAAGATACTAAACACCCTATACTTCTTCCAGTAAAATGTCATCTGTGTTAATTGTGAGAAATTACCACGAGGAGTACCTCTATGCAGGACTCCAGGCAGTACATTCCTTTATCCAGAGGCAATTTTGGATATTGAATGCTCGCCAGATCATTTGGCATTATGTGCGCCAGTGTGTTTCAGATAGTCAGGGAAAACCTCCACCCCTCTTATTGGAGATCTCCCTACTGTAAGATTCTCACAAGTGCATCCCTTTTTGAAAGTGGGCGTGGATATTGCAGGGCCATTCGCAACAAAGTGGACAAAGGCACGAAAGGCTCCAGCGGACAAAAGTTACATCTGTATTTTTGTGTGCATGTCGACGAAGGCTGTCCATTTGGAAGCTGTATCATCACTGTGCACCGAAACATTTTTGGTTGCCCTTAAGCGACTCGTGTTGGTGATGAGAACCACGTCATACATACTGTCAGACCATGGCACTACTACATTGGGGCAAGTCGACACTTGAAGGAAGTTCATCAATCACTCTTCACTGAACCCTCATGGCAGCGTTTGCAAAAACCACTTACATAATCTCAATATTGTTTGGCATTTCAAACCACCAGCTGATCTCACTATGGTGGCCTGTGGAAGGCAGCTGTGAAATCGGCCAAACTCTACATGAAGCGGGTCATCGGAGAGCAATACTTACGTTTGAAGAGATTATGACCCTTTTTGCTGAAATATCTGCAGTGCTAAACTCCAGACCTATGCGTCCCTTGTCACCAGACCAATCAGAATTTGATGGCCTTACTCCACAACATTTTCTAGTGGGGGCACCCTTCGTTGATCTACCTGAGCAAGACTTGAGCCATGTTGTAGACAACCATCTGGGTCGTTGCCAGCTGGTCACCAAGATGAAGAAAAGCATTTAGAAGCGTTGGAGTTTGGAATACCTCTACACCTTGCACCAGAGAACTAAGTGGAGTCATGTAGTACCCAACTTGAAACCGGACATTTTTGGTGCTAGTGAATGATCTTAATCTACCTCCGGTGAGGTGGAAGATGGTCAGGATTGTGAAGCTTCATCCTAGTAAAGATGGTGTGGTAAGAGTGGTGACTGTGAGAACTCTGAATGGTGAACTTGTAAGCCCAGTTACAAAATTATCTCCTCTACCTTGTAACGAGGACTCTTGAATTGTTAGCAAAGATTTACTGTTTAGTTGATTACCCTTAGTGTTGTTGTCACTATTAGTTTTACTATTATGTATAAAGTTGTTGTTTCTTGTCTGATATCTTGGTGTATTAATTATTGTAGTGCGGGTATCAGTTGGAAAATTCACCATTTTCCGGTGGGTGGTATGTTTGGGATATTTTATTCCTAGCAGGTTGCTGATGACTGCGACTGTATTGTTCTTGTTTGTTTTATTTTGTAGGGTTGGTGGTGGTGTAACAAGATGGCTGATGTGTAATAAAGATTGTATTTGTGATGATTTTCAATCAAGTGTTTTTCATGTTACTCTGAGCAATCCATCAAACAATATAAACAACTTGTATGTAATTTTACAATGAATTCTTTAATCATAAGGGCATATTATAACATTAAAGCCTATACACCTAGTAAATAAACAGTTTTCTGTGTTAACTTCTTGTTCCTTTTATAATGGGCAAGTAATTTAAAAATAAAATTTTACTACTGAAAAATATGGTTGTCAAGTACACACTCTAACACTATATGAAAAAGAATTCATTTTTATAGATATCAAAATTTGATATATATTTCCACAATTATCTGCCACTAAATCTAAATTGCATTACTATTTTCTTTAGTAGAAAATGGAAAGAACACAAAATTTTGGCAAAACATCTAAATTTTACTATTTAAATAAACTTTTTCTCTAAAAAAAAAATGACGTGTGATGCACTGCGCAGCTACAACATACACTTGACTTCGCCCCATCTGAACGCTGTTTCATTTCGCCTCGGGCAAGTAATTTACAGTACTTGAAAAGGCTGGACACGTGCCTAAAGGGTACTGCTCTCAATGAGAGATGATATTACAGACACATCAGTCCAACTTTTACTGTTCACCCTACTCTCCAAGCCAGGTGTCACGTCAAACCCCCCAAAATAAGACTGTATTATCTGCAGAGCCACCAAGCCCACCACCCAAGGTCACGTAATTCTACGGCATGCCAAGGGAGGGCACCATGGATCCTACGAGCAAATAAGGGATGAAGCTCACCATGTCGGAAATTTTCCCAGCAGCAGAAGATGTCAACACAGGACACCAGCAGATGATTTGAGGGGAGGAGCTTATCTCCTTCCTCACCCCTCGCCACCTCTGGTCCAGTGGTCAACCAGTACATTAGGCCCTGCGCAGCCCGAAAACTTCTGTCTATGTTTCCTCCACCGCTCAGTCCTGGGCTGTAGGAAGCCAACAGCAGCTTGCCTCTCTACTAATCCCACCACTCTCCTCGGGGCCAAAAAACACTAGCTATTGCAGCCTGCTCCACTACAAGCTTCTTTTGCGCCTGTGGCAATGCCCACAAGAGCTCCTGGAGCAGACTCAACCATTACCCCTGAAGACGTCGACAACAGCCTACCTGCTATCCTCTGGTAAACTGGTTATCAACAGTCCCTTCAGGATTACCACTCTTGCCTTACTGGATTGAAACAGCAATTCTTACCACTATTTATAGTAGTAACCACCAACAATCCCTTTCGGACAACAAGGAAGATAGTTACAGAAAGTTGTAGTAAACTACCTAGCAGTTTTATTGCCTTCACATCAGGTTAAATCCCGGTCTCCTTCACCTGGCTGTGCACAACTTAACTTCTGTGTCAATTCAGGTTAGTTTTAGGAGGTAATACTGACTAACTGACTTATGAGTACTGATTTGTGAGTGTCACTTTGTTAACCTTGTGTAGAAACCAGCTGACCAGGTGACTGGCCAGTTAAACTAACCTATACTCCGCCACCACTCTCTATGGGGCCGGAAAGGAACAAGAGTTTGTTTTGACGAACTAACCCCTGTGGATACCACACCCAAGTGTCGTTAGCCTACAGCTGGTGGGAACCCACTGCTCTGTCCACCGCTCTATTAAGAGGCTGGACAAAAGGGGCACAGAGTATAACTCTTGCCTGTACAGCTGCAGCTCTTGGCAGAATACAGTAGGAAATGACGTTGCCAGCATCACTTTTGCAATGTGGTAATTTGTACCTTCTCTTATGCGGTACACCCGGAAGGGTTGTACCCAGAAGAAGTCTAGAAGGGCAACACACACCTCCAGAAATAACGTGAATTGGAATCAGTTCCTTCTCCTGCACTCAGCAGTATACCCTCGTGGGGCAGAGTTCACACCGCCCGCTCACTAAAGGCGCCTTACCTCTCACTGTCAACCCAACCACTCTTTACCATCATCAAGACCGCTCGTTCACCACACCCCCTGGTTGAGGCTACCCGCAGAGAAGTGAAACCATCTCTGGGAATAGCCAAACTGTCATTCGGGGGCCAGCAGATCATCTCTCACGAGTCCACTCAGGATGCCAACAACATCAGCAGTGCACCACATCCTGGTACGACCAACAGCAGTCACCCGCCTCCACAGCAACTGGGAAAGCAGCCAACACGAAACCACTTCCAACGAGGTAAATCCATTGCTAAGGGTCAACCCACTCGCCGGGTTGTGACAATGGCACCTGATTTTGTTCCAGTCAGACAGACCACATGACCTGTGCTGTATACTGGCCGAGCACCCACAAAACACTAAGTAATACTTATGTTTCTCATTGATGCACTTCCACTATTACGCCTTCTTGGCTTTGTGGTGGGAGGCGGTACCTGGCTCGTTCTTAGGTACTTCCAACCAGCACTTAGTATTAGGAATGTTGATTGCCCTTCCTCTGGCGGTTTGGGGTTCTCAGATACCACCTAATGGAAGGGTTATAATGGTTTGGTGGGGAATCAAACTCCAGGGTGAGCTTGATTGCGAATGTCTCCCTCCCAGGGAGTGCAACCTTACTCACCATGATGGTTGTGGCAAAATACGGGATGCCAGCTGTCGTAATAAATGAATAAATTGGTAAGACACAGTGAATGGCAAAGTATATGATAATAGAATGAAAAATGGTTCGTCTTACTTCAGATAGTTTGTACTCGGGGCCCCGTTCACTACCTGGATGTCTGAAGGGATCTGGCCTCGTTGGTTTACGAGTGGGGACGAAATTCTGTGGAGGGGAAACTATCCGGAATGTAGTGTTGCTTTTGGGAGATATGATGATTTTGATCACCTTCTCAGCTGCCATACGGATTGTACAAGTTGCGGGTGGCTTTGAGTCAATAACTGGGGAAGGGGTAGGAGGCATCGCTACCAGTGCAGGTTTAGATGGGCAGTAAAAGGTTATGTACTCATAGATAGGCCACGGCTAGCAGATGCTTAGCTCGGAATCTAGCTCCGATTTGTGTTCACACGCTATAAACGGCGATATTAGGTGGTGTGTGGGAACAGTGACAACAGGTATGGGGGGTAGGGGTGAAGCGTCACGAGGGGAGTCGACTAGCGGTGCACTCTCAGGCCACGACTGTTCTCTCTCTGTAGACCCTTTGTACTCGACGATGATTCCTACTGGGTAATCCCCGTCCTTTCCTCATCATCTGAAGGTTTAAATTGACAGTACCTGGTTAATTGTTCTAGTGGTAGGTTTTAACCTGTCCCCAAATGAGGCTCTTCTAATATATTGGCTAATTAAGCTCACTCCTCCCCTATCCACCAGAGGACAGTTCTCGTGGGAGGGTCTTCTGCAGTCATTTGCAAGACACTATCCGTATAAAATGGCGGGCTAGAGTTGGGATGTTCCTGCAGGCAGGTGTGGGTGCTCCGGACACTCCCAGGAATCCCAGTATGTCTTTTCAGAATAAAGCCTTCTTCAGGCCCTGCGATCCTGAGGGGTTCTGTTCACTCACCCTGATTCCACAGTGAGGAATTAATTTTGTTATTGAGTAAAAACACTGGGGAATCTGGTTCTTGTACAAACTAAATAATTTTGTATAAATTATTAATTAACTTTGTACCAGGTGAAGGCGAACCTGGTCTGAATTTCTCCAATTCAACAACTCCTAGAAACGCTGTAATTGACAGAGAGAGATTAATTTTTCTGAGGGGTGGTTGTCCAGAGGGGACGTCGCGATGACCCGCTACCGCAAAGTCAAGGAAAGATTTGGTTAAAGGGTGCAGATGAAGAAGTTACCTCCGGAGAGCCTTCTCAAGCTGCCAGAGCTGGAGCTTTTGGAGATGGCCGAGCCTTTTCAAGCTGCTGGAGATGGATGTGGCTGGCCTTCTTCAGGCTGGGAGAGGAGGAGTTCATGTCCAGACCCAGGAGACCTTTGCGGTTGGCGGGCCGATGAACTCTGGCAAAAGCGTTTTCCGAGATTCTTTATATAGTAGAATTAACTTCATGGCTCTCCCAGGGGTGCGGGGGTTACAAGCCTCTCACCATAGGGGTAGATTATCTCAGAGTAGCGGGCAGCACTGTGTATTTCTTATCACCCTGAGTGGAGGCTGATGACAGGTTTACCGTCTCTACTCAAGGCTCTGCGGCTGTGACGTCACTGAGTGCAGGGATGCTGCGATCCAGTGGTGACTCTTTTAACTTCCTTATCACTGTAGGCTGGTCTGTGGCTCGTCAGGTAAAATAATTTCTGGTTGAAAGGGTGGCAACCGCATGCCGAATTCTGGGCGGGCAGTACAATTTAAATAATTAATCACATTAATTATTTTCCGTGTCTGTAGTTGTCCAGCACGTAGAATCAACCTTGTAGCCACTTAGAATCATGTATGCTGCTTCGAACTTGCCCCAAGACTCTTAGCATTCGCTGATGGGGCAAAGTCAGCATGTAGTGTGCACAGTCGCACTGCACAGCAGTGCGGCATGCGTCATTGTGATACTATAGTCACGAACCAAAACCATAATATTGACCATGACAACCGCCTCTTACCTCATAAGTCACATAACAAGGGTTTTTGTGGCACTTAACCTAAGGCATTTTGCATCAAATTGGTATGTATTGCAATAGCAGATCATAGATGATAATGTTATTGCCTACATTACTTCATTACAGCCAATTGAACTGTTTTTGGTTTAATGGTTTGGCAAGACAAATCATAGGAAAATATTGAATTTGAATTCACATCTTATTTATACCAAACAGAGTGATTGGCACTGCTCATATTGTGCATTCTCGTATCCCAGCGAGCAGAGACAGACTAAGTAGTCACTCGCGGCAACAACAGATGGTGACATGGAGAACTTTGGAGCTAATGGCATGGTCATAGTGATGCTACTTCGCTGTCGTGAAAATTGACCTGGTCCTGCTACTTTCAGTTGTGGTTGCCACAGCAACACACCACATTCGTGTCATAATAATGAAAGTCATAGATTTTCTGAGCAAGGTATAAAGAATAGATGAAAGCCATTTTTGAAACTATGACGAACAAAGCGTGTGTTATGCACGTAAACGTGTTTGTTTTGTTCTTTTTATTCATTTTTGACTGTTATTATATTAAATTTCTTGTAATGCAGAACCACGGAACTGATTCACCACCAATAAGTTACTACGTATAAATCTGAGTATTTAAATTAATCATAAATGGCTTACTACTAGTGCGATTTCTTCTCCATTTCACTGCCAAAACTATCCTCTAACACATAATATTGGAATACATCATAAATCGTGAAGCACACAAAAGAAAAAGCCATCTGCAAATTGAAGGCCATATTATTGCCTATAATACCAATAATGTGCAGTTTACTTAGCATCATGTTTCGTAGTTTGGCAAAGTAAAATTGATAGAACATTAAAATTCATAACTAAATTATTTCCAGTTGAGTGAATGGCACTGTATATGTTGCACATCACTGTGCAGTGTCAGTTGTCACTGGCGTGGCCTGCCTGGCAAGCAGCGACAGACTATACGGCACTGGCAATGGATGGCGACTTGGGGCACTATGTTGGAGCGAGTGGCATGGTACACCGAACCACTTTGCTGTTGCGGGTTTTGGCCCTGTTACTTTCAGTCATGATCGCTACGACACGTGACGTGTGTTACAGTGATAATATTTGGAAGATGTTTGTTAATTATTATAAACTTATAATGTGTTCAAATATCCTCGAATTTTCTCGCAAGAGCTATGAAACATTGAATTTGCACTCTGAAAAAAGAAAGCCATGTTCAACTACTGTAATCAACTGGAGACAAAAGAGGTCACATTTTAATCGGTTGACATCTGTTTATCAAAGTAAATTAATATTTAGCCGAAATATCCTCAGATTTTTTTGTAAGAGGCCACCAAACATTGAATTTTAACTCTGAAAGAAAGGACGCAGTGTTAAATTAACCATTTTTATAATTGATTGGCGACAAAGGAGGTCGCAGATATCTTTGCACAGTATAATTTAATTTGGACGTGATCTAGTGATTATTATAAATTAATATTTTGTTGAAATATACTAACATTTTATCCCAAAAGGGCACCAAAACAATAAATTTGAGTTTTGAAAGTGTACAGTATATTGTAAACTACTTTTTATTTGTAATTAATTGGTGACAAAGGCGGTCGCAGATACTTTTATTATGGAATAATTTTATTTGGAATATGTCTGTCTATTAAGTTAAATAAATGTTTTTTTTTTTTTTTTTTATCCTCTGGTTTTTCCACTAAAGGTTATTAAAAATTGAATTTGCACTTGCAAAGAAGTACGCAAGCATGTAATGTTACAGGTTTTGTAATTGTTTGGCGACAAGAGAGGTGCAGGTGTTCTTCTGTGGTATCATTTTATTTGGAACATCTCAAAACTATTAATTTAAATAAATACTCCATGAATATCATGTTGATTTTATGCCAGAGGGGACTGAACATGGACTTACGATGCTTGATAATTCCTCATGCTGCTCAAGGTTTATAACATTTTGGCAGACAAGGGGAGCGTAAGAATATGCTTCTCTGGTATTAATTTTTTTTTTTCAACAGATGTCTGCTTATTAAAATTAATTTATTTTTAATTGAAAAATTATGTCATTTTCATGTCAAGAGACAATTGAACATGGACTTCGTGTACAACAAATTGCAAAATTTGACATATAGGGGTAGGGTGTGAATCAAAATCACTCCAAAACTCCCCAAAATATTTATTGAAACCTTTCTATAATGGCATTTCTGGAAACAGTAGCAGGTCATTTTAGAAAGGTTGTACTTTATGCTTTAAGATTATACTGACTCCAAGATATTTTGTAGCTTCTAAAAATTAATATACTTTATTTATAAACAAACTTTGTGTGGATAGCACAAATTTTCATTTTTGTTTGACATATATACCTACAAATATAACAATTTATTTTCAGTCAGAAACATTCTTCTTAAATTTAAAAGATGCAAAGAGTATGTAGCTTGTGGTGAAAAGCAATAGTTGGAATTTTACATTTATTATTCAAAACTACCACTATTAATAAAAAAATCATACAACAAAAACATTCATAACAAACCCTTAAAAGAAGTAGTCAATAGATAATTTATTAACAATAAATACGTGGTCTACATAAATTTGTTCCGGAATATTTTTTTAGTTTAAAAATATGTATCAAGAACCATTTGATTATCCACACAAGCGAGACAGAAGGTTAGGCACGCAGAGTGGTTATAGGCACAGTACCGTGAGTGGCGATGTCACTAGGAACTCGTTAAAGGAACTGACTCCACACTCATCCTCATCCTCCCCATGGATGGACATTTGGTACTTAGCAAAGAGGGCGTGACTAGCAGTGGCGGAGTGCTCAAACTCACAGGAACGCACAGCTACCAGGACCACCTACAACAAGAGAGGCGAGGGTGGAGTCAGTTCCCAGCCTCTGCTCACTGCCAGTTTCTCACCCCTCACTCTCCACCTCCCTGCCCCCATACACAACACACACTTAAGTGTTTGCTACTGGTTGTTAACCAACTCTTCTTAGTAACTATTTAAATCTGGTTACTAGTTCGCAACAAAAAAAAACTATTACAACCATTTTTCCCTCATATCAGTGCATAATTGTGAAAACACTTCACAATGCAATCCTCTGGACCTTTATTGCACAAAATATTATTGTAGATATGACAATGTATTCTACAGACAGTTTCAATGCTGTGCAAAACTTCAAATTCTGAACTTACTGATGGATCAACTTGTATCAATTCTATACAAACTATTCATGTACTTCTACATACATCCCATGACAGCCAGTTTCAACAAAACACATGGTTTATGGTTAACTCATCATGCATGAAATAAACCCTTGAAAAATACCTCTGCATTGTATCTACACTTGTTTTAAAATACACACAGTTAATGATAATAATGCTAGCAGCAACTTAATGAAAGTAGTTTTGTGACTTTAAAGTACAGTAAAACCCTGTCAAGACATTTCTGAAGAGACTGAAAAAATTATGCTCATTAATCAGGAAAACATATTAAAAGAGTAAAATTATACATATGTATATATAGACAAGGCGTAAAAATTAAAGAACTTATTAAGCAGGAAACTTGTTAAGTGGGTTTCACTATATAATGATTTAATTTAAAGGCACTAAAATTGGTTTAGAGATCGAAGCATGAACTGGCATGATAAATTGTGTGTTTAACAACTTCACAGCATCAAGAGGTCCACAAGTAGGACTGGGGCTAACACATAACGAGAGGATACAAGATAGGAAGAAGAAACTACTCAGGACTTCCACAAGGCTTAACTGCCATTACATTTTGTCTGACCATCCACGAACAAAATGTTTAGTAAGAAGACGCCATTCTTCACTGGGTAGAACATAGTCCTGCGACAAACAAACTAAGAATTTCTGTATGCCTAAGCGGCATTTAACGTACACGAGTACGGCGAACGTTATGTTTCAATGGCTTTCGTCATTTTCATATTCAGTGGATGCAACACCTTCACCCAGGAGATGAAGCTGGATGACTGGAATTATGTCAGTGGTTAATTGCTCATCGCTGATTAATTCCATTAATAGTGTTCAGTAATAAAGCTACTTTCACATATGACGATATCAACAACACCAGCAACCCTTATCAGTGGAGTGACAAAAATCCACGTACCATTGTTGAAACATATTTTCAACATCAGTTCTCCGTAAATGTGTGGCGCAGTGTGATCAACTGTATCACACTCAAGAAGGTTGTTGAACACACAAGTAAACATTCTTGAATCTAGTACTGTGCAGTTAGAAACAGTCTGCGGTATTCTCACAAGCAGGAAGAGCATTTCGACCACAAAACCCATAAACAAATACCATATTTGGATATTCAGCCTGCGTAAAGTGTACGGTATGGTTCAACATACTTTTACATAACATAGTTAAGTTTACCACTGCACTACATCTACACAGTAACTACAACTGCAGTCCCATTATATTCCGTACTGAGTTCTTACCTGCTCCAGAGTTGTGCGCACAGCGGAAGTGTACGCACTAACTTTAAACAGATGTAACTTTATACCAGTTAACACTTGTAAATATATTTATAGAACGTTTTTTGATCGGAATATTCTTTACTACCAACTTCTTAAGTATTTACTATTTCCCCTGAAACATTCTGTATTTACTATACGGTAAATAGTGTACTACTTTGTTTCACTACACTAAATATACTACTACATTTTGCTGTACAATGGATACAAAATGTCACACAAACACTAATTTATAACAGTAATACATTGAAATTAACCACCCCACACCATCAAAAATGTATAAATGCCCCACAAAACTGATCCATGATGTCTTTCACAATATTAATAAACGACTGCTACTCATCCGTGCAATTACATCCATGGCAGTTGTCTACAGAGTTGAGTTACCGCCAACCCCGCCTACAAGATTGTTGTATCTACCGGGCCGGGACATACGTCCCAATAATAATATTTATTTTCACCTGATGAGCCACTGGAACCATGCAAGAGGCCCGTGGCGAGTACAGTAGTGTGCTGCGGGATGCCGCCACTAGTATGATGCCTAGATCCCACCGCTCTCCCCTACGCCACTCGCACCAAGGATCTAGGCACTGGGCTTGCACCTGCTAGCCCAGTGCTAGCTGGATGGCCGAGGAATATTAAAGGAGATGCATCCCTGCCTACGGATCAACAGTTCTGCTTCAGTTCTCGATCCAGTCTTCTGACTCCTCTCCTGAGCTCTCACTGCTCCAGCTATTGGTGCCGAGGCTCACACCTCTTCAAATACTTCACAGCATCCCTCGTGGGGCCGAAGATCCTTTCCTACACTACCGAAGGAAGAATCAGCAGCGTCACCAGATTCACACTGAGACATGTTCAGTCCCTTACGATACAGAGTAGAGCTCGCCCAAGGAACTATTATACGCAACAAGCACTAGCTACTGCCTCTCCTATAGCTTTGCACAGGGCGCCTTTCCCTGTTTGCGCTAGGGCAGGCCTGCCGAACTGATTTTATCAGTTTTTATGGATTTTTAAAACATTAGAAAAATCCAATCCCAAACTTTAAGTGTGTGTGTGTGTGTGTATTTTTTTTTATAGCACTTTGCTCCTGGTGGTGACACTAGCGCCCACGACGATATGTGTCAGTTTCTCTGATGCATTTGTTTGGAAGATTCTTATAATGGAGATGGATAATTAAGCGCAACATTTTTGACATGGGACATTGCTTCAATAGCATAGGTCCAAAATATTTTGCTTAATTATTCACTGGCGTGGTTATACAGTTCTTTACATATTTCTGTTCTATAGGATAACATGCAAAGGCCAAGGCCATTATTGAAAAGAACCTTAGCAGTGTATTACCGTTTTTACGAATGTAATCCGAATCTGGTGACTGTGTTTTGCTTTTGGCATTGATATCAAAATGGTGAGGAAACGAAAATTATCGCCGACATAGTCATTGTATAAATGAAAGTGTAAGTGTGAGTGGAGAAAAGAATTACCATGGTTTGTAGATTTTTTTTAATTCCAAGGATTTTACAGTATTTGACCTAATGATACCAAGATTTCATAGGATTTTTATATACAGAAATGAGGATTTCAGCTTCAGGGCTGGTGGTAGCCCTGTGCTAGGGTGTTTACCTTCAATCTAGCCCGTGTGGAGTTAGGAGATAGTGCTTCCACCATCTGTGTTAATTTCCTTATAGTCAATAAACACTGTGATCTTACCAGATTTCTTGACTTTCACTCAGAGTTTCTTCCTTGTGTCATTATCGGACCTAACGGAGACAGCAGGAGACTGGGTTTCCACATACCGAACATACACACACAACACACCAGAACATCCTTGGAAGGCCACCCATTCTCTGCCCTGTGCAGAGAACAGTAGAGCTACGACACTAGGATACTGTCCCTTGGAAATAGTGAATATAAAACTCTAAACCACTTACATTTGACATAATACATATTGACAAGTATGAATGACAAATGTAAGATGACTAAGGTAAAATCATATCATACACATTTTGTTTCCTACTTTTTTTTTGCAAGGTCAGATGCTACAATACACTGATAATATGTAAAGACACAAGATAAATGGTCACATAAGTACACTACAGCACAGACACCTTCTACCTTCACCCTGGGTGTAGCCAGATCACAACCTTTAAAAGCAATTACCTGCAGCGGAGATCTGACAAGGAACCTCGTGTACTGGTGCTGAGTACACTTCTCAGGCGTGTCTCCATGTATTGCCACCTGGTACTTGCAGTACAATCTATGGGCTTCCTCGACTGTCTGCTGAAACTCCCGGCTTGGTGGCTGAGAGCGCACTAGGCGAATCTAAACCACACCCCTATGTAGTTCCATCGCACTTCACCGCAATGAAGAAGAAAACTACAACTACAGTATCTTGAAGCAAGTATGTTTACATGTCAAATAATGTGAAACCTTAGATGTCTAGTGCAGTACTGAATTATAGCAATAGCTGGCTTACAGTTCATCATACTCTTTTGAAATAAACCTATGATTAAAATAATTTTCCACTATTGCATATAAATTAATGCAAACACTGAGTGTCATATTTATAATAATGTTGGCAGAGAACTGAGGAAAGCAGTTCTATGTCATAATGTCATACTGAAAGTATAATGTTTTAACTGATGGCCAATGAGTGTGCTTTTTTAAACACAAAACTGGGAAAGACATTACAACATGAAAGCCAAATTTTTTTGTTACTAATAACTTTAGAGTTACTCAAAAGATGTAGTGCTACCAATAGCAATGTTAATGTTACATGCAGCACGAGAATAAGCTATGAGAAGACAAAGAAGAAACTAAGAGGGAGTTCTGAGATTGTTCCATTAACTGTGAACATGACTTGAAGGTTCCTGCACAAACTCTTTAAAAAACTGTGCCTACATCTATTTCAACATTATCACACATGTGTTGAAAACTATTGTACAAAACACTTGCAGTATTACTCCAAGAAATTAAGCAATGTGTAATTAACATCATAATCTCTAGCATACTTGAGTGAGAAATTAAACACACAGGATGATATAGTTTTACAGTTTCAGTCACAGTGTTCTGTATCAGGAAGGTTTCACTTGTGATTTATCTCCTCCTTGAGGAGTTTCAGGTTCCGTGTGTGATGGTTCTTTGCACCACTTGTAATTTTTCGGCATCAGGCGAATCTAAAGAAATTAACTCTGATATATTAAGAAATGCTGAATAAAGGTGTGTACATGCAGTAAAGTCATGTATCGTTAGCGATCCTAAGGTGTACATGCAGGTATGCGACTAGACCCAACATGTCTTGCCACTTAACCTCTCCTGGCCACTCACTAGCACGAAGGGTTATACAGCAGATCACGTGAGTAGTTGCAGTACCAGGATGTATTGAGTTCCTAGTGAAGGTCTCCCCCGAAGATTAGCCAATGCAATACCCTGAGCATTACCTTTGCCAAACTTTGAATATCGCTCTGTGTTACTTGTGTCTGCTGTTTGGCTGTTTTCGTGTAACTGGCGTTACCTCGCATATACACACAAAAAGTTAAGAATTTAAAACTTGACTTGTCTTTCACATCACGAGGGACACAAGGTTGATAACAGCTATGATTGAAAAGTTTTTGCAATTTCAATGGTTTGGGTGTTACTTGAATGGATTCACGCAGTTTTGGATATAATACAGTGTAAATAAAATTATTATGTTAACAGACGTTAACATGAAATACTTCACTTCAAAGGTATAATTTAATACAATTAACTGCGGAAGCCAATTCTAGTAAAAGAGATGCAAGTCAGGTCAAGGCTACCTGATTACTTTACGTGACTTTCAAGTATGTTCATGAGTTTAAATAGTTCTATTTAAATTATGCTACTAGTCCTACGAGTTCTAACTTTACTTTGAGAAGGTGTCCAGAAAGGACCTCGTAGTATAGAACATGGGGTTCTCTACCTGACCGGTAGAGATGGCCAGGCTAGGGCCTTAAGGGGTGTCCTGATGAAACTACGTCACAGTGACCTTAGGTTACCTGAAAAGTACGGGGTTAGGAGAATTTAGGATGCCGTATTGAAGTGCTGGTAGTGGAGACAACTGGATGCGCTGCAGAAGTAACGTCCTTCTGGTGATGATAGCCTCTGGAAAGATGGCGTCATTGTGGTTGCGATCAACTATCAGTGTGGGTGCAGGACATCCAGCCCTTAGTCAGGATGCCCGCGGCCTTCACAGGCAAGAGGGCCTAGCAAGACTATCACCACGCGCGGGTGTCAACTCTGGCTTTCACAGCCTAGGAGAACATGAGTGACTCCGATGAACTACTGTGAGCAACTTTGGAGGCCTGGTCGGGTCAGCCTTTTATAGTGATCAAGCAACCTTAGACGCACTGAGGGGTGCGAGGGAGCTTGGTCCTGCCTCTTAGGGATGGAGCTCGTGATCTCACATGCATGGACACTGGATGCTTATCTTGCCTGTTGCTCGGCGTCTGGTGTGAAAATCTTCGAACTCAGAGCACTTGAGTAGGCCATGACTATTCTATGATTGGCCTGCTTCCTTCTGCAGCGTCAACTTCAAATGGTGCGCTGTTCAGTTAGCAGGTGTGGTGAAATAGAATACTGTTGCTTCAGAGAGAGCGTTGGCGTGACTGCTTTCTGTTGATTATGGTAGACAGTACAAGCTAGGAGCATGGGCTTAAAGCATGTTGAGGCACTGTCAATGTCTGAAAGTTCCCAGTGTCCTACTGTCATTACTGTGGGAGACTTGTCCATGTGGCTTGCCATATTCAGATGGAGCGAAGTCGTGCTTCAAGAGTGCGCTTCCTCTAAATGCTAGATACATCATGCGTCAGACTTTGTCAATATTGAAACATTTTCACTTGTATAACGAAGCACTTTCCCTAGTACAGACCAGCCAGGTAATGAAAGCATCACCGAAAAAGTGGCTCTACTTCCACAGGTTTTTAAAGCAAAGTTTGTAGTTTTTGTCGCAAGCTGTGAACTGGGGATGCTATCTTGCAGTGAGGTAACACTCTACCAAGTTGATATTGACGACTGTCATGAGTCATTAGAAGTGGGAAGAAAACTTACAGTACTATTTTCATAGCTGAACCCATCAACAAAATGGTTTGACAGGTGGGTGAAGTGAGGGTAAGTAGTAGAAGGTAACCAACTATGATAAGATAAACACACTGTCTGCAGATTATTTAAAAAATACAATATAATCACTGTCTAAAATCATACACACACATTCTTTGGACAATATTCTCTCTTGTGCATCTGTAGTCTGACAGACACCTAACAGTCTTCTCGATTATAAATGACAGTACTATCAACAATTACTTAACAGTTACCTCCTCTATACTACATGCCAAATTTACTTCTTATTTGATCATTTCACTTTTCCCTTTTTTTAAATTCAAACTCACAACTACAGTCCATTCATAATTAATTCCAACTTTTCTTGAGATCTGCTAAAGTTCTACTTTCAAGATATTCTTCCGCCTCACGGAAACAAAACTTAATCAAGTCTAGAAAATTACACTAAAAGGACCCCTCACTGCATTCTTGTGCACTCACTTTAATAATACATTATTGTTTTCAAAAATTATAAAACCCAGAAAGAATGGTCTGAAAGAATCCAAACTCGGACGATGTGTAGAACAGTCTACCAGCAATAAGTGATTACAATTATTACAATTGCATAGAGATGGCATACACATAGGCCCTGCAACATCCTCTTTTATGTGACCAGAAAGGTCACTGTTTAAGCCAAGCTCAGTCAGTGAAGAGCCAACAAACAAAGTGAAAGCACGTGCCAGTATTTCTCATCTACGTCAAAGGGCGTCATATCAGCATGCGAGTGAGTTCAAACGGGGTAGAATAATTGGTTTCCTGGAAACAGGTTTGTATTACGGTGACATTTTGGCTTGTACAGGACATGCTGCTACAACAGTAATGCATGTGTAGAACCAGTGGATAGAAGAGGGTTGTACGCAGTGATGAGTGGGTACTGGACCACGCAATGTGACCACAGCATAGGATGACCGCCATATTGTCCCCATGGTCGTAATGGACCGTACAGCCTCATCCACAGAGTTGGCTCGACACTGGAGCACTGAAACGGGTGTTGACCTGTCTTGACGGTTCCACATCGCCTGTTACGGGCTGGATTGGTGGCATGCATGCCATTGCGTTGGCTTTCATTGTCCAGAAACCACAAATGCCTCGGATTGTAATGGACATGTGAACACAGTCACTGGAGTGCTGAGTGGAAAAATGTGGTGTTTTCAGATGAGTCCCTCTTCAACCTGTGCTACGGTGATGGCTGCGTACCTATTAGACACTACCATGGTGACCGCAATCTGGCAGTCTGGATTGTGTAGCGGCATAGCAGACAAACGCCAAGTGTGATTGTTTGAGGCGCCACTGGATACTCCATGCAATCTCGACTCCTGCATATTGCGGGCAATCTGAACAGCAACAACTACATCAAGGAGGTTTTAGAGGCCAAGGTACTGCCCCTCCTTCAGGCGATTCCACATGCCATGCCATTCTTCAGCAGCACAATGCCTGGCTACATGTGGCGAGGAATGTGCAAGCCTTCTTCAATGAACAATGAGTACCACTGCTTCTCTGGTCTGCAAGTTTGTCTGACATGTCGCCCATCGAACATGTCTGCGATATGGTTGGTCAGCGACTTATTTGTCACTGTCCTCCAGCAACCACTGTTGATGCTTTGTGGACGCTCATACAAACCGTGTGGGGGAAAATTCCCCAGAAACATATATAGGTACTCTTTGATTCCATGCCACAATGTTTGGAGGCTCTGATTGCAGCATGTGGGGGCTTCACACCATGCTGAATTCTCAAGGACAAAGATCATGTACAGTTCTGTAATCCTAACCAATTGTGTATTGTCATGTACCTTATCTGTGATATAAAGTTAATTTCAATCACATGTTTCCTTCTTGGTGTTGTATTTTTCACAAGCATTAGTGGACTTTCCATAAGAACTATTTCTTACTAGGCATTACTAAAACACCTATTTTCTCCCTGTGTTTGTGAATATTATAATTAAAATATAAAAGATAATTTAAAGTTCAAATAAACAAAAAATAACATACTTCTATGCCAACAGAAGAACAAAACGCTTATAGTACAAAACATATTTAAGAAAGAACTAAACACATCACACATAAGGTGATTTTTTTTTAAGTTTAATACAAAAAGTGTGAAGAAACCACAAATACATTACACAGATAATCTTTACTCCACATAGGAGGTTATATCATTCTACCACTCCTGGTTTGTATTCTTTGATGACTAAGAGACACTTCACTCCTAGTTTGGGGCATCTGAGGACTACGGGACCCTTCATTTACATTACAATGCAAACATTACAGGATGAGAAACCCAGTAATACTGGTAAGAAGTACATGTTTCTGTTGCAGACTCCATAAAAAAGAAAGTTGTTTAAAACTGCAGACATCAACTTATTAATGTCTATACCCTGTCCAAACATCTAACAGAGTATATGGTTTTGTTGGGACTTAATTTGCAGCTACATTAATAAGCCTGCTGACTAGTTGCACTCTACTTACCACATTTTTCACCCCAACTGCACGCCAGTATAACACACAGTTACCTTGCTCTGAATCACAGCCCTCTGCTCAGCTACATAACCCATAGCAGATGTGTATTTCAATTTTCTTTGAGAGCACTCAATGCTGGTGGAAACACAAAAAGGGACCACACATCCTACTGGAATGATGGACTGACTGGGGTTATCCTCAGGCATGCTCAGTCATTGAAAGTGGACCATGTGCTGGATAAATCCAATGCAGCCAGCTCCCATGGCTGGCATAGCCAGGTAAGGCCCAAGAGTGTAAACTCGCATCTGCTGTGCACTTTTGCTTCCTCTTCATTGCATCTCATCTGTTACTGAGAGGAATAAAGGTTTGACTGCCATTTTTAGTAACCCTTGCATATTAAATAGCACAAGGACTTTCCATAAGCCATGCTAGCCATCCTTACAAACAGTCATTACTGCACTGTAAAACTAAATCGTAGGGTGGACAGGACCCCGATGCATGGGAAAAGTTTCATGGAAAAATATGTTTGCGAACTTCACGACAACTGAACTTTCTCCATGGGGAAAATCATGTGGAATAATGAATTAATTTAGAATGCACCGTAATAAGCAGCACCGGTTTTTTTGCAAGGACTGAAGTCATGGAATGTTTGCCAAATTTGCTTTAGTTATCTAAAATTGTGAACTCGGCAAACACTTTGCGAAAAAACCAACTAAATGTTTTAATATTGACACGTGAAGCTGTAAAAACGTACTTTGTTCCAATGATAGTTTATACTAAATCAATTTTTGGGTTGATTGTGTAATTGTTTGCCGGTCAGAACAACATTCAATAGTATTGAATGAGTAATGAAGCTAGCTTAGGTAAGGTTTATCCTACACAGGTTAGGAAGAAAACAAGATTCCTTATGGGAGAGTTTGGCATAGGAAAAATTCTACCACAAAGTGCACTGGTGTTCCACAGAGGTCAAGTTTAAGCTGCCTGTAAATTGAAATTATATTTTTTTGTGTGTAAAAGATTGTTTGGCTCAAATTGTGATATCTACATACTTGCCACAGCGAACATTTTTAAGTATTAACTTTATTTCGTAACTATTATGCATACTCTCCAATGGTGTTTACTAGAGCAAACAGTAAAAATACAAATGTGTTTGACAGTAAGTGTTCATAAGCAAGGTTATTAAAATGGGAAATGAAAACAGCTTGTAATGCTGTTTGCGAGTGTAATTTGATTTTCTTTGGTGCCACATGCAGCGGGAATAACTTATCAGTGTTTGAAAGTGTGGCTGTATTCGAGGGTTTATGGATAATGCGTATGCTTTTTCAAGTTTAGAAGTTGTAGTGAGGTTGCGTCAGTTTTAAAGATAAAAGTTTTTTTCGACTTTGTTTGCTGATTTTCTTTCGTACGCAGTTTTTGTTCTAGAAGTTAGCTGCGATGTAGTTGGAGCTAGCCAATAGGAGGAGTTTGTGCCAAGAATTTCCATATTTGGTGTGAGGAGTGGGGATACACACAGTGCATAGAGGGGATTTGAGCAACAGCCAAATTCTATTTTGGGAACGTAGCTAGAGGAGAAGTAAGAGAGGGGATAGAAACATACCTAGCTGCACTCCGAGGACATGGGGCCCTGTAGCAATTGATAACCGGCCGTGAAGAAAACACGAAGGTGGGTGCCGTGCCTTCATAAATTTTTCTCATGATGCAAACTTTGGAGTGACATATTTACTAATTGAGCTACTGCAAAGATGTTCGCGTTTGTGCTGTCTCCGTAAACTGTGTTTTTGATTCTACAATCTTGCAAGACAGTGAACGTTTTATGTTAAATATAAAAAATAAAAAAGAATTACTGTGGAACTTAAAATATTTTTTTCTAACTACAACATGGCACCTTTGTCTCATGCTCTATCGTGGAAGTTAACTCTGGCTGTGATGTTCCAGTCACCTATTTTGTGGTAATTTCAATGTTACAAGCTGTTATCAAAAGAAACTTTCTTTTATAGTGGTAAGCGTGAATAAACACTATTAAAGTTATTTTGTAGAATCTTTCTCTACATTCTACAACATAGAAATTATGTAAATGAAACTACATAAAAAAATTTAACCAGTTTTCTGACAAGGAACACTTATGAGATCACTTTCCTGTGCGTGTCTCTGTCCATGTATCCCCCCTTCCCCTTTTTATGAGTATGGATCATAAAAACTAGTAGTTTTGGCATACTCAGTTTATGATGACATTGTAAAGAAGTGAGCTAGAAAACATTGGGTTCATCCTTTAGTGAGTAGCCGGCTGCTAAAGGGGACTTTTGTGACAACGTATGAAGATTTACAAAACAATGAAAGCATATTCTTTAATTATTTTTGTATGATAACTCAGTCATTTGACGAAATGGCAGCTAAACTGACTCCATCAAAAGCAAAAAACTGTGACAAGGCTCTCTATTCCACCTGCAGAAATTTTGGCCATCACACTGAGGTAAGTGGGCTGTATATAATTCTAATTATTCATTGCTAATAGTACGAATTACAGATATAACGAATGTAAATATGTATAAAGTAAGTTAATGATTGAATGCAAATCATAAGATAGTTGTTTAAAAGTGTCTGCTAGTAAGATATCGAAACAGGGTTTACATGTTTCATTCCCATCTTCACGATTGGAAGTGGAAAGGGCTTATTAACTTCCCCCACTGTTATGCCTGAAGGCTTATCGGAGGACGGCCTGGGTATTAGGAGTATTCAATAGCGTCTATGTTCCCTAAAATGAAATATTTGTCTAAACACCAATTTTAAGATATACATAAATAGAAAACAAATCTCTGGGGGTGGTCCACCTAACACTGCCCTCCACTTACCCCCCTGCTGCAGCATACTGAATTGAAACCAATGGAATGCAAGTAACATACAGTAATCAGTAAATGCTTAGGAGTTAATAAAACACACGCCACTCCCAATACCTTTATTGTCATGGCACACATTACAAATATTATTAGATGTTTAACCTGTGTGACAAATAAAATTACCTACATCATGCATAGCAAATAGGTCAATAAGTGTCCATTATCTGAGACTAATGACGTGTTTCTGTATGGCTCTATGAGGAGGCAGTCATGGCGTATGATTCCACAGGTAAAATGGCAGTTGCATAAGGTTCAGCCGCTTTTGCAGGCACAGATTGGAGGTGCCTTGATGAAGGGTGAGTTACTGGTGCAGTAAACTATGAATGGGAGGGACCAGATTACTGATGATGATGATGGATGGATGATGATTGATGGATGATGATGATTGATGGATGATTGATGATTAATGGATGATTTATTGATGATTTATGGATGATTGGTGGATGAATGATGATTTATGGATGATTGATTTATGATGGATGATTGATTGATAATGATTATTGATTGATGAGTGATGATTAATTGATGGATGATGGATTGATGATTATGATGATGGATGATGATTATGGTGATGGATGATGATTATGATGATGGATGATGATTATGGTGATGGATGATTATGATGATGGATGATGGTGATGGATGATGATGAATGCTGGTTAGAGTTTGGGGAGACAGTGGAAGGGGGTTTCTGATTCAAAGCACAAAATCCCTTAAGCGAGTCATAACCTCACACACAAACTTCAGCTTATGATCCAATGATAAGGTTTTTACTGCTGGAAGGAGAGATTTAAAGAAATACATACCTTCATCTGGTTGTTCTGCGGTAGCTGCTGGTGGAGGTGTCATTAGTGTGTTCATGAAATTAAAAAAATTATTTTCAATTATCCTGCAAAGTTTTGCAGCAGGCAGCTTATCAAAATTGTTTTGAATCTCAGGTTTAGGGGCTGGGGCAGTTTCGTTATCGCCTGCTGCTTGTTCTACGGCGGGATCCACATTTTAATTGACAACATCGGGTTCACTATCTACAGTTGTATGAGTTGGTCCTGATTCAAAAATCTGCCGTAGGAATGAAAGTTGCCTAGCATAAACGTCAATGTCTTGCTGAATGTCCTCCATGCACTGAAGAAGTTTTTTTTATTGTGAGGTTGTCTTTTATACTCTTTCATCTATTCTGGGACTTAGAACCAGAATACAAAAAGAGTGTGTGTTAATAACAGAACATTGTACACTCTTCTTTGCCTTTTTAACAATATATTCTAAAACTGAACCACGCATAAGAACCTAAATATAATATTTATTTTTTTAGGTACTTGGGTAGCGGATGCACTCTCCTTGACTGCATTAACAATACAGATTAGGTCACACAACAATGTGCGAAATTGTGCATAAAGTATGTAAGGCTGTGTGGAAAATCTTGCATAAAGAGTGCATGCCAGATTTCACAGAGGACAGGTGGTTGGAAAATGGTATGCTGTTCGACACACATGTGAACTTCCCAATTTGCATAGGTGCTTTAGATATCAAACATGTTCGACTAGTGAAACCAGATTTCATTGTTCTCTATTGTATGACTGCAAGAACTACCATTCGAGTGTGCTGTTTGTGGTTGCAGCTGCAAACTATCTGTTTAACTATGTGTAGGGTCCCGTGGGAGACAATCTGACAGTACTATCTTCGAAAATTCAAAGCTCTATGAAATGTTGGAAAACGGGCAAGCAAGTATTCCAAACGGAAAACCACTATTTGGAACTATAGAACCACCAATGCCATACACGTGCATAAGCGATAAAGCATTTTCGCTCTCTGATTATATAATGAGACCCTACAGTGGAATGTTGCTGTCATACAAGAAGCGTATCTTCAACTACAGGTTGTCCCATGCTCGAAGGTACATGGAGTATACATTCAGTGAAATGTTGCTGTCATACAAGAAGCGTATCTTCAACTACAGGTTGTCCCGTGCTCGAAGGTACATGGAGTATACATTCGGGATTCTCACAAACAAATGGAGAATCTACCACATACCTTGAAATGTATCCTTCGACTTTGCAATTTACATTGCTAAGTGTTGCTGCATTCTAAACAACTATGTTCATTCAAGAGACGGTTTCAGCTTTGAAGAGACATTAAGTGTACATGAGCTACATGAACTGGACAATGATATTCCACCAAGACAACCAGGGATTTCTTTTAAACCACAGAAGAAATGCATTTGTGAGCCCTGCTGGCAGTATATTATGGCAAGACTGTTGCATATAATTTCAGGATTAAGAAACAGCATAATTGTGTAACCATCTGACATTTACATTCGCAAACAATTTTCAGAGTAACTGTGTATGTTGTGGTGCAGCATTCTGTGTTTTACATATATTTACTCATGTAATTATACCAATCATTGGTTGGAAACAGTTATGCGAGGTAAGCTAATTAACAAAGTTTTAACAACAGACATTCAAAAGTTTTTTCTACAGATATAATCATTTTGTAATATTTATTTTCCTTTTAAATCGGTCATGTATTAACATATCCACCAAACATTACAATTAGTTTGAATTTACTTTAGAATTTACAGATACAAAGATTACGTGATATGCAAATAAATAGCAGTAGCCTACACATAATCTTCATATGTTAGGGGGGTGGGGTAATTTGGGTGGAAGGTTATCGCTTCAAACCGAAACGCTGAACACACTAAAGTCAGGATACAGTACAACATTATTAAATTACAGTAGTTGTGACATAAGACACAATAATTAGTTGCTTTGATAGCAGTTGTTTTTTAATATTCCATATAAGGACATGGGGTATTTCCCTCATCCATATTTTGTACGCCCCTGATATCAAGTACTTTCTTTGATTGTACTTGCTTTCACTGTAGTTACATGGATAGTGTGTATTTGAAGTACTTACCATACATTTTTTTCTGTATCTAGTTTCTCATTAAAATCCCCACAAAGCTTTTCACAACTCTTCACCAATGCTGCTCTTTTCTTATTCCTGTCATGGTATTATTCACAAGATGTATTCCATAGTTCAAGACATTTCTTAACTGCCTCTCTAAATTGCTCCACATTGAAATTGGCCATGTCCATTCTTCAACTATCAAATCACGTGTGCACTATAAATAATAAATGCGTATGGGGGTGGACCCAGGGCGAGGCAACACCCTCCGAGTGACGGGCTTTCCAGCTGGGACCTGTAGGTGCCCATCATCCCTGAACATGACATGGAATGATCTCTAGGATGGAGCAGCACTGGAATGCAAGGATGGGGGAAATGAGAGTACCCAGAGAAAACCCGCCAGCAAGCGGCATCATCCAGCACAATTCCCACATGCGGAAATCCGGGAGCGAACCTGCCGGAGATCAAACCCTGATCATCTAGGTGGGAGGCGAGTGCACTATCCACTGCACCACCGCTGCCCCAACGTGTGCACTGCCTGATGCTATCTCACACAATGCTGTGGCACTACATTTGGGTGTAATGTGGCATTGAAGCAGTGGGCGGCGTGCAAAAACTTGCAGACATGTTGCAGCTGCTTAGTGCAGTGTCACTGCCAGATGTGTGCATGGTTACATTAGAACAAGCAAACTGTTGAACTATACTGCAGAATGATGCAGTGTCAATACCAACGCAAAACGCTCATGTGCACAGAGCCTAAGTAAAGTCAATTTCATATAAGTGGTCTCAAATTTGACAGACAATGGGACCAACCTACACACTATGTAAACAGTAAATGCTCTCGCTCCCACAGTACTGTATCAGCTGATGAACTGTTTAAAGCAATATTAAATTTTCTTAGCTATTAGTAACGGGACTTTAAAAACATGTTCAGCAGTTATGACAGAGTATGTCAACACATACGAACAGTAAACGTTTCCAGCCAATGGCTAGCCATGTTTGTGTTTCCAACCCGGTGAAGGAAGTTGTGTGAGTGCGTTTTTTCTCATTGTGTTTAATAGACGAATATCTTATTGGTGTTGTCGGAATATATAATCGGTAGTTAATTATTTTTTATTTGCTTTCTCCAAACACAGTTGGCTGTAGGTACCGTTGTAGCGTGTTTTGTTGAGTGAAATGTAATATTAAGAGGCACGTCAAACTGCTCGATCCGCCATTTTCCCAACCGCCTTCCACAATGAAGTGACACAAATATAATTTCCGTATATAAGTTAAGGTTTGTTTGTATTAGGAAACGTGTGCAGGGTTTATTTTACTGAATGATTTTGCAAATAAATTATTTAATGCTAGTGACGAACAAACGTGATTTTAGTGATGCGCAAGGATTGCCATAGAAAAACACATGTTCAAAAGGTTACAGCACCAAGTTTGCATGTTTTGAAAATGTATTCGTAAACTGTTAATATAATTATTGAAATTCACATTTGTAGTGAGTGAATAATATTTGTTTGTCTACATCGTAAATTCGGGTGTAAGGTTAACCTTCAGTGAAAGTGTGTGCGTGTGTATATTGCTGCATCTGTATGAATACGAACAGCAAAATATGTATCACGTTTTGTATTTTAATTAAAGTTATAATTTTCGAAGTTAAATAATTTAAATGTTATTTCCATATGAGCAAAATTTTCCACTGCTCCATCAAAACAATATGCAACTCAAAATGCCACACACTCATTCCGGAATGACATAGCCCCGACAAACACAGCACGAAACGACCAAAAACGCAACCATGACACATTTCAATTAGACTACTTGAATTTACAGCCCGACTGCCACAACGCTAGAAGGCGCTGATAGGCTACGTTAGTCTCAACGGTGGTGAATAAGAGGGAAATTTGTAACACATTATGGTGACAAATTGGTATCGCTAATGCATACAACAGTAAAATAATTATTTTTAAGAGTTAGATACAGTAGTTTTCAATTTAATTTTCTTATAAGCTGCATATTTACCATTGTAAAGAAAGCTTGCAATACAATTTCATTTTGCAATGTTGTACATTCTTGTGTCGTGCCGCACGACATGACGAAGAATAGATACAATTTCTAATCCAAAATTTCTGGTCACATGACAGAATTGGTCGGGCTTACGACAATCTATGTAGTATTTCATTGGCTGTTGGCCATCGTGTCATACACGTTGGGGCTATGTGATTCCGGCATCATAAGAACATCAAAATAATCCCGTCTCAAGAAAGACGATAAACTAGAGCCCCACCACTCTGCTCACTTTTTCCTTTTTCCCCTCAAAATAAAATAAAGATGATACTCTAATAGGGCCTACATTTCATTGCTATGAACATTTCTATGTGTTATTATTGATTGAAACTCTAACTCTCTGGTTCTGGAGGGTTTCAAAATGTAAAGCTTACTGGTCATACAAACTTGTAAATTGTATCACTTGTATTTTTTTAGAACGTATATAAAATTTGTCAAGCTTGTTACGCAGGGGTACTTGTTAGCAAATAAATGTAAAGGTTTGTCCTGTTTTTAAAGGCTGCATTTGAAAGTAACATAATGGCATGTAGGTTTCAACGTTGGAGTCTTTCATAAACGTTTAGAGCATTTTTGTTTTGTAAATTAAAAGAGCTCATATGTTTTTAACATACCTTGTTAAGAATATTGTAAGAATAATGGAAGAATAATTCACATAAACAAAATTAATATTGGAAAGACAACTTTTTTATATCAAGTAAATTACACAACATGCTTATCCAACAAAATTCTTTCAATTTAAGCACCCAACGAAGATGCTCCAACATCATAAAGAAGTGTCTCATGCATCAGCAGGAACTGCGACATCCCAAAATTTATCGCTAAGGAAAATTAACTTTACGATGTCTTCAATCTTGGGTAAGTGGAGCATCTTTTTAGTGTGTAAGTAACATGTTCATTTGGTATATTGTTGCTGTATGTCACACCTGCTTCTCTAGAGCACTTTGTAACATCTTTGAACTGAAATACAGTTTTTCATTAGGTATCGGAGAACAAGCCTAGGACAGTATTCACAATTTTGAGGAGGGATGTTGTGCGACTGAACTTCAATGTAAATATCAACACTGAGTGAGAAATAAGTTTTTATTCGCAGCATGACAATTTGAACACATAGGCATTTGAGAAAAGTTATTAAAGTATTTTGTATGTAGACCTGCAACTTAACATTTGAGTTACTAAATGAGAGTTATTAAAATTACTGAAATTAAGTAACATTTGCTTAAATATTATTTTGTCTACCTACATACTTTAACATTCTGAGAAATAGAACCACCATAAAAGTATCAGGCTGTACAGAGTTTGTTGTCACATCATACCAGGAAGCTGAATTATATAATGTTAATGCAATAGTAAGCATAGTCTGCATGTAAGAATGTATAAGGTTAAAAACAGTGAAAGGAGGGGGGGGGGGGGGGGGGGAGAGAAGCTGTATTTCAGTATGAAACCATACAAAATTTTTATGTTTACAAGAACTTACTTCAGATAAGTGTGACAAGATTAGTTGTCATTAATATATTTAGAGTACTGTATATTAAAATACAGTAAAATATCTTATTCATTTGACAGTCAAATTACAATTTCATTTTCATGCATCCTGGGTTACAAATTTCTTGCAAGGTAAAATAATTATCAATTTATAGACTTATTACATGGGCTGTTAGTCATTTACATAAAATATTTACAAACTAAAAAAAATGGGATTGTTACCAACCTGCAACTGTTTGAACAGCCCTTCACAGCTTCTAAAAGTTATTTGGGAGGAAGTACATGCAGGTTGTTTACAAAAACAGGCAGTCATCAATCATATGTTGTTTGTTTATAAATACTGGCAGTCACATGGTGTTTGTTTGCAAACAGTCACCTTCAATAACAGTTCAGCTGTGGCGGAAGGATACATAGCCACCCAGATGCCATTGGCACTACTTTCCTAGAACTGTCAAATTTGAGACCACTTATATGAAATGGACTATAATACTATGATAGGCCAGGTTAACCTAGGTAATTGAACTTGGATGGGTACTTATTTAAAAAAATGGCAGCCATACATATATTTTAGATTTATTTGTTATTATCTTTTACCCGCAGCTTCACCCAAGTGAAAAAAAAAATATAATGACCAAAATGCTCTAACATAAGGTTAGTGGCATATTTTATATATTCCCTAAGAAACTGTTAATTTTCCGGGGTGAAATGTACTGTTTGTGTTAATATAGAACATTGTGATGCAGTAAAGTTTGAGAGGAAAATTTTTTTTTAGTTAAATATATTGCTTTGTTCAGATACTTATATTTTCTCTGAGAAAAGTCTTCCTTTTTTTTTGTTAGACGAGCAATTACTTAATTTTTTTTGTTAGGATAGGTAATCTTTTTAATTTTTCCTTTTATTTTAAAAGGGAAGCTGGACTTACAAGAATTTTTGGGTGGTTAGTTTCGAGATGGTTTTTTTTTTCTCACTGTAGTAGGCAATCAATTCATACAGAATTAGGCGTTAAGAATTAGCACTGTTTTTTTGCCCTTCTTAAACTGTCTGGCTCAGTAGGGCATTAGGTTTTCACTTTTACAACCCATTACTGTCATCAACACATACTTCAGTCATTTCCAAAACATTGCTGTTGCATCTTTGCGCACTGCAGTGTTTGTGGCCATGACCACTCTGGAAGCTCTGGAAGCAACGCCTGATGAGAGTTTGGTGGTACCCATAAGGGAGAGGGGTAGACTTGGTGAAGACAGCTTGAGATAGTGTAGGCAGTTAAGGAGAAAAGGGGAGTGACACGGCAAAGACGGTTGCCGGTCAGCTGGTGCCAGGGGGGAGGGAATCTGGAAGCTGATTGGCTGTCATGGGCAGAATGACACGTGATGTAAATAGGGTCAGAGAGACACGAGGTTAGGAGTCTACGAGATGACATCATGGTGAGCAGACGTGTGCAGCCCGGGGGAAGTCTGCGAGAACAATCCACTATGAGCTAAGTACTAGTTTTTGTTTTGATTGATCATGACATTCTTTCGTACAGTTTTGGGAAGGATGTTCCAGAAAATCCATATAAATAATAGTAATTTTAGGTTTAGTTAGGAGTAGAGGAGTTAGAGAGTGTAAGAGTCAAGAGTTTAGAGTCGCTGTCCGTCAGGTTGACAGCTGTGCAGAGGAGAGAGTAGACTACGGTGAGTAAAGAGAGAGATTAGTGTTGTTTATTTGTTACAGGTCTGTTTAACTTAAGTCGTAAATAATTTAAGAAGTGTTCAGATGTAAACAAGAACTTAGTCATATTGGTTTGTGGATGGTGTTTTTAAAAGGTTAATTCATTTTGGTTTCAGGTCTTTGAGGTTGGTACAGAGTTCTATCTTTGTTGGTTTTGATAGCCATTCCCTTGCAATTGTCGTGTTTTTTTGTCAATAGTATCAAGGTTTCATAACTTGTAGTTTGTATTATACTTATATTATACTTATTATATACTTATATATACTTATTGTTTTAGTTTTCCTAATAATTTTGGCCAATTAATAATCAGTGAGGGTTTATTTATTTACATTCTTAAGGTAAGTAAGTCTGAATAATTGATGAAATCAGTCAGTTCTTGGACAGTTTTAACAAGTGGTTTTAATGACTTAACATGGGCTAACAGCCAGCGGCGCTAAAGCCCATGATGGCCCTCACCACGCACGAGTCACGTGTCTATGCACGTGCGCAAAGAGACCAATATTTTTGAACACTCACATCAATAATATTTTGCAGGGTTTAATATGTCTTCAAATATTTTAAAGTGTTTGTTGTTGTTGTGAAAATTTTTGGTTATGAAATTCAAACTGCCCGCGGCACCGAGATTAAGTACACTGATATTCCGGCATGAACGCTGTAATAAACAGACACTGAATTAATATGAAAATTCCATAAGAAAATTATAAAATATAAAATATATTTAATTTAATTTGTGACACTTTTATTTTTCTAAGTATAAATGTTTTACTCTGCTGCATAGCATTTCCGCTTATGTGAACTCCGTAGGCGGCCACAGTAGGTCTGTGCAACGCTTGCCTCTGGACAGTCTGTCGTAGGGAGCTAGCAGGTTAAGACACTGTCACGTGCGCACTACAACTTTTGTTCACTGATGTAGGTTTCCATAGTCAATTTAGTATACCGGTTATCCTTTGCTTGCGTACGTTTTGCCAGACATTTCCCGAACATTATGCTTCCGCTTAAATAAGTTATTTCGCTCTTGTGGTATTTTTCAAATTTAAACGAGGAGAGAGGAGAAAGATGTCAGTGAGGTCACATGACCCACGCAACTTGAATCAGGCGCCATCCGCCTATGTTAGTGGAGTTCCAGTGTAATTTCTGTATAATTGCTACATGCAATTTTAAGGGCTTTGTGTTTATGTATGTATTTTAAGGGTACTTTCATGTTTAAATACTTTACGGCAATTTCATGTACAACCACGTGGTTAACCTATGCCAAGTTTATATCTGCGCCATCCAAGCAGTTTGAGAGTTTATTTGCGTAAAATCATGTGCACTACAATTTATTTCACGGTTCTATGTATGTTTCATTAAGGGTTCAATGTATTTGCTACACGCCTGCAATCACTTAAATCATAAAGGGGATAATTTTCTCTCTCCGAATAATATTTTGTCTGAATTTAATTTGCTGTTTTCAAGAAGAAATATTGCAATTTCATCTGCACCACATGGTCCGCTACGAACATTATCCAGTGGCATCCACGCCACCTAAGCTTGTTTTCACACATGTGTGTGTTTATTGTGAATACTCATCTCGTACCCCATCATCTTTTAGGGGTCTTTATGAAATTTGTGTAATTTTGCTATTTGTGTACGGTGCAATTACTTTCATCCTACCCGGCTCTGTGTATAGGCAGTCACCACACTACCCACATGCTGGTGGGCGAGCCCAGAAGAGTTTGCGTAAATGATGCCAAGTAGTCACACATGTTAAAATGTTTTCATCAAGGGTTTCATTTGTAATTCTCAGTGTCCTGACTTCAGGGAAAAAAAATCAGACACCCTAGCAGCTGTCGGCCCTTTTCCCTTATCAAGGCTGTGCTTTCACGCACCTCGGTGAGATCGTCCATTTACGCGTGCGCTAGATTAATTGTGGGCTGGGGAGCACCCAAGTGGAATTGGCTAGTCATGACTGAGATAATAAATATTTCATTGGCACTTTAATGTGTACGCATAGTAACAATAAAAGCAAGAATCAGTAACCTCCCTCTTTTATTCAGCAGTGACAGTGTCCTAGCCACATGTATTTTATCAAGTGATTATTCTCAAAGTGATGTTTAGCAAAAGTTTAGTATTGCCAATGTGTTTGTAAGTACACACGGGCGAGACGGACACACAGAACTCACAGCATCCCTGAGAACCCTGAGTCACAATAGTGCAGTAATTAGGAATCACCGCTGGCACCCATATTACCAGTAAGTATTTGTGTTATCATTCGTCTTGCCCGACGGCGTCAATTGGCGTTCCCACGTGGGGCCAAGTGTGTTCAACCCCGTCGCATCAACCAAGAGAAGATGGCGGACATCATGCCTGAACATCCGCGACAAGGCATCAAGACTTCCATGTCGGCAACCGTGACACCCGTGATCGCAAATAATATGAACATGCCGGTTGAACGCTGGGTACACTGTGGCAGTGAGTGAGATCAATCTATTCGCAGGAAATTAATGGGACATACCCTTATGTCAGTGTACGTCCGATACAGCTTCTATGCCATCAGAGCAACGCCTGTTTACGCGCACCAGATGTGACGGGGCGGGAACCAAGTGCTCACAGTGCCAACAGTGTAGAGAAGACTCGCATTTACGATGCATAGGGCCTGCGGAGTTTACCACCTACCACGACGGTGTTATAAACTGTGACGAGTGCCGTAAGATGAACTGTGCTAAGATCATGCTACCGATAACACCTGAGGTGAAACCCACGCTGCCATCAGTTGTTATGTACATGCCACAGGGCTTAACTGGGCCGGATCGTAATTTATTATTGCCAACTTCTGCAGGACAAGATTCCGAAGACCCAACCACATTCTTGGCAGTGTGCGAGGAGAAGTTGAAACGACACTGTGTACACCGGGAGGACTGGACTGAAGTCACCGCCAATCAACTGAGAGGAAAAACAGCCACACGGTGGAACCTTGTAAGAGACTATCGTGTGATGTGGGAGGAGTTTTGCGATAGTTTGTTGGGAAGATTTGATGCTGATGGAAATGTCATACAAGCGCAAGCGCAGTTGTATCCTGAACATCAACATGAATGTGAGGGTATTGAGGAGTTCATACAGTGTAAGTTTATTTATTTAACCAAGTAACATTACGTGCCAAAATGAAAATTTATGGTTACACTCGGACATGACTAGCCAGTTCCGGTGGGTGATTCCCCCAGCACGTTACTCGACTTGCGCACTCCTAGATGGATGATTCTCCGCGGTGCACAAGAGCACAATCTCCACAGGGTAAGGGGTCTCCAGCCACTGTGATCGACTACAGATTTTACCCAGAGATGGGACACGAAGTATGAATATGAAACACTACACATGCGTTTTATCCCTGTCACTAATGCCAACTCCTCTAGAATGACTGCCCAGAGGCAGGGGTGGCTGCCTACGGAGTTCACACAAGCGCAAGTGCTATGCATGCTAAGTAAAAATATTAATAGTATACAAAATTTAATGGCACACAAGTCATTTTAATATAGAGTAATGAAATTAACTTAAATCTGGAAATACTGTTGTTAATTGATTGTCTTTTGAAGGCATTCTTGCCTGAATATCAGTGTCCTGTTCTTCGGCGCAGCAAGCACTTTGAATTTGAAACATAAACATTGCACAATATTTGGAAACGAACATTTTTACACATTATAACATATTTTGACCCTGAAAGAAATACACAGTACACTGAAAATAAGTATCCCGGTTTGGGAAAGTCCGTGGCCGTGGTGGGCTACGTGCACATGCTTACCCACATGTTACGTTAGCGGTGAGCGGCATCATTAACTGACTGCCGCTGGCTCTTAGCCAGTGTCAAACGTCCCCTCTCTCGAAGGTCAAGATGGTACGAGCAGCTTAACCCTGCCCTGCCAGATTCCACCCAGGTCTGAACAGGGACAACCGGTCGAGGACAGAGATGGCATGGCCTTGGAGGTCTTCTTACTCTGCCGCGCTTGTAGGGAGGTGGGGTTTTACTGGAACCATTTTGTTGGGGCTAGGCAGTGGTTTACTTTTCCTCTTGTGATTGATGTGATGTGGTTTGCTTACGTGTCACTTTAAACTTACAGTCGCACACACCTCCTTACTGCTATCCCCAAACCCCTTAAAAATGGCCTGTTCTGTTTTGCTGTTTCCTACAGGTGCAGAAAACCCTCTGAATGGTGTATCACTGGCACTTATGCTGCAATTTATATTCACACTTTTGTTGCAACTATCCTCCTTACTGGTGTTTGCAAACCTCTTAAAACTACTCTGCTCCACCCGGCTTTGCCCTAGTGTCACGCGGAAACCCAGAAACTGTGAATTACTATCATTTACTGCATTAACATCTGTATAGCCATTCTTACTGTTATTCCCCTCCCTGTTTGGTGTGGAGTGTTCTGTTGGGGTGCAACCCCTGAATGGTATAGCATTAAGCGGACTCTTGTTTACAATTCGTGGAGACGGAGTTACGGGACTGGTGTTGTTTACATTGTGACACATATTGTTTACTTCGACTTGCGCATCCTCTGGTACGCTATGCCGCAATCTCCATGGTACTGGGCTTATCGGCGTCTCCTTGTCTCTCTTCCTTAACGGTGTGCGGGCTATACGCAGATTGTTGCTGTGTTTCGTCACATGTCTCGGTCCCAGTTTCACCAGAAAAGTGGAATTTCCAATTTTCTCTGTTACCCTTACTGGCTCAATCCACCTGGGTGCCAGCCCTGCACAGTGGTTCTTCAGCCCTGCGGACAGCGGGTTTTCTCTTACATATATGTACATCTCAGGTGTTAGCTCGGGGCGTTTCTTCCTACACTCTTGTACACACATGGCCTTTTCATGTATTTGTTGTTGGTGGGGAACAACCTCTTCTGGCTGTATTGGCGGGTTTTCGCAGGGTTCTCCTGCAGCACGCAATTCACTGCCTTTTACCATCTCAGCGGCCGTCTTCCCCGTTGCCGCATTGACCCTGTTCCTTATAAAAAACATTACCTCAGGAATGAGCTCTGCTCAATTCGTATGGTCTGCCCCTAACCAGACTCGCAACTATATCTTTACGTCCTGGTTCCGGTGCTCAGTTGGGTTTGCCCTGGGGTGGTAGGCCGAGGTGGTACAGTGTTCGGTTCCCCGTGTGGTACAATATTCCCCACAAACTGGGTCCCGTTATCTGTTAACAAATACTCTAGTTATCCCCACCTCGGGAAAAACTCACTCTGCGTAATATGTGCCACGGTGTGTGTACGGAAATTACTAATAGGGAAAGCCTCTGTCCAAATTGTAAACAAGTCTGTTACCACAATGAGAAAATGTTTCCCACCCTTGGTGCGGGGGTACGGACCCATGATATCCAACACAACAGTTTTAAAAGGCTCAGTTGGTAGGCGGGGTTGTGGTGGTGCGTCGCCGTCTGGTCTCCACGGCTTCCTTGTGTTACATGTAATGCAATTCTGAATGTATTGATGCACGTCTCTCTGCACACCTGGCCAATAAAATACTTTTGAACATTTCTCAGTGTCTGCTCTAAACCCAGGTGTCAGTGCTCTAGGCTGTTGTGTCTGTACTCCATGACTAGCTCACATGTTTTCCTCAGTACGTATGTTCTCCATTTTCCGCCATTTCCGGGCAGGCGAACTTGAATCTCCCGGTTTATTACCCTCCAGTGTTCAGAAAACCTGTCTGAACAGTGTTGTCGGCATTGTGCGGCATCTGGGGAATTTTCTTGCGCAACATGTACCCTTCTTAAAACATCACGGACATTTAAAAACACAAGTTCACTGCTAGGACACTTGGCAACAATGTTTTGTAACAAGAGCTGCTTTTGTAACACGAGCTGCAGGAATTCTGGTGTTGAGGTGGTACAGCAACGTAGTAGTGCATCTTCCCACTCTGTGTCATTAGTTACCGTTATGAGTGCACAGGGATTCCTCGACAATGCATCCACTAACTTGTTTATTTCCCCTGCCACGTACTCTACCTGGAAATCAAATTCTTGTAGCAGTAAGGCCCAGCGGGTGAGTTTCTTTTTGCCGTTATGGATCCCTTCCAAACAAAATAAACCCCTGTTTCTGTTTCCAATGTAAATTTCTGGCCTAGCAACTATAGTTGGTATTTACGCATTGCTTGCACTATCGCTAAACACTCCTGTTCGTTCACGTGATATTTCCTCTCCACGTTACCGAATTTTGCACTGTGGTAGTTGATGATGTGTTTTTGTCCCTGTTCACCTATTTGATAAAGTACTGCTCCAAAGCCCTCTTGATTAGCATCCGTTCGCATGGTAACCGGAAGTTCTGGGTTAAATCTGGCTAAAGGTTGGCATTTGAGAAAAGCAGGTTGATCTCCTGAAATGATTCGTCTGCTTGAGGTATCGATGCAAATTTACACATCTCTGACAACAGTTCGGTGAGCGGTGCGGTAATGACAGAAAAGTTAGGAACAAATTCCTGCAACCAGTTAGTTAAACCAAAAAATTTTCTCAATTGTTTTTGCGACCTGGGGGCTGGTTTTTCCTGTACGTGTTGGATGTGTTGTTTTTCTGGCTTGTGTCATTCCCTGCGACAGAGTACCTAAGAAATTCCATCTTACTCATACCCAATTTACACTTGTCGATCTTGCATATTAGTTTATTATGCTTTAACCTTTCAAATACAAGGCTCAGGTGGTGTAAGTGTTCCTCCCAACTATTCGACAACACTAGTATATCGTCAAGATATGCCATCACAAAGTCTCCTATGTACCCGTCTAAGATGTTGACCATGAAGTTTTCAAAAGTAGTGCGAGCATATGTTAAACCAAATGGCATGGCGACAAACTGAAATCCTCGCCCATCAGGTGTAGTGAAGGCAGTTTTCTTACTGTCTTGGGGGCGGATAGGCACTTGCCAATATCCAGACTTCGAATCTAAGGCTGTAAATATTGCAGCGGACCCTAGTGTTGAGAAAGCATCCCTGATAATGATTACAGGAGGTGGCATATTTACTGTAATCGTGTTTAACGGGCGAAAGTTGCTGCTCATGAAACAATTTTGCCTGAGCCTGTATGGTGTCGCCAACGGTGTTGAACCCACCCAGCAAAGTCTCCCAAAATTCGTCCCAGATGACCTGGTAGTCCCAAACTAAGTTCCACCACGTGGCGGCAGTACCCCTCATCCTGTTGGCTGTAACTTCAGTCCAATCATCATGGTGTACCCAGTGTTGGTGTAGTTCTTCTTCGCACATGGCTAGGAAAGTACTGGCATATTTGGAATAATGTCCCGCAAAAGTTGGTAGCAATACATTGCGATCTGGTCCTGTCAAACATTGTGGTGTGTACGTAACTACAACTGGTGGCGGTGTGGGCTTGTTTTCCGGTGTTGCCGGCGGCGCATTCCCTACACAGTCATTGTTCCGGCACTCGGTATACTTGATAGTTCCATCACGGAAGGTTGCATACTTCTCTGGCCCTATGCATCTAAGGTGAAAGTTCTGTTTTCATTGCTGGCAAGTTGCCCATTTCTTGCCCACCTCATCACATCCGGTGCACATGCACAGGTGTTGCTCTGATGGTGTTGACATGGTATCGGACATACATTGGCATAGCAACTGTTCCCACAAGTTGTAATCAAATAGATTTACCTCATTTTTTGTCTGCCACAACGCATGCATCGTTCAACCGGTATGTTCCAACTAGTTGCGTTCGTGATTGCGGATGCCTATGTGGTTGTCTTCACATATTCTGATGGCTGTCCTGGCATGGAGTCCCCCATTTTGTCGTGGATGACGTGGTTGGCGCGACGCAGATGAAAACACTTTGGAACACCAATTGATGCGGTCGGGTGAGACACGAAGACGAACAAATACACTGTTTATTTACTGGTAGATGGGCACCTGCGGTAATTCCTAAACACCGTACTTTGAGACTCGGGGATCTCCGGGATGCTGTGGATTCTGTGTGTTCGTCTCACCCGTGACTTCCCATACTAAACACTGAACTGTAAACACTTTTGGAGCAAGCTGGATGCCAATGCTACAAAGATACATACTTTTCACTGGTAAGATTGGGTATATTTCACCAAGTAACATTTTGTGCCAAAATGAAAGTTTACAGTTACACTCGGATGTGACTAGCCAGTTCCGATGGGCGATTCCCCCAGCACATTACTTGACTTGCGCACTCCTAGATGGATGATTCTCCGCGGTGCATGAGAGCACAATCTGTGATGGGACTACAGATTTTCCCTGGAGATGGGACACGGAGTATGAGCATGAAACACTACACAAGCGTTTTATCCCTGTCACTAATGCCTACTCGTCGGCACATGTCTCCGAACCACATGATGTGTGGAGGTCAATACACATAGCGGTTAGGACGGAAAATAATACCGCCGTACAAAAATACATAAGTATCATTCAATGAACATGGGGCACGACATGAACAGGCAAAATAAACACGCGGATACGTGAAACTATTCTTATATGGCACGGATGCCGCTGGCTGAAGTTCGTAGCGGAAAACATGTGCAGATGTAAAACGCATTATTTTACGTGAAAATCGGTAAATTTTTACCAGCCAAAATGAACACTGCGTTAGGAATATTATTCCCTTCAACATGCGAGCATACTAATGTTTTTAGCGCGCCTGATGGCAGGAAAATCCAAACATATGAAACGACAGCATGGTCACACACAAAAGCATCAAACATGAAAATTACAAGAACCCTGAATGAAAACAATATATATTACGCTGAGATCTATTTCAGCACACATGATATTACAAGAATTAGACCTCTAAACGTGTGGATGGCACAGATATGGACTTGGCGGTAGCAAACCATGTGGCAGTGGGCGATGTGGCCGTAACACAATTAAAACATGACAAAAACCCTGAAATAAGCACATACAAATATTACGCTCAATATTGCTCATTGCAATTAAGCAGAAGTTACAATAAAAATCCCTTAACCAGGACGAATAGCGCCTAATACACTATTTGTGCAGGCAGCATGGCCTCTCTGACATGGTCTCCTCTCATCTTGTTTAAGATGAAAAAGCCACAAGGGCTACAAAATTACTACGTTAAGCGGATAGCATTACGCTGGGGATGTCTGACAAAACATAGGTGAAGCAAAGGTTAACCGGTAAACTAAAATGAATTGTGGAAATCTAACTCAGTGCAAAAGTATGAAGTGCGTACGGGACAGTGTCTTACCTCGCCAGCTTCTCTAGAACAACTGCCGCATGGGTCGAGCGGACCTACCATGGCTGCCTATGGGGTTCACACATGCAGGGTAGTACTAATGACATAGAGTTAAAAGTATTAACATACGAAATTAAAAGACACATATTTTAATACAGAGTAAATTAAAACAATTTAATCTGGAATTACTGTTAATTGACTGTCTTGAAGATGTTCCCACCTGAATATCGGTGTCCTGTACTCCGGCGCAGTGTACATTTTGAATTTGAAACATAAACATTGCACAATATTTGGAAAAGAACATTTTTACACATCATAACATATTTTGACCCTGAGAGAAATACACAGTACACTGAAAATAAGTATCCTGTTTTGGGAAAGTCAGTGATCGTGGCGGGCTGCACGCACGTGCTTACCCATGTGTCATGTTAGCGGTGAGCGGCATCATTGTCTGACGGCCACTGGTTCTTAGCCGGCATAAAAAAGAACTAGTTGCATCTAAGCATTTTTATGGTGGGCCGGTGAATAAAACAATCTGATCAGCAAAGAATACAATCTCACTTTAAGTTGGGACAAATGAAAATGTTAACGTGCAACTCCAAAGCCAACTGACCTAAGGATGGAGCGGAATTCATCGAATCTCCATTACTGGAAAAGTGTGATGCATGAATGCAAACAAATCAGTTTTTAAAAAAGATGTAGATAAACAAAAAAATACTATTGTTGAGAGAAAACTTCCTACCTGAATCACAGTATTAATTCAAAACCTTGCCTTTAATGTAATTTTTTGCAGTATGTAAGTCACCTAGATTTTATTAATCTTTTTTGAAATGTAGTCGGCATATATGAATATTTTAGTGATGTGAAAAAACCGAAGTCCTACAATGTTAACATTCTAAAGGTGGTTCAATATAATTTTCTTTAACATCTCAATTTAATTATACAGTTGTACATTTAAATTATTACATATGTCAAATTATTCAATCCAGTCACGAAGTCTCACGTAATACTGCATTTACAATTTTGCTGAGGGGAAGCTGCCAACCACAACGTTGACATGGACATGACGTCAACTGGTGGGGCTAGACCACAACCGCCCTCCATCCAGCTGTCCCGGCCTACCACTGAGGAAGAGCTAGCAGCTCTAACAGTAAGTCAGTCACTGACACCAGCGGTCACCCACGACAAGATGGTATCCAGAGATGCAGTAGACCACAGCTCCAAGTCCAGCCGCTCTGTGCCTGCCGTGCCCATATCACAACGGGCCAGTACAGACACACACCTTGGCAGCCTTGAGTCAGATTCCAGTGTATGCACCTCCAAGGTAACAAGGGCGCCCCAGCAAACAAAGCCAGCCGCCACACCAATAAATGCAGTGTGAGGTGGCACTAAGCAGTTGTCTATGCTGCACATACAGTAAAACCTCCTTAATTCGAAGTTGATTAATTTGAATGCATCTATAATTCAAAGTGTTTATTCGCCCCCAAACAGAAGAATAGAATTTTATATGCTTTTAAGTTCGGTTAGTTCGAAATTCGCCTTTTATGTAATTCGAAGTTGGATTTCATCCAAAAGTGTATGTGAAGTTCAGATTAATTAATCAAAGCTATAACAATCATGATAATAAACAAGCATCGCCTACACTGTGGCAGGTGTGTGCACTTAAACCAGCAATAATGGGTGACGGTGCGGTAATCAGCTGACGCAGCCACTGCCACGGCCTGCCACAGTGATGTCATTGATCGTGCTAGTGTTTCCACATCTGTTGACTGGTTTTTGTCGCCTCTTATGCCCACTGCAGAGGTGAAATATGTGCCAGCTGGTGCCATGCACTGCGTGAAGTTAGAGAGAGTAGGACAAAGAAAATTCCCGGCTGCCTGTTGTGACAGTTGTCTTTAAAGGGAGAGGAGTGTTTGGAGCAAGAGGATGAGAATGCAGATGTTAGGAAGATGTACAAAGTGGAGGGGGTGATGAAAAGAGAGAGGAGGGAGGAAGAGAGCTTAGTGCAGTGTGGGCATGGCTTGATGAAGGAGAGAGAAAAGGAGAGAAGTGGAGTGGGTGTGGCTGGATGAGGGAAGGAGAGAGAGAGTGAAGCGGGGTTCGGATGGCGAGTGTGGGCGGCGTGGTTAAGGGGAGGGATGACGGACCCTGTGGAGGATAGAATGTTAACAACTGAAGGAGGGGAGCAAAGACAAAGAAGAAGAAAAAGAAGAAAGGAGAGACCTTTTCAGAGGCCAGACCCAGCTAAGCAAGGGGTGCTGCCCGACACGAAAACCACAGGGCACTTGGCTCCAGCACTTGGTTGGCCGGCCAGGCAGCATGTGATTGAGACATTCTCGGGAAGTGCATTCATAGTAGAGGGAGCGTGAGGATACTGGAAACCATGGCTGCAGTTTTTAACCAAACTTTACTTTTTTTTTTTTTTTTTTTTGGCATAGCAATTAAAGCAACAATTACAATATCTATATTTTACTGCACATGAACATATAATTAATGACCATGATAAATGCAACAACTTATTTTTTGGGCTATTTCATTCAAATTTTTGCCTTTTTAAAACCAAAAATTCTATGGTTCTTCAAAACAGGGTTGTTACTTCAAGAGGGTAGTTATTCCTGGGGCCGTAGTTGTGTTTACTTTGGAAAGGGAAAATATGCATTTCTTTAATACACATAAATCAACTTTTTTTTAATTTGATAATTTGAAATTATGTAATTCAAAGTTACAAAAAAAAAAAAAAGTTCCGAGCACTTCGAATTAATGAGGTTTTACTATAACAGTAACCATACCTGCTGGCCATAACTGACAAGCAAATGGCAGCGCCCCAAGCAGCAAGTAAGAGTCTACCGATGCCTACGCTACCGCAGTGTCAGTGTAGCTAGATAGAAACCCCAGTGCTACATATTGTTAGACAGTACACGTCAGCACAATGCCAACACTTTGAATCTACACTCATTAGTCAGAGTAACCAATGAAATTGTCAAGCCCAACAACAAATTAGTGCAACGACAAATAAATAAAAGCTCTCAACCAGACTATTTAAACCATGGGATTGGTGTGTTGCGTATTTTGACTTTAAATTTCAACACACTGTAGTTCAGTTCATATTGTGAAACTTGTATCAGGTTTTAAGCAAGCAGCCATGGACTTTACATGAAAAAAGCTGCCAGAAGACCCAATGAGTTCGGTTGATGCATACTATTTGAAATCAATTCAATTAAATTCTGTGTCAAATCAGGTTTTAAGCAAGCAGCAACAGACTTTATACGAATAAAGCTACCAGAAGATCTGAAAAATTGTGAGATGTAACTGCTTTAAAACAGTATTTGCTTTCTTCTTATATATTTGTGCTATTAATGTAGTGATGAATGCATTCATGTAAGTGTATACCTCTGCCACTTTACTCTAGTAAAAACCCTTTTAAGTTAACAGGATACGAGTTTGGAAGCGCTTTGCTCACTTATCCTTTTGTTTGCAAATAGCAAAGATGTAAATTTTGCCTACTGTGCGACACCAGGAAACACTATAAAACATCAGTGTAGACAGCCACAGCAGTGCTGCAGGTTAAAAAGAGAAAGAGTGAAGTGCGTAAAAATGGTGACGCAAATGATTGTAGGACAGTCTGTTAAAAGACGTTTCTTCACACTCGTAATTTTTGCATGCAGATCACCTGTTTGCAGTTAGTCACCAGTAAGAATAAGTTTATGAATGCACGCTGTAGTGAAAAGAGGCCCGCGAGACACATTACTAGGTTTCCCAGTAAGAATAAAACAAAATGCAGACAATAACACGGAATGTAACTTGAGAGTTAACAAAAAAAAAAAGGCAGTGAGAGTTGAAGCCTGGTCTGGTAGCCTCCCTAGCTAGCTTGGAACCATGAGCATAGGCCCAGGCACTTCGACATCAGCAAGACCCATTGGACACAAATCCCCAGAGATCTATTTACCGCCCCAAAGCAGCAAGGTCCGGCGTAATACCCTTAGTGGGTGATAGAGCATCTGAACCAACCTGAACAGCATCCTACACCAGTCATCGCATATTTGGTTCCAGTCATTCTGCACCCTACACCTCATCCATCATCGTCAATCACACCTTCCTTCACAACTGTACCTTCACCTGCCACTCATCCTACTAGCTCAGTTCCTGTGACATGTTGTCCAGGTATAGTCGCAAAGCAGGTGGCACCATGACGTAAGATCAGCTTACCTGTACCAAACTTTGTGCCCAGCCAAATAGCTACCAGGCCTGTCCTGTGTAATGGGAAAGCTCCCCTACCCCATCAGGACTAAGTCCCCAGTTTTATAGGAGCGCTTGGCTTAGCTCCTAGCCAAAGAAGGTGGACACAGTCTACTGATCTAGACAAGTGAGTATATATTCCCAGTACGTCACGCATCAGCATGGTAAATTTTAAAGCTATGAAATAATTGGTGAAATTTGTATTACATTGGCGATTGTTAACAATTCAAGGACAAATATATTCTAAATCAAACCATCTAATCGTAAGAATACACAGTGGTGTAATGGATAGCATGCTGAGCTGTCACTGCAAAGGTCGTAAATTTGTGCCCCCTCCAATCCTCCAGTACGCATAAGATTTTCATGTTGTGTAATGTGTTTAATAGTGAAGTGAAGTAAATTTAAATTTAAAACCAATGAAAAGTTAAGAATGATGTAAAAATGTATTATTATTTTTACGATATAGTGTGAGAGACAGTAGAAGCATGGTTAACTATCAGTAGGCCATCTGATGGCTGTGAAATGGTACACTGATGGGCCGTTGCTGTTGTAATCATATGGAACATGTTTGGGTAATTTATGTTCACCACACCTGGGCCAGCTATGGGCAGAATATGGCTAGTTAATGGTGCCCCTTCAGGACCAGCAATGGTGTCGGGTACATGCCAGTTGTCGGCCAACTTTTGGCTGGCTTGGTATCCGACTGTAAACCATAAACGGGTCATGTGTGTTTTGCTACATGGGTAAGGGCTTGTGTTCGACCTCTGACGGAGTTAGGGTTTCTGCTCTTTACTACTCCCTTCCTTAGAACGATCGAGGTTTGTGAGGTTTCATTCCTCATCTACCCCACATACCACCGAGCCAGTTGAGCTCAGGTGAGTTGTTAACTAGTGATACTGACTTGTAGCGTATTCACCCCACCAGTATCAAACCTTATAATTTGACTTGTGACAGAATAACCCCAAGGAGCACACTTCAACATGTTGACACAAGTCCCACTCTCACCATTCATACAGTACACTCTCGATCTATCGTTATTCAGGGGACTACCAAAAAAATGCCCATACATGCGGGATTTCAGTAGATGAGGGCTCTGACACGCACATCAATAAAATAGAACTTCTAACCTTATAAAACTTTATATTGAGTATAGTAAGAGCTGTACATTCTATGTGAATACAGTTTAGCTAATAACACAATAAAAATGGAAATTTTTGAAAAAAATTTTATTGTAAATAATGCATTAAAAAACATTTTACCTAAACTCGTTTAAATAAAAAAAATAATGTATCAAAATATCATATATAATTGATTGTAATCCAACACCAAATGCAAGCTGACGTAAAACTTTCAAACCCTCTAAAAACGAAAATAATATGACATTGAATGCAAGTCAAATTTTGAATGCCCAACGCGCATTCGTTTAGCTAAGAGCGCACTGAGGAGTTATTGATCAGGCAGTGTGCTTATGGCGGCCGCTGGAGGAGGGGAGGCGGTGGACGGTGGGAGAATTACCCCTCCACGCCGTTACATGTCACAGAGTGCAGACACCTTGCATGTGTGACAAATGTCTGTCATTTAAAGTAATTAATTATATTTTACTGGAAAGAAAACTTATAATTTTGAGACAAAAATACATAAATACGGCGATTATAATTTATTTCTTAACATCTGTTAATTAATCATTCGAAACCACGTCCACTGATTTTTCACTGCACTCGGATCGGTGCTTACCTACCCATTATTAGATGGCAAAAGGTGTTGAATAGGTCCTTAAATTTTGTCACTTTATTCAAAATACACATGTCAATTGAAATATATTAATATAAATCTTACAATTTCCCTGCAGAAGTTACTGAAAATGAATTTTACACTTATAATACAAGTTACTCAATGTTCAAACAATTTTTGGCGATAAGGGGAGTCGAAGTATATATTTCTGGGCATATAATTTTATTTGTAAAGATGCTGCCCCTCGAGTTAAATAAATATTACGTTTTAAAATCATGCTAAATTTATGCCAGATACAATAAAACACCAGCCTTACGGAGAAAAACCACCTTTAATCACAAAAGAAAACACATTTTCCAATAATAATTCCTCATTAAAATGTTTTGTATAACATTTTCAGGTGAAACCATTTGCTTTGAAATAAAAATGTAATGTTAGGTGCAACTATTTTGAGCGACGCATAATCTTGATAAAATTACATTCGCCATTAGCAGTTTATTTGCTCTGCTGCGGGCGGGCGGCGTGTGGAATGCAAGCGAAGTGGGTGTGGCCGTGAGAGAGAGAGGACATGCTTTATCTTTTGCTAGACAACTTCCCCTCTTGTTGGCGTGTAGGCTTGTGAAGGGAGGATGGAAGGTGTGCCGCTGAGAGAAAGTAAGAAGGGAGAGAGAGAGGACGCTAGGTCACCACCTTCGTTGCTATAGGTAACCTCTTCCCCTTTCGTCAGCCAGATTCACTCGCGCATGACGTATTTCCCATTCAGTTACTACACATTTGCATAAACAACCTGCTTAAAACTATAGTTATGGGGAAACATTAAGTGAAGGGACTTGAAAAATACTTTGATCGATACTCCATGTGATAAACATTACAAGCAATTTATGGTAACATTATTAACATAGGGATTTTGCTGGAACTACAAATATTGTTGGTGGATGCGGGTTATCGATACATGCAATAACGATACATCAAGAGTTGACGGTAGCTACCAAATATTCCTACAATGGGTGCTAATTGACACACCCTAACTTCTTTCTCAATCACTTGAGACAACAGAATGGTCAGTTAGGGTATGCAATTTACAGTTAGCTAAGCTAGGCGAAAGAGAGTGCTGATTCCCTCCAGTATTGAATAAGTCACCCTTCCACAGTGTGATAGTACCTGGATAGTGTTTTGCCTGACGGGTCACGGATCTGCCCACGTTGGGAGATTTGGTGGTACACTGACTCGACGAAGGGTTGAGAGATAGTGGAGGGGAATTAAACCCCAGGGTGAGATTGATCATAAAGGCTTCCCTTCCAGGGTGTTTGACCTTGCTCACCGTAAAGGTTGCCAAAAGTCGTGATGCCAGCTGTCACAATTAAATAATAAAATGGGGATGTCGTAGTTACAAAATGGTAGTGAATCCAACTCCTCTCGGTAGCTCCAATTTAGTATCCCATACACTATCGGGACATGTATATAGGTCCGGTCTGGTTGGTTTTCATACTGGGACAAAATTCGACATATATATACCGGCTTGGAGGGAATAACTATGGCGATTACTTTCCCGGCGGCCGCACGCACATGACACGTAGTAGGGGGTGTATTGCTAACGGAGTACGGTTGTGGCAAAGTGTTCGCTTATGGTTTAGGTTTAGGGAGCATTAAATAACTTAGGTGTTCTTCATCTGACCACAGTCAACAAGTCCCTAGCAAGGAGTCTAAGAACGAGCTACAGTCCTCGTTAATGGGTAATAATTCCTTAGCCGGGTTATACAATTGCTCAATTGGCTGAGTGTACTGTGGGGTGAGCTCACTGTCTTGGTTGGAGGCTGTAACCACTGAGCTCTGGTTCAATTCACATTGTAATGTCCGTCAAGCTAAACGTCTTAGTTGGCTGTGGCGCCCACCTCCTTTCGTAGGCATTTGATTAATTCATAATTAATAATAAAACAAACAAACATTCTAATTGGCTCGTAACAAATACTGATAATTATTATAGCGCACTCCCAATCTATAAGTGAAGCTCAAGCCCTCCTGCGTCCAGTCTTATTCAGGCGAACCGAGGTAATGAGCGAGTTCGAGATACTGAATAGGCATGAGCGTTTCTCTGGTCAGGAGCGGGTGTACCGGACACCTCTTGGGAGTTCCCGGTCTTTTTCACAATATAGCCTTATTCAGGCACCAGGAATCCCAAGATGTTTCGGCCCACTCATGTCTAATCCTGAGCGGTCGCTTAACTCCCAATGAGCAACAGATTTTACTGAACCAAGTTAAACTTACAGTGTTTAAAGCAATGACAGGTGAGGAAAATAATTATTGCACAGGAATTCAGAATTGCCACAAACATATTTATTATAATATATGTGAAAACAAAGGGATGATTGACTGTGTATAAATAATTTTAAGAAATATATAATTATTTAAAGGGAAAGTTAAGGCAGGTGAAGGCGAACCTGCGAATGAGCAAAAGAAACAAAAAAACTCCAACTTCTACGTCACAATTAACTTTGTGTAATGAGAGATGATTCTTCAGAAGGGGAAACATTTATGACCAGCTACCACAGCGTACAGAGGATTGACTCGGGTAGTGAGGATGCAGGTGTAAGGACGTTGAGATATCTGGAGTTTGACGTGTTTACAGCATCATTAGAGATTCCCCTGAAACTCGGTCTGTTTTCTCCACATGCTGCAGGATTGGAGTTAGAGCTTCTTGGCATTGGAAGGACAGCCTTCTGCAGACTGTTGCAGAGCCTTCTCAGGCTGGAGAGTCTTCTCAGACTGTAGAAGAGTCTTTGCAGACTGGAGAGCCTTAGGCTATGAGAGTATTCTGCAGACTGGAGAGAGCCCTCCGACCTCATTCAGGTTGGTGGGCCGACAAAGACTGGCAAGAGCGGTATCGCTTTTCCTTATATACCGAAAATTTCAATTTGGTGGCTGCCCCAGGGGTGCGGCAGTTGCTAGCCTCTTATCACAGGGGTTGTTTAATACAGGGCAGTGGGCCGCGCCACACATTTCTTACCTCTCTATCTGGAGGTGGTTGACATATTAACCACCTCTCCACGAGGCTCAGGCAGCAGTGACATCGGCTGGACAGTGCTGCTTTCTTTCAGTATCCCTGTAAACTAGATTCTTCCTCTCTGCTGTGTTGGTGGCTCTGTGGGTAAAGCAAGCTTCGACTTTGAGGGTCGCGATTGCATGTCCGCATATGAGTGGGCAGTACAATTTCCATTTATTATCAACATGTCTGAGTTGTCCATACTGCTTGGATAAACCCTGTAGCCAAAAGATTCATTGCCTGCCGACGTGGGACTTGCCCCGAATTGCTATCATCGCATGATGATGGGACGAAGTCATAGAGTAGAGCACGCATGCTCACTACACAGTAGAGTTGACATGCAGCAATGTACACGAAAATAAATATTATTACGATGATCTTGGCACAGTGAAAATAATTGATTTTCGAAAAATGGTTAAACTTATGCAATATTCCATACTTTACCACTAAATAATACCAAATGCAAACATGAAAATAGCTTTTCGGGCAGCATTTGTAAATTAAAGATTTCTAAAAAATGCCAACCTGTGTAACATTACAGAATATACTACTACATTCGTCGCTGCGAGAGCTAGTACAAGAGACTTGCTTCTGGTACTTTTAATTCTTACGTAAAATCTAAAAAGTTATTAAATACATATTTACTTGTACCAGAAAATTACAATTTAAGGACAAAACCAATATTCAAATACCATTGAGTCACATGTCTTTCTTGTTTTAAATAGTTTACTACAATATATATATATATATATATATATATATATATATATATATATATATCTGTGTGTGTGTGTGTGCACGTGTGTGCAAGCGTGCGTGCGCGTATATGTGTGTGTGTGTGTGTGTGTGTGTGTGTGTGTGTGTGTGTGTGTGTGTGTGTGTGTGTGTGTAGGACATAATTGTGGTGTTCGTTCGTTGGTACTAGTCAATATAAATTTGTTTACATTGACCAATGGAAGACTACTTTACCAAAAATCAAAATTTCATCCGTGAAGGGAAAAATAGTGATGGCCATGTACATTTTTATTTGTTTGTACCTGAAGGAAATATCATAGTGGCCAACTTAAATTCTTGCAGTCTTTTTAAATGTAGAGTTTGCTGTTAATTTATTATCAACATTTAAAATTCATATTCTTTTCAGTTACATTACCGCATATAGATGTTTGGAGTTGAGGAATTAAGAACGCAGAAAAGAGAGAAAATAATTTAGGTTGAGGTTAAAATTGCCATTACCGATGTGCGGATATTTCAGTGCTGATATTTTAGTGCCAATCTCTGATAATGGTAAATGTACCGATAATACCGATATCCAATACAGTATTGGTTATCGGCTATCGGACCATCACTAATTTAACTCCTGTGACACAAGAAGGCGATTCTCTTTTCACACCACCGCTAGCCAAGGACAGGTGAGCGCCCTTTGATGACGTCAGGAATTTTGCGTGTACAGCGTGACATTGCACATAATCGGGCACCGAGGTTAAAGCCCTTGTCTTCTGCCCATACCAAGTTGGTCTTGTGACCAACCCTTTCAGTGTATTTGATTTGGTGTCATTTCACTTGGTGGCTTAAAATACATAGAATAAAAATGGTGCCCAAAGTGGGGTCATAAGTGCATGTAGCTTGGACTTGGCAGTTAATACCTAGCCAGACACACCATGGGATACCATTAACATGGGACGTTAGCGGCATTGGTTCAGTCTTGGTTAAAATGGACTCGCCAGCCACCTCCACCTCTTGTATAATAATCCCGTTGGTCACCTTATTTGAACCTATTGTTTCAAATAAAATCAGCGCCCAATTGATTTAGCGGCTAGGATCACATGTTGCCCTCTTCTAGAGAAGTGTGTCAATGTGGGAGGTTAGCACCTTCAGTTAATCTCGGTCGTGTGGGCCAGACCCGAGAAAGAGAGCCTCCCCCTTAATACCCTTTGTTTAGGTGAGCTCAGTTTGGGGCCCGTCTGAAAGTTGTCACCGCTCAATACATTTTGAGTGAAATTATTGTACCAGTCACATACCCCTTACAGTTGGCAAAGACCAACCTAATTACGGTTTGCTTGGTCACCAATGAGACTGACGTCTCATCATAAGTAATCGGCCTTATACCAAACCATACGGTCATTCCCAATATAACCTATGAGGTTATAATGGAAAGAGATCAACCGCCGTAACACTACTCACTTCCTAGGATTAGTCGGGAGACTAACTTTTAGGACCCATGACACCTTTGCCATGTCTACCCTTCAATTCCTCTACAGCAAGCAATTGCAGCCACCTGTCTCCTACAGAGTGGAGTGTGACCCTTAGGATCGACCTCCCTGAAACCGACGAGCAGTTTTGGGGAGAGCTAAATGTGTCAGGCCATCCTTCACCGAACTTCAGAGAGTCCGCGATTACTAAAGACCCTATGGCGCCTAACATTCCAGTGAGTAGCCATGTCCACTTCTGAAGAGAGCAAACACAAAGTATCTGTGGTGTTCACACCCGGACTATGAACCCCAGACAATACTGTCAGATGCGACGTGGATAACTGTCCAGGTATGGGAAGGCACCTCATCCACTGTACGCACTGTCCAAGCACTTCCACTATGCCTGTATTGGATAGGAAGACTCACCGCAACTCACAGACAGCCTGGAGTACCGCTGTGTTTTGTGCCGTAACCACAAGTTAGCCAGATGTAGTTGGCTAGGTTGTGAAGGCCGGGGAACCTTCACAATCCAGTGCATAACGTGCACCCACAAATTCCACGTACTCTGCATAGGCTGGCCAGATGAGCAAGTCACTTGTCCGGGTCAAGTCTACAACTGTGAGGTCTGTCAGCGGAGACTTACTTACCAACCTCATAATCCCACCTCGCGCTATACCTCATAATCCCACCTCGTGCTATAGCCCAGAGCCATCCTGAGATTACACTGAATTTCAGCTTCTGGAATTCAGTGGCCGCCCACACGAAGACTTGGTCGTATTCCTACAGGAATACCCAGGAAAAAATGGGTACAAAAGACACAACACCAGTTATTAGGGGAAGCTAAGATTTGGTGGAAAAAGTATGGAGAGTTTGTGAGTGAGTGGGAATAACTAAGTCATGTCACAGGCTGACTTTCCGTTTTGCAGGGGAAGAGGTTGTGGCTCAACTCATCTCTGACTTCCACACAAAAGTCCAGGGTTCGGATGAGGAGGTAAAAATTTAGATATGCAGTAAAGTACAGATGTACAAGCGTATTTATCCCATGGAGAGTGAGGAGAGCTGCGTATGAAATATCACACGTACTCTGCTCCCCTCCCAATGCAACCTCATCAGGCCCAAACCGCAAAAGACTCAGTTGAGTGGAGACGAGAGATTGAAAACAACAAAGCGCACTTCGACAGCATGGCACGTGCCCCGAAGGTCGCAGCATCATCCCCTCATCCAGAGCGCCAGGCGGTCACCCGCCCTCCACTCTGCTACCACGCTGTTGGCACTGCTCAGGAAGGCATTTAAACGAGGATTGCCTGAACCAGCCACATCACAAAGAGGAAGTGAATAACCTCCATTCCCAGAGCGCCCAGCCACGCTCGCAGCTTAAGGAGCCTGCCCAGGCGGGAAATACTACCCCTGGGGTGCACGTAGGGCAGCCACCTCAGAGCAAACCAGGCTCCTCACGGTCCCCAAATTAGACATTGAGTCCACTGATATTCAGTATCCCAAAGCCCCTATATCCAAGTTGATATTAATGGATGTCAATGGCTTGCCCTACTGGATTCTGCAGCAACGGGGAACTTCATACGAAGCTACCCATTGTTGCCAAGCCAGAGAGCTAACCTCCAACCCCAGCCCCAGATAGTACGAATGGCTCAACCTAGCCAGATATTGGAGGTAAGATAGATCTAGAGGTTGGGATCCACAACCTAAAACACCTGACCGAATTCAAGGTCATGCTTGCTATTGACGAAGAAGTAATCCTAGGGCAACTCTGGCTTTCACAGCAGCATTCCTTATTGGACTACAGCAACCGTCGCATGTATCTAGAACATAACTGAGTGGTGGTCCACTGGGGGGTTTTGGCCAGATGCCGTGGGGGCTCTGGACATAGCTCCGTTGGAAATTCAATATGCCCTTGATCCAAAAAAGTTTCAACAACTTCAAAACATACTGAATGAACATGCTGAGGTTTTTACCGTCTCAGGACTGCTAAGGCGGACCCATAGCATTCAGCATGAGATTCGGCCGATCACGGAGGTGCCTATCTACAACCCCCATATTGCATGTCACCGCATAGGCAGCTGGAGGTGTTATAACAGGTGAACGAGACGAAAGATCAATGATTGGTAGAACCTTCCAATTCCTCTTACAACGCTCTGATAATACTTGTCCTCGGGACAGAGGTTTTGTGTAAATTATGAAGATCTTAATGATGACACCTATCCTATTGCACTACCTTCCTTGGATCTACATAACAACCTTTTGAACATCAGCACCCTCCACCTACAATCTAGGTATTGTTAGATTTCTGTTCACCCGGATAGTAGGAAGTATACCGTGTTCACCCCACCTGATGGGGAAACACTCCAGTTCAAAGTCATGCCGCTGGATCTGAAGAACGCCCTTATCACCTTCCAATGACTAATGTCCCCAGAAGTTTTGATAGGGTACGTTGGGAAATTCTGGTTTGCCTACTTGGACGAATTTATTGTCTATTCTAGGTCCTGGGCCGAGCACTACGTATACCTCCAATTAGTATTGGAGAGACTGGAAATGCATGGATTAATTTGCAAGCTTGCTAAGAGCCATTTCGGTAAATCCTCTATCGAGTATTTGGGTCATATCATGACTCCCACCTGAAATCTCCAACAACAAAAGTTGATTCGAGCCATCCAGGAAGCCGAGAGACCCTGTAATAAGAGACATCTTCGCCGCTTCCTAGGTCTGTGTAACTGGCTGAGAAACTTTGTACCCAATATTGCTACTATAATTGCTCCTCTCCATAAGTTACTGACCAAAAATACCTACTAGAAATGGATGGTAGAACACCAGCAAACCTTTGACTAATTAAAGGAATTTTTCTCTTCAGTCGAACTACTACATAGCCCACAGGAAGGGAAAAAAAAAATTCTCCAAATGGATGCATCTCAGGAAGGCCTTGGGGCAGTACATACTGCCTGAACGACACAGAAAAGCTATACCATAGCAATAAGCAAGAGTGTCCAGCAGTAGTTTCGGCTATGCGTAAATATTGCTACCTCTTGGACAGGCAACGTTATTCTGTTACAAACAGATAAAATGGCATTACAATGGTTAAAGGAATCCCGGAACCAAAGCGCCAAATTAGGCAGATGGGATTCAGCTTCACTGTCCAACATTGTCCGGAGAAAAGAAATGACTTCCTGGATGCCTTGTCGCGTCTTCCCCACCTAGATGATGAACTAAGAAGGAAGAAGAATGGGAACAGATGTTGCCCCCCACCATCCCACCCAGAAAAAGAGGTACGTCTCCGACAGTTACACTTCACTCTTGAACACGTACTCCTACACTAGCAAAGGGACCCGTCTATCCGGGGTTACCTTACTAAGTTCCCCTCTTGGTACAAGATACGGGATGACGTGATATGAACCTGACTGGGGCACCCGAAGGCCCCTTGGCAGATTTGGATACCACGAACCCTTTGAGATGAGATCTGTCATCATATCATGGGAAACAGTGCAGAGTATGAAAGACGGCCAACACAGGCCTGGACCCACCTGGCTGTGAACGTGATGGGACCCTACCCCCAAAGTAACTGCGGGAATCACTATCGCTTCCTGGTAACGGACATCTTTTCAGCTGGGTCGAGGTATTTCTCATCCCAAGTCAAGGGACGAGAAGTCTACTGCGGAATCTAAACACCAAATTATTTCCCCGTTAGGGATACCCACACGTCATATTGACTGACAACGGGACTCCTTTTACCAGTCACCCTGGGGAAATGCGTGCAAAGAGTGGGGCATCGGCCATTGGACGACGCCCCCTTATCACCCACAAAGCGGAGAAACCAAGAACCAAAAAAATTTCTTCGCTTCAGTGTGGGGGATGATCACTGAAAATGGGATCATGAACTACCAGCTACTCTCTTCATTTTTAGGTAGAGAGAGAAAGAGAGTACTCCCAGCCAACTCCTACTTGGAGTTCTCCCAACGCCAGTCCCAAGGCGACCTTGGGACTGGCGTTGGGAGAATGCCACCCCTTCTATCCATCTCTAAAAGTGATCCGGGACACTGCAGTCTGCGAGAAATATGCTAAAACCAAGCAAGCGGAATACATTTAACGTAAATACCCTCCTCCTCAGGTAGGAGTACGAGCCTTCACCATGGGCGAAAAAGTCCAGGTAAAAAATCACCCCCTAAGGCCACGATAAATTCGCGACCAGCTTAACCCCTGCGTGGATCGGTCCACACACAGTTACGGAAGCATATGGAACGACGTACTGGGTCGAAGACTGCCAAGGACGGACCCATAAGGTAACTCGCGCACAGGCGAGATCCTGCCCGGAAGGAATAGCAGATAGTCCTTTTCCCCCAGAACAACCTTTGGAGCAAACGGCGGATACAACTTCCTCACGTAAAACTCCCACAAAAATACCTTCCACCAGAACACGGGACGTCTCTACCTAGGAAGGCGGCAGTTCCCTGTCTAGATCCCCGATTGCCTCACCCGAACCAACACCTTTCCGGTGATCAAGGGGATTCCTACAAAGTTTCCCCAATATACCACATTCCTATTTACCTTCCTCGGTAGCAGGGTGGAGAAAAATGAATGGACGGCAAAGCACAGAGATCTTGTGGCGGAGTGCACTTGATCAAATCCCTCCCTGGAAACCATGTATACCGAGTGTAGTCAACGAAGATGATGAACCTCAAGATGTTCCAGAGATGAGGAGGGCACGCAAACCCTCACCTCTGAGAACCCAGTCGTCGACTAACAGCACCTTTCAGGTTTTGGTTGGCACAGTACCAGCAAACACAGATGAACCCATGGTCTTGATTTTTGATGTTTGTGTGCAGGTAATGGACAGCCAGCATGGTAATGAGAGTAACAAATTCACAATTGCACTTCAACAACACACAACTAGTTAGCTGGTCATGGCAATGCTGGTCCAAGAGCAATCAGATCAGAATGAAGCAGCTACAGTCATAATGTGTGGGGAGATGGGGTGCAGGATGTGGAGGGGGAGACTTACCTCCAGCTTGTGTGCAGGACTAGGCACAGTCACCTCTGCCAGGAACTGCTCCAGGGACTTGCCCCGATTGTTTGCAGGCCTCTTGCGACTGCAGATCAGCTGGCGTGCCTCATCCTCATTGTGGCCAAGGGCCATCAGCTTCTGTAGCTTGCGCTCAAAGCGCAGAAGCTTTGCTTTCCTGCGTCGTGGTCGGTACTCGTCCTGCCTGCTCATATCATCTGTGTCCACAACACAACACACTGCTGTTGTTTTTGCTTGCTTGCCCGTTCCCAACTCATCTTTCCATTTGTACAATACGTTCTCTCTTTCTTATGATTCCATTAGGGCCGGTTTCACCAAAGAAGATTAACTTTTCAGAATATCGAGATATTTTTTATTGAAATATTTTTATCCAGATGAGAGGTTTAACTTCGATTTTAATCTCAATAATTTTCAGCATGTTTCACCACGTTTAATCTCAGTAAAGAATATCTCATTAAAATTATCTCGATAATCTGACTAAATCGCAATTTGTTCTTGGTAAACATGAGAGATTTTGCTTTGAGATGGTACAGAAAAATCATTGAGAAAATATGGCAAGTCGGGAAGGCATTATGGTCGTAAGGAAACAGCAAAACCAAACTTTTCATCCCATGAAAAACTCATTTTGTTAGAATTAGTTACAGAACAATTCAATATCACTGAAAATAAACAAACTGATGCTGTGACACAACAAAATTAAGCAAAACAGTGGCAAACAATTACAAATAGTTTCAATTGTACATATCGTGATCACTACAGGTTAGCAGACAACTTGAAGGCGGTGTGGGATAGCCTAAAAAAATACGTGAAAAACCTATGTAGACGAACATGTCCATGCTAAGGGGTCCAGTGTGTTCCGCCCTAATCAAAATAGCCAGCTAAGATCACTATACTGCCACTAGTAAAGCCAGCATAATGTCATTCCAGTAGAGACTCAGTTGTCATAAACACAGCTATGCCTCGACTGGGTCTGATGGTTGGAGGACAGTCTCTGCCAGCCATGTGATAAACCATAAGGCAACATCTTCCTGGACTAATAAAGGATGACCAGCAATGCACTCAAACAAAAAAAAGCTATAAGTGCCCGGTATAAAGCAAAAATTAAGTTAACAAAAAGTTTGCAATTAAAGAAAACGAGGCAATGACAGAGATTCGTCAGCTAAAGTTACAACAGGAATAAGAAAGAGCTAAAGAGGAGAAGTTTCAAACGGAGCTCTTAACTTTGCAGATTCTAAAACTAAAGACAGACCTAAGTAACTAATGTATTATCTGCTGTTTAGTTCACAACATCTGTTTTTTTGAGTATATTTGAAAACATTTTCAATTAAAAACACTACTGGTGTTAGTCACATTCTTGATTTGAATTACGCCTACAAAAATAACTTGTTTATTTTACATTTATACCTAATGTTAATGCAGAATAGTTGTCGTAAAGGAAAAAAATAAAACAATATAGTCTATTTAACAATCATGTGTTTGACGTAAGGCAAAAGTGTACTTTAACCTCTTAATGACAAAGTTCAAAATAATTTATTCGTCCATGTAAAACATCACGGATGACAAACAATAAAATCCTCATCACTTTCCTCTTCAAAAATTAAATTGTACATTGCCCGTGCAATATTTTCTTTATTCTCAATGAAATATCTTTGCCTCTCGAGACCTTCCCAAAATATTTCTTTATGTGTTACAGTTTAGTCCCGATAACACAAACCATCAAAATCGGCAGGTTAATATTTTATCAAGATATTCAGAGAAAATCAAGATTAATGTATGTAGTGAAACGCAAAATACAGATAATCGAGATTTTTTGTCAGTTAATCTCGATAAACTATCATTATCTCGCGTAGTGAAACCGGCCCATAATAACATATCTCCTAACCTGTGTAACTTATTATTTATTTACTTTGATGCAAAGAAACATTTGTGCACTATGGTTTACAGGTTATACATGACACCACTTTAGTTATTACCTTTTGGTGCAGACTACTGAACACCAACTGGTAAGAGGTCACAGTGGCTGAGTGGTTAGACTGCTTGCCTCCCACCAAGACAAACCAGGTTCAATTCCCGGCTGTTCACAAGTGGGAATCATGCCGGACAATGCAGCTGGTCAGCAGGTTTTCTCAGGGATCTACCATTTACCCTGCCCCTTCATTCCGGTGATGCTCCATACTCACCTCACTTCACCCTCATCGGCTCTTAAGACCTCAATGTTATGAGCCGCCCAAATCTCTTCACTCATTTCACCCACCAACTGGCAATTATAGTCAATGGACCTATCAGTACAAAGCATTGGGATGCAAAGTCGAATGAGAAGGAGTGATCTTTTTGAACCTTGACAGTACGCTTTCATTTGCCCACTTGCTAGGAAAATATTGTAGGAGGGACGAGTGAGGTGAGATTTTCTCACAAAAGTCTGAGGAGGTTAAAACACCAAACGTTATATAATTGCCTAATCCTGTCTCATAGTGTGGATAGTGGAATGGGTTTGACATCTACCCCATGCTCCAATTTTCTGACCTCGGTAGTATATACACAGTGAAATGGACAAAGGTCAGTAGTAGGGCTGATATCCCATTTTATTTGTCTGTGTTAGAACCAAGGGTTTCCGAGTACATTTGCTTTATCCTCCAACTTTCTGAACCTGACAGCAGGTATGCAGTGGAATGAATAGAGGTTAGTATATAAGGCTGGTTTATCCCTGGATACCTTCAGTACACCCTGTAGTGGCTTCTGTTGACTATGTGCGATAGTCCTGTCCAAATTAGGGAGGACCAGTCAACAGTCAGAACATCCACAGGTGCTGAATGCAAACTGAGATCCCTCACTCAAACACAATCTCTGCTGCCAGCTAACGTGTCTTGTATGGTGGTGTTCTGTCCCTCCACATTGAATATCTCCTAGGAGAAATAAAGGGTTGGGATATAGTTCTACGAGGAACAGTGAGGAGGTGGGTGGGTTTGGTTTACAGGTTTCAATACAGACAGCAAAAGTCAGGTTTTAGGGAACAATATGGTTTATTGGCCTTGCTGGTAGCCAAACCGAGTTTGAAACCGAGCAGTTCTTTTAGTACCAGTCGTAATTATTAAGTTTCTGGGCACCCATCTATTCAAGTTAAGCAAATAGGATGCCTTTGTGAAGAGTCCACTGAGTTCAAGCAAGGCATGGCAGAGAAGGAATAGACCGAGCAGAGCGACACGTATGGAGACCAAGGGTAAAACGGCCAGCCATCCCACTCAGCAGCACTAGTGGGTCTCTCTCGGCTGACAGATAGTCCGGGGTCGTTCCTCTGCAGGCCTCTTATTCTTAGAGAGGTCACCTGAGAGTTGAGAACTGAGCACAACTCTACTTCTGCTGTCACCATTACACCATTGCTGCGGAGGCAAGCATGGTCAGGGGCTGCGCAGGTTTAAGAACTTTGGTCCTTATACCCACGCTCCAAGGCAGTTGCACATGAGGTAAGACTATGCAGGAAGTAATGGTACACTATTAGGCCAACAGCTGGCCTGTATAGCTATCTCTGTGTCCTTTCTGCCTCCTTAGTTGTTAATAAAATAAATATGGGGAGAGGATATCAGATGTGTTTGGTTTTGAAATATGCTCTCTTTCTCCCTTGGTATAACGCTGAATTATCTTCCTAGTTGCCAGATCGGTATTGGGTTCGTCTGCTTCTGTTTCTCTACCTTGTCTGTGCATTGATGATGCAGTGCTCTGCTAACTGTAACTCTCCTTCCGAGTCCTCGATTCATGCTCTGGGGGCCTAATCCTCTTTGTTCTCCTCTTTTCTCCTGGAATCACCATTTACTTGCCCTTTCCGAGGTTGCCACGACATAATGTATAACAGCTGGTTTCCAATTCTTGGAACTAGCTAGCAGTACTGGTTACATAACGAGTAGACTGCCTGGGTATTTACAATTTTATATACTGTTATCAGCTGGGAGCTGGGACGATGCAGGAATGTGAGGGTGTGGCGGACGGCAACCTTGCTCTCGGGCGTTGACACCACTGCTTCTGAGGTGGCGCTATTAATTTCTTATCTCTCCTATGGGAGATGTGATAATTTCTTATCTCTCCTATGGGAGGTGTGATAATTTCTTATCTCTCCTACGGGAGGTGTGATAATTTCTTATCTCTCCTACGGGAGGTGTGATACTTTCTTATCGCCTGCGTTGGAGACATGGAGGCTGGAGTTCCTGTAGTAGACTGGGTGCTGCCTTCCAGTGATGAACTGTGGAACTAGTGTAACCTTCGCTGGAGGGTGGCAGTGTCTCAGCCAACAGCACAATTATACGTTGGAGGTAGAGTGACATTGAGAGGGCTTCTTGGATTTTCTTGGGAACAGTACAATCTGGGTCGACGTGTAGTCTCTCTTGAAGTGTGCCAACGTACCCTGTAGGCACTTGTCCCGTTGTACTGTTATGGAGTAACAACTTGCCTTTGTATAAGCGACATGCTCAAAGATGGGGTGAATTCTGCGAGTAGTGTGTGCATTGAAAATGTGCAGAAATGCATCACATGCGAAAAAAATTTCTACAATCATGCGTGATGGAAGAATAGGTCATTCTACGGCTATTCTTGAAAATGAAAATAAAGAGGCTCTGGAATTATGTTTCGAAGATGTAACCACAAGCTTTTCCAATGCCAAGGCATGGAGAATTGCACTCCTAGTGACTTTCAAACTTAATTCTTTTTGCTGTGACTAATACTGAGTATACATTTTTAATAGTTCATATTTCATTTCAAAACTAATTATTTGAGATATTTAATATAAACATTGTTCAATAAGTGTTTTTATTAACTATATACTGTAATTTTATAATACATACATTAAAAACTGTATGGCATAGAACTATTTTTGGTCAAGTAATTTGTAATATTATGAAATATATTACCATTCTTTTGTATTTATTCATGAACACAGTAGGTAAAGTCAACAAAGTGGTATGATAGCAGGCAGCAAGAATGTAGGAATGTTGGAATAATAATGCAAGACGCACATATCTTATTACGAAAATCGTGCCATCGCAATAAGCCTTATGCAGCTCGTACACTTTTGACCTTCAGCAGACTGAGTTCCTGCATTCATCTGAAAGAATTTTCTAGTTCTGATTGTCCTTGCCCCTCTCAGCATGACTCGGGGTACGGGGAATGTTCCAGATCTTGGCTGCTGAAACAATATATGCACGTAGGGCCTCCGAGGAGGCAGTTTATGAGAGCAAGGAGTGTGGGCAATAGTGTGAGACCTTGAGCGACAGAAGACGAGCCAGAAAAGCAACAATAGGTAGAGACCTGAAATATTAACAAACGTAATCAAGTGTAAAATAACACAAATTTTCACATAAAACCAAAAATTGTGATTTTCGAGAATTTCAGCTGTCATTCACGAATTGTACAAAATCCAGTAGTATTTTCAGGAATTATTATTGTTTTATGTCACATAGTTGCTTCTTAAGACGTATTGTATGTGTTTTTGGATATTCGAATATGAATGCATGCATAAGCAGGCCAGTAGATTTCTTTGATGTATCACCATAAACAAAAACATGTTTACTTTCCATCACGTGTATTTACGACCATAGATATAACATGAGCGCAAGTGATGATGCGTCACTTTGAGTGAACATTCTACTGCAAAGCCCTGCAAAAGTTTATTTGTTCACTAGGAAAACATGCCGTTGTAGTGTTCACGTCCACCAAGCACCATATTATCTATGGAATAAACGCCATGTTTACATTTGTCGCATCGTCACGATTAAACCAACAATTCCTTTTTTTTTACAAAGTGAGCGACGCAGCAGTGAAAAATATGTTCATATGCATTTACTTACATAGAATATATTTGTAAAGGCTGTTCACGGTAAAATGAGCACTTTTGAAAGCCCTGCTTAAGATCTACTTGTATGCCCGTTGTGTATTTTTCTCCCTTATGTAAAATTAACATTTGTCATTGGCTTAATCACTTTATTTATGCGTCAGTCAGGTGAAACTGTGAAATTATTAGAAAAGTAAATAGTTTACAAATCTGCTCATGTTTAAACTTCTATGATTTAAAAATAAGAGTAAGAGAAAGAAATAATTTAAGTTACCATAAATGGTTACATAACACTTTCTATTTGACGTTAAAATATGGAACTACTTTCCCTCCACCATTACTAATTTTACTGGGTGCATATCACTCTGTGTGCCCATTTAAATATGACAGTAGGAGTGACATTTTTCTTAGGTTGATTTCAAAAGTGCTCACTTTATCGTGAACAGTATTTAAATCAATATATCACGTATTTTAAACGTGTATTCGTCCAGTTAACTGTATTTTTATCATACACATTCTCTGTAAATATATGCGGTAAAAGATTACACGTTTTAAAGAAACAAAAGTTTTGTCAGTGTGTGCTTAACAAAGAAATCTGTTGCTAAAAGTTTTGGTAGTTTAAAAACGTATAGGCAGATTTCTCTCATTTTCTTTTATTTTCGTACAAGGCACTTTACTATATTTTTTTAGCAGTGCTTTTATAGTTGTGTATAAATGGTTTACATTATTCTTTTCATGAGTCAGTATGCCCTTGCCAGTGCATTGCGAGCATTTGTAGTTCCAGGTGTCAGGCAGAATACAAAATCTTAAGTAAAATCTGAAATTGTTTTCAATGTTGTCTGTTGATAAAGGAAACTAGTGTTTTTGTTTTTAAAAACCGTTAACTGTATATTTCTCTGGGAGTTATGAATTTTTGCAAAGAAATAATTCATAAAAAACATCACCTATCAATAGGAATAACATTACCAATTTCAGGTTTTATGAATAAAGTGACATTTCTCAAATTAGGTATGTCTTTATAAAGAGCACATTAAAAATTGGAGCAACTCTCATCCAGAAACCTGCATTTTTGTAGCAAGAAAATAACAGATATTTTTAACAAAAATAACACCTTTTTTTTAAAAAAAAAACACATTTTTGAAAAAACACCAACTTTTTAAGTTCTCTAACAATAGGATGTCCACAGCAATAGACCAAGAAAGCAGGGTGAACATTTTGTTCAAACCACCAATATTTCTCATGATACATGCTATTGACTTAACATGAGTGCTCATTACAAACATACAAATACTTTATTTTGTGTATACAGGCCGTTTGTCACTTGGCAAAGATGTACAGTAGAACCTCTATATTACGACCCCTCAAAGTTCCCAAGAATAAGGTCGTAATAAAAATTTTGGGCCAATTTTGACCCACTCCTAACCCCCATGCCACCAAACCTGCCATATTTTGCATGAAGTTCACATTCAATTGTCTCTACCACATAAAAAAAACCACTTTTTAAATTAAATATAAATACATATGTATATTTTAATAGCTGGGCATCTCCTGATAAATTTGATACCCAAGAAAGGCATATTGGACCACCCCTTGTAATAAAAATGAAGGCCTAAACACAGTATGACATGGCTATTGAAAGTGTGTGAAAAGTTTAGACTATGTATTAATAAAATATAAAGTTATTATTAAAGATCTATTATGAAGGTCTCATGGGTCATACATTGCTATGAGGCATGTACCGATCACATGGCATTGCACAATACATGTGTGCGCGCCGTGCTCTCGCTTTGGTCTGGCTGTTTCATTGCTAGAAAATCGGACTTATTACGCACAAAGTAGTGAATAAATACACTGTTGGAGATGCCTTATGTTTGAATTAAAACACTGCACTTTATTTATTGATAATAGATATGAAGATACATTATTTAGATTAAATCACTCGTGTGCTGTGGCTAGCAGAGAATACATTGTCGTGTGTACGTAGCTGGGCGAGGGTCTAGATCCTCTGCAGCACGGTCGGGCGCTGCAGCTTACTGCTGTCGCTCGGGCCTAGATCCTCTGGCTGGGCTGTGAAGTAGGCGGCCCTGGCACGAGCATCACGCTCGTGCCAGGCCGCCCGAATATGCTCAACTGTTGCTCATATCGGGGCCGACTGCCTCAAGCAGCTGTCGATCCATCGTTCTAAGATTACTCGTGGGGAAGTGGCTAGCAAGCGCCACTACAGTTGTTACTGCTGGTGTTGGGAAAACATGCTGATAGAAGCTATTCATGTCAATGTGTTGAATTTCTACAAAATTTAGGCGGCGTGTTGGCCTCTGTACTGGTACAAAGAGGCCCAGCAATGTTTACATGAATACAAAAATTTGGTGCGGCCTACTTGAAATATTAATTAACACTAATTCTTCATGAAAAAATTCTGACGTGGCATATACATGCACACGGCCTAACTCGCCAAAATAAATTGCTTACCATAAAAAATTATCACGTACGTAGATATGGGCGGAGGTGGGCTGACAGAAGTAAAAAATGAGTGGGAGGGGTAAGGCAGAGGCAGCGGTAAGGTACAGTACATGACTAGACAAAGAATTCTCAACCTGATCTGCATACCCCCCCTCTCCACCAAATACCACTGTGAGTCCCCTTCTGACTTGAAGTAATTTATTGATTCACACTACTTAGAACAACAATTGTCAAAGTTTTGAAAAATGGGTGACTGCTAACATCAGTAAAGGTCAGTTTTCCATAGACTGAAAACCGTGGATAATAGAAACTTGTACCGTTGTTGAAGAATAGGTCTACAAAAACAAATCCATGCATAACTGAAACCGGGTTAAAAGATACCGCAGTTGGCAAGGGATTACTATATCTATTTTTAGACTTACCTCAAATTTTAGACTTTATCGACCCAAATTTTTCACTGTTCCTCGGGACTGGGTCGTAATAGAAAGGTGGTCGTAATTGAGGCGTTTTACTGTATTATGAGTGTGTAAGTGTAAAATACACTTTAAATGATGGGAACAGATAGACTGAACCTTTGTTAATGATGAATGTGAGTTATTTGAATATAATCAGACAGACATTAAGAAGCACTTTAATTTAGGGATGGGTTAATACTACATTTTCTCGATACTCTATACCAGTTTCGATATCAAAACATTCTCACGATACGCGAAAACAATACTTTTTTTAATACCAAATTAAAATTCTTATGAACAGAAAACTACAGCACATTAATCATGAAAAAATGAAGGTAAAAACATATACCTATGGACGGTCTAAAGTGAACCATACGTAAAATACACATTTTTGAAGTTGGACCCGAAGCACTAATTTTCAAGGTGGAACGCTGAGTGTCGGGATTATACGTAAAGGAGCAAAGATCTGTAACATCACAACACTCCTGTGTCACTGTTATAAAGTTATTTAATTGAAATAATGTTAGTTACTACCTTTATTTTGACTTAGGGCAACTTTTACAGGTTCACGTTAAACTTCTTAGAGACTTTAATGAGAATGTTGATGATTTAACGCCTTCTCAACAATGGAATAATCAACTTCAGCTCATCAGGCAGCAAGCCTTGCGCATGATTTCAACGGAGTTTTTATTGTTGACCCGCAACAAGACGTTATGAAATTGTACTGTTTACTCTGGCAAGAATGGATGTTCCAGTCTGAAATTGTATTATTCACCGGCCCTCCCAGACTGCAACAAAGCACCAAGTGCCACTGCAGACTGCTAGATGGCTACACCAGTATGCTTCATCACCTCCCTCATCACCACCAAGCCAGCCAATGATTTCATGTCTTGAAGAAGCTATGCTATCGCCACCCCCCTCTCCAGCAAACACCCTTATCCAGCTGACTGAAGGGGAAGGACCCGAAAGAGTATAAATAGTGAGTCACAACCCTTTAACGCCAGTCGTTCATTGACTCATCTATGAGCCACAATGACCAGTCTTAATTTCTCCACCGCACTCACTGCCGGAGAACTGACCAGCCTGCTTTGGCCCTCACTGCTCCAATTACTTTGCTTCCTTCATTCCCAGCTACAGCTTTCAACATTCACTGTATTCATGGCAAAAGACATCCTGCTCCTTGGTCTCCACCGCGCCTCCACCTGGATAACGTAGGTTTAAGATTTCCTAACCTCTTGCTAACGTTAGAAGGTAGTGCGACACCACTTGTTTATTTCCCATCAAACTGAATAAACAATAGCTTTCTGATTCGAGGGTATCCTTTCCTGCAGACTTAGCACCTCTCCAAGTGTACCTCACACCAAGCAAGGGATTTCAGCTGACCCCGGGAAAATTACTTATATGAGCCAATACTCTGTTAGAAACCCCACACACACTAATGCTGGCCAACATTTCTGCATACCAGGGTAGGCAGAATGGCAGAGCCCACACCAAGGAACTCTGCCTCTTAAGTCCAGCTCGTCAACTCGGTGCTCGCCCTCTCCACCATGTTAAGGTGCTGAAGGGGTCATTCCCTGAGTTGGGAAGACTGTACGCTTTTGAGCCTCTCACCCACATGCCAGGACTACCAAAGACGAGGCCTGACTCCCAGCGTTCACTGCGTTTAGGCACCCAACACTGTTATAAGGTGTCCGTTGAGTCTGCAGAAGTTCCATGTGGTTCTACACCAAGTAGGGATACGTCACCTGTGACCACTTCACAGACATGAGAGTATGTGCTCTTAACCAGATGCCTTTCTCCCAGCGGAGTGGTATCCATGAGAAGGTAAAACAGGTGCTAACTGCTTCTGGGTGATTGCAAGAGCTTACCTCCTCCCTTGTCGCAGCGATCAACCAGCTCTCGCTGAAGGATCAAGGCCAAGCAATGCGCCACCTACTGATAGCCACCACACCAGAGATCCCCAAGGACCTTTTTGAGACAGTGATGCGTCTGAACGAGGACACACACTCCTGGATCACCGAATATTTAAGCCAGCCCAACAAGTCCTTGGAAGTCCCGACCTTCAGCTGCTCCAGCTCCAACAGCTCACACAAGCTTATAAAACAGGACAGCTCACACACCTGTTGCCACCGTACGCCTGTCAGAGACGAGTCAGGTCACATTGTCGCAAAGCTACCAGGCCAGTCCTCTACAGTGGACGTGCACCAGTGCCACTCAGGGACTAAGTAAAACCCATAAACCCTGCCAGAGGGTGCACCTAACATAGCGCCCCACAAATCCTGCTACTTCTTGAAGTGAGCATCCAGTCAGCTGAGTCATCACGCATTAACGTTAAGAGTGATCTATCCATTAGTGTCTTTTACAATTTCCTGTTAATATAAATGTTCATTTTAAAGTCCACGTCACAAATTAATGCACACGGTGTATCCATTGTCTGTAAACGACCAATTTATACTTCTATAATGATGTTTACCATTCCAAGATTCTCTGTATTTGATGTTCTTGGAGTCTCTGGGTATGGCATAAGACGGTGCTAGCTTCGGCACACAAAAATAAATAGTGCAATTATTATTAGAGTTGTTCCGATACTGATACTAAGTATCAGTATCGGCAGATACTTAGCCTTTTCCCGATGTATCTCTATCGGGTAAGGTATCAGGCCAACACTTTAGTATCAGTTGTAGACAATTATGTTAGGTTATTACCATATTTACTCCTGTATAGCTCACCCTTTTTTCCCAAAATAAAGGAACAAATTTCTGGGATGCACGCTATGAATAGAAAAAAAAAAAAGAGGAAAAGGGGGTGGTAGCCATAAATTTTCCGGGGATGTTAAGGGATGTGGCGGAACTGTCACTCTTCTCCCTCCTCTCTCTTTATCTCTCAGCGACCCTTCAGTTATGTGTAGGTAGCAACCCCCTCCCCCTCCTCCATCAGATGGCATCCTGTCACTCCGCAAACCAGAGCTGCCATGTGTGTAAACTAAGCCCCCCCCCCTTCCCCTCTTTTGTACTTAACACCAAGATGTTGCCCATAGATAATTCCGTCAAGCCCTCTTTGTTTACCTAGCAGAGGCTAGCCAACTAGGATCAGGAGGTTGTGTAACACAAATAGGATTACAAAACGCCTTTTAACAAATGACGCCATTGAAGGCCAAAAGTAATTAAATGTACAAACCAGCACAGCTGGTACACCAATCTAACTCATACAATTTGAGTATATATAACCAATAAAAAAAAATGAATGTATTCAATTCTCAACTGAATTAATTATTAGCAATCCAATTAAATTTAAATTGTGGCGTAATAGGGCACCTTTACCTTTGGGTAAACTATAATTTGTATTTCTTTAATCAAGCTTAAAGTTTCATGTATTACATGCATCTGCACAGTAACATATAAACTAGAACCAAGTTGATTAAATTCATAGCCAACCACTTTGATATTCAAATACAGAACCTCCTAAGATGATCAAACTCACTATTAATTAACATTCTTTGTTGTAATACCTACTAATGGGCTACATCGAAAAACTACGTGAACTTGTTATGGCACAATACTTGAAAACGTGAAGTGGCAGCACAAGCCCATCAAGGCACTCCACAGTAAAATACAATTTATAACATACTAAAACTTTTCTAAAACTGATGAGTCTGCTGAATGGCAGCTGAATATTTGCAGCTCTTCAAAGCACTCAGTCGTAAAAATAATTTGTGGACACACATTTAAAATTAACTGTACAGAAAGCCATGGAGAAGTGTGACCATGCAAACAAAAGATAGCACAGGGCAGGGCCAAATGGGGGCGGCAGCGAACAAACACAATGCAAGCACCTAAAACACCAAACCTACATACTGTGATTACGTTAATTCTAGAATTTCCAATGTGCTACCAAACATGTCTAAAAATAATAATTAACAATCCGCGCCCTCAAAATCAGCACTACTAAAAAGCTGTACATCATAACACAAATCTAAGTGCCCTTTGGTTAAACACACTAAGCATTCACAACTCACCAGAAATCTCCCTCTCACCGGCACCCATAAAGAATCAAGAATTATAAAATGACTAGCATTACATTATTAAGCCAATGTAGCAAACTGCTGAAGTGCGCTGTGCCACAAATAATTCAAATAATATTGCAGCTCCTGTTGAAGCCAGTTACTGGATGAAGTTGGACAGGACGACGGTGATTAGAGGCATCTAGGAGAGAAGTTGAAGCTAAAAGTGCCATAGTAAAAATTACCGCCCTTTGTTTTAAAAATTGTGATGCAATCACAGGAGGGCATAAGGAGTAGGGGACTGAAATGAGTTAGGAGGGGAGGCCAAGTATCCAAAGAGCATGCCATGAAGCGCTAGTGTTCAATGGTTGTTATCAGAACTTAAGGCAACACTGCTGCCGCAACATTGCAATGTTTACATGTGTTTCCTTCTTCCTCCTGCTGAAGAGTGCAGGGCTACTGCAGGAATGGCAGGGTCAGGTACTTAATGTTCATAAAAACAAAGCAGATGATATTTTATTCACATAATAGTACCTGCACTTATTTGCCGGTATTTTTCGCCCACAAAATGCAGGTGCTGAGATTGTGATATCAAGTCTGGAAAAAACTGAAGCTAGGTTATAGCCTCTGATACACTAAAATTATGTAGCCAAAAATGTGTCAAAGAAATGTCTCCTTAACAGAAAAATCAGTACATTCGCAATACAAATTACAATGGAATGCCCAGTAATGTAATTTTCCTGTTACAATACATACACTATTGCAATAATTTTTTAAGTACCATTAGGATCAGTATCAAAAATTGGGTACATTAAAATTATAGTATTACCATTGAAAACTGCACATTGTTAGAAAACAAAAGTGGGCAAGTGTAACTGGCAAAATTATTGATAATTTGGCAATCGTACTGTGACATCACCACACTTGCCCAGCGGCGGACCACAGCACAGCACTCATTTATCCTAACTTGGGTGTTTAATTGATGGTCCCAACCCCATGGTGTGTAAGAAAAACAGACAGTGAGAATTTTTATGAAACAATACCATGCAAGATCGCATAGGATGGAACTTACAGAATTGTCGCATTTCTTTAAACGCTTAGAGATATGTGTGTAGACAGACAACTCCTATTACAGTTCTAACCGATCAGGTTAACACATGCAAACTTTAATGACAAAAATTGATGTTATTCTTGTTTTGAATTTTTTGTTGTATTTTGCAGTTTCTAAAAAATGTGGGGTGTGGTTTACATTCCCACTGACGAGACAAGCTAACTAATCGTAGGTTTTCCTCTGCCTAGTAATAAAATGCTGTACCTTCTCGTATTCTTTTGGCAAAATTGGCTAAGTGATCTTCTGCAATATAAACAAAAGTTTTCTGAATGTTCATTGAACTGGCAATTTCCCACACCTTTATTTGCACCATTTCGTACGATACTGTGCAAGCATTGTTTCATACTTCATGTAAAAAATTTCTGATTTTGACGCGTGACAGTCCCGGCTGACTGAATGTCCCTGTCCTGGGTGACTTACTCGAGACTAGGCGAGTCGCGTCTCAAGGTGGTTTATTCTGGTCTGGGCAGAGGGGCTCGCCCAATATACAACATGGGCCTAGTGGGTCGGCAACTCTGTACAAAGTCGGGCTCTGCAATCTTTATGCGGTATAGTGTAGATTTAGGTTGCGGTGCAATAGGGTGGTGAGGTGGTTCGGTACGTGCCGGTACTGTCTGTACCATCCACTGGGGTAGCAATTGAATGAGGGGAGGTATGTGCTGTTGTAGTACTTGGCTGCGGTTCTGACGCCATACAGTGCCTCCTACATTTTAGGGTGGTGCCTTTTTGCGACCTTAACGGGTGGCTTGAACAAGTCCATGGACGTAACAGTGAGTGCTGGCATCGTGAGGCATTTTAGTAGTGCAGCTTGCTCACATGGACTAAGCAACCTGAACCCGCTAAGGATACGTAGCCCCTGGGGATTTTTAGAGATAGCACTCACCTTCCTGGCCTTTCTCTCAACTCCACCACTACGGATGAAAGGTTTTAGGCAAAAAATTGAGGTTGCCGCCAACACTGCTTCACTCTCGACTCCTCTACCAGGTAGAAAAAGTGTGAGCTGCAGGGAGACGGCTGTGGGAACTGCACAGTGTTGTCTCGCTGGTGTAGGTTTCACGGCACCAGAATGCAACCCTCTGTACACCACCAATGAGTGGCGAGTGTTAAGCACCCTGGCTGGCAAGCCTATCCTACTGGAAGTGTACCTAGTGTCGTGGCTCTACCGTTCCTCTCACTGGGTGCAAGGAACGGGTGGCCTTCCAATACTGGTGAGGTGAGCGTCCAGTGGTCACTGGCCTGCCCAGACTCCAAGAAGATCCCCTCCTTGGCACCACAAAGTGAACGGTGAGGTGGTGGGCGACTTTGAGCAGGCAAGCAAACTTCCTAGTGTCGTGGCTCTACTGTTCACTGCTGGGAAAGAGAATAGGTGGCCTTCCAAGGCTGTGCTGGTGTGTTGTGCGTGTGAGTTCGGAAAAGGAAAACCGTCTCCTGCTGAGTCTCCCAGCTCTGATATGACACAAGGAAGGAACTCGGTGTGAAAGTCAAGAGATCTGGTAAGCTCTGTGTTTATTGACACTGGGACACAGATGGTAGGGGTGCTATTTCCTTATTCCCCAAGGGCTAGGCAGAAGGTAAAACACCCTATCTTAAACAGGGGAAGGTGCCCTGTGCCAGACTTTTAAGTGACGCAGTTGCTGGTGCATGTAGTGTAATGTTAAACCTCGGGGCGAGCTATACTCTCAGGTTGTCTTTAAGGGACTGAATGTATCTAAGTGTGTAGCTGTCGACGACACTGGTTCTTTCTTAGGTTGCACTGAAGAGGATCTTCGGCCCCACGAGGTGAGCGGTGAAGAACAAAGAGAGGTTTCAGCCTCGGCACCAATAGCTGGAGCGATGAGGGCTCAGGAGAGGTGATCGAGAACTGAAGCAGAACTTACTATCTGGAGGCCGGGATGCATCTTCTTATATAGTCTTCGGCCATCCCTTCCTTCTCTGGCATAGGGCGTCTGGAGAGGGGGTTAGCAGGTGCAAACCCAGCGCCTAGATCCTTTGTGCGTGCGGCGTATTGGAGAGCGGCGGGATCTAGGCATCTTGCATGTGGCGGCATCTCACGGAATACTGCTATACTCGCCTTGGACCTCTTGCATGGTCTCGGTGGCTCATCGGGCAAAATAATAAATTATTATTGGGACATCTGTCCCAGCTCAGTAGATACAACAATTTTGTAGGCGGTAGTGGCATCGTGACTCAGCAGACAAACTGCCAGGGATGCATTTGCACTGATGAGTAGCAGTCATTTATTATTATTGAAGAAGATGTCATGCGTCAATCTGTTTGTGGAGTTCAGCTAAAGTCCCAGTCTTAGGACTGTGAAATGCACATTTCTGTGTATTAGTGTTTTAAATGTGCCTTCTTCCACCGTTCCATACATATCATTCATTATTTGCACATTTGCATTGAGCAGCCCTGTTTGTATGCTATTTGGAGAAACCATACAACTTGCAACTTGAATTACACAGTGTAAGAATTTTACTTCCCCATTCCATTTGCTACTTCAACACATGCATCATTATTGTTGTTCCCCAAAAAATGCTGCATAACCTATGAGTGTACAAATTCTCCACAAAGCGAACATAACCAACAGTTGAAGATAGACTTTTGTTGTTAAGTGACTGACATTTTATTCATTATTTCTTCCAGGATGGCCAAGACTGCTTCACTTGTTGAAAACTTAGCACCAGCATTATGAACAGTAAAACAAAATTACTTTTCAGGACTGTACAAACAAGGGTGCGGGCATTGTGCAATGGCAAAGATTATGCAAGTAAATAAAATACTGTAACAGTTGTGGGACGGGAGTGGGAAGGTAACTTTTGGGCTGACGTAAAGTTGTTAAAGTTAATCATATTTTTCATGGACAAGAAATTTTTTTAAACATTTAATACATTAAAGAAATATTGGCAAATTTACTGCAGAGTAGAACCACACTGCTGCAACCGTTCTGCTTTAAAACTGTTTTCAGGAACTATAAAAATAGCCGTGTTAAAAAATGTAAAAATTTGAAGGAAATCTGCTAAAAATAAGTACGTTGCACCTTTGCTGGTTGCTACATATTGTGTTTGCCGTGGTGAGTGCTGCACTGCATGCTGATATTACTTGGCTGCCAATGCTAGCCGATAACCATTAATAAAGCCGGTTTGCCTGAAAAGATTAGAAAACTTAATAATAAAATTAAAAAGTATAGAAAAACCAGTTGTTATATTTGCCTCAATGCAAAGATTGATAATATTATTTCTCATACTTACGTTCTTGTTTGAAGTTTAAATCTTCAAAATTGACTTCAGTTTGATGATAATCTTTGCATATATCTGCAGTTATGAGGAATATTTTAACCATATCATGCTTACTTCATCAGTGAAAAAGAGTCTCAAAGTCCACTGTTTTTCCAAATAAAGTCTTTAGTTTTTGTCCCAAGTTGTGAACAGAAATGCCAACCTGCTGTGAGAACAATCTACCAGCTTGTCATTGAGAGTCGATAGATGGGGGAGGGAGGAAGGAAAGAAGCTGGACAGCTCCCACAGCTGCTCTCATCCACAGAAGGTGATGGAGAGGAGGGTGATGGAGACCGGAGAAGATAACTGAAGTATAATGGGGATTATCTGTTTCAAAAAATTCTCGTAGCTTTGCTTTTCTTAACAGGGTTGACTATTGTAAGTTTATTAACTACAATATATGCTGTTATTTTCTATGACATATTGTACCCACCCACACCAGCAAACCAGATGTTGACATCTGTATGGATTTTGACTTCGGTGTATATAAAAATTTTTTTGATCGTTTATTTTAGTTCAAAATCCTTTCCCACTGGTTATTAAGATTATAAAGTGCTGTACATTATGCTAATTTGGTACATAAGTTCATGTATTATTTCAAAGTGTACAACTAAAGTTTCTTCTCTATAGTGAACATAGACGTGCTCCCTTCAGATTCATTATAACAATCTACTGTATTTAGAAGTTTATTTAGTAACATTTTCATGTTGAAATTTATTCTGTGACAGGTATTAATTTTGGATCTTCCTGTTCATAAACAGATTTGTTTATGCCAGCCCAAATGTGTAGCAAAGCACCCAAGCACAAAATATCAATTAGCCTACATTTTGTTTTTTGAAAGAATTACGTGTAACAGCACATATTTTGTAAGTACCGGTAACATAAAGCCGTCTATTGTATAACCAATGCATATGTATACTAAAAGAATTCACAATTTTTATTTCCAGCTTATAACTCGTTTTTAAACAGCAACAAAACATGTAAACAACTTGACCCTTGTTTACAGATTTTTGTCACAAATAGTTAATTTTATGAACATAGACTGACATGTTTTCTTTATTTGTTCCTTCACTTGAACTCACATTGTTTGTTGCATTACTGTATTTTCTTCTTGGTTACTGTAAACCGAAATTAGTTAAAGATTGTTTTCAATTGTGCTGCATTTCACCAATACCATTGCTTTAGCAACCTAAATTCAACTTAAACATAAGCAAAATTTTTTTCACACATTGGCAGCAAATTAGGGAATCTGCATTACACAATCGACACATTGGTGATTCGGTACACTGGCATAATTTTGTGAATCAACACAGCTCTAATATAACCTGTTGTCTAAAGTGAATCATATGGCAGGGCGGTACGCATGTTTGAAGTTGGAGCTGAATCAGTAGTTTATTACAAATACAACCGGCTGTGAAAAAGAAATGATATAAGACTGGACTTTTAAATGTGTACATAATGTGTAATTCATTGTAACAGGAGAATTAATAATCCATCATTTAAATCCCAAGTTTAATACATTATCATGGAGATAAAGGGCCACTTTTACAAGTTAACATTAAACTGCTCATAATTTAATATCCACATTAAAATAACGATAGCTTTAATGTGGACTTCCATTTTACAAACATTTTTCACACTCTTTGTTAAATTACGAAAGGATGGATTCTTTTTTGTTGTAGTTGTTAGCTCAACTTTATAATGTTATGCCCTTAAAAATTAATGAGTAATTTTTTATTTATTTATATTTTTTGGTTTGGAGACATGTTAGGTTTAGACGTTCATTTCATTACTTTGTAGGATAGGAATTATTTTAGAGGATTAAATTTTTATTTTTTATTCAGAGGGAATATTTTTTTCGTATGGTTTAATTTCATTTTTCTCTTCAATTCTCGATTTGGGATGCCTTGAATTTTCTTTCTTCATCGGGTTAAGAATCTGCTTGTTATTGTGTTAGCTGTAAATTTTACTGTTCTCAGTATCTAACTTTCTCGGGTGCAGTGAAGTTGCAGTTTTGTTCTTTTCTGGTCGTTTCCATGATGACAATCTGTAGGAACTTGGTAAAAAGGAAATGAGGCTTCAGGAGGAGCCAGCTGTGCTTCGCACATTTTTGCGCACCCTGTAGAAGATTCGAGGCAAGCTGTGTCGTCGTGTTTTGCAGCTGTGGCTGGCCAGAGTTAGGATCATGCCAGGGGCAAGAGGGAAGAAGACTTCCTGCTGATGCCAGCCTGGCAAGGCGTGATGGTTCCAGCTGGCCTATACACACATTACATGGAACCAATGCCATAATGCTTCATAGCGAAAAGGATTCTTAGTACAGGCCCTTCTCTCATGCAGACAAGCATTTTGACCATTGGTGAAAACTCGGTCGCAGAATCGGCACTGGAGGCAACCAGTTAGCGATGATGCAACTCGCAACTCCATGATCATAGAGGTCAAAGGTATGCCTTCGTATTCGCAACTCATCTTTGTGGTATAGTGGAAGAAGAATGCTTCAGAATCAATGTTCACATCACAGTGTCAGAATGTCAACTACGGTATCTACGTGCATCAGCGCTAACACACACATTCTTCTATCGCTGAGCAAAATTGCCAAATTTTTTTCCTTGGTAGGCCCTACAATAAAAAAATATTTTCGGATCTCAAACTCGAGAGTCCTACATTGTATTTCACCTTTGGTGATAGCTTATACGTTTATATCAGGTATGCATGAATACTGTAAAAAATAACCAATAACTTTTCGAAGTCCATTAGAAAATTTACATTTATTAAAATTTCAGATCTCGAACCCAGGGTCCCACATGGCTAACCGATGATTATGATTTAAATATTTATATCGGCTACCGTAAGTATAAGCATGTAAACAAACAGAAATTCATGTACAAAGTTAGTTAAAAACGATCCAAAACACGGATTGGTATTCAAACTGTAGACCATTTATCTCACTTTACTATCTCTATCCTGCGTCTAAATTGTGTCTAACAATTTACCCAAATTTACAGGAAGCAAAGTCTCATAGTTTCATTTCATTTTACCATTTCCAAAATTGATTCACTGTGACAATAACATTCATGAGAAGATAACATTCACACAGTGAGATACTCCATCTCAAAATATGAAATTCTTTGTTGCGAAATCATTGTTTGCTGTAAGGTTTCTTCTACAGAACACATATTAACTTATAAACATACCAGTCTGAGATGGTACATATACTACATTAAATGTTAACGTTTCACATAGGGAGTTACATGCTATCCATGTAAAATTACATAAAAATTTGCTTATACCATTCATTACATGTGAACACACATGCACACACACAAACATCCATACTCGTGTACACACACTCATCTCTACACATTCCCAACCTTCATTGCTTGCTAGCACTCTGGTTTGCCGAAACACCCCAAACATTTATACCTTTCATGAACATAGTAACATACGAGACGAAAATATACTTTAAAACCATCCTCTGGATAATTAAACAAATATTAAGAGTCATAATGCAAGTATAAAAAAATATTTATGCAAAACTTAATATATATAAAAAAAAAAAAAAAGTATCTCCACACACATCTTACATAAAATAAATACACATTGTCTATATCATAGTCGTATATCATGTGACGGGGAATACTCTAATAATATGTATACCCGTATCTGGAAGGACGTAGGTTCAAACATTCCGACATCACCTATCTATACAGACCCCAAGATATTTTATTTACTAGAGAGCATTTTCTATAAGAAATATTTGTGTTAGAGCCATCTCAACTCCTACACACCGTTCACTTATAAATTTCATTTTAAAATCCATTATACATTGCTATTTTATTTTTACGCATTCATTAATTTTTTTTCAGACATAAATATAATTCGTAGAACCTCTCTATTACGATCCCTCACGGTTCCTGAGAATAGAGTCGTAATAGAGGGGGGAAGAGGGTCAAAATAAATAATTCTGAAAATTTTGGGCCAATTTTGACCCACCCCTAACCCCTATGCCACCAAACTTGCCATTTTTGGTATGAAATATGTTCAATCATCTTTAGCGCATAAGAAACCACTTTTAAAATTAAATTATATATGTATATGCATATTTTAATAGATGGACGTCTCCTGATTTATTTGATACCAAAGAAAGGCATATTGGACAACCCCTTGTCGAAATAAAAAGAAGGCCATTGAAAGTGTGTGAAAAGATTAGACTATAAATTATTAAAATATAAAGTTATTATTAAAGATCTATTATGCAGGTCTCGTGGGTCATACATTGCTATGAGGCACGTAGCGATCAAAAAGTTTAGATGGTGTTGCGCAGTACGTGTGAGCACCGTGCTCTCGCTTTGGTCTGGCCGTGTACGTAGCTGGGCAAGCGCCTAGATCCTCTGCAGCGTGGTCGGGCACGGGCATGGCGGTTTGCTGCTGAAGCTCAGCCTTAGATCCTCAGGCTGGGTAGCCTGTCAGTCGTTTGCTACAAGATGGCGGGCGGCGGCTGCCCATTGCTGTCATTACAGGGCCGGTTCACTTCCTAACAACGGCCCGACATTGGGAAAACATGCTGATAGATGTGATTCACATTAATGTGTTGAATTTATACTAATGTAGGCTGCATGTTGGCCTCTGCACTGGCACTATGAGGCACTGCAATGTTTACGGGAATATAAATATTTAGTGCGGTCTGCTTGAATTACTAATTATCCCGAATTTTTCACCAAAAACTTTTGATGTTGCCTATACACGCACACAGCCATACTCGCCATAATATGATACCGGTAACATAAGAACACATTTTATTTGCACACACTTATCTTCATTCACTTTACACATAAAATTGACTTCACAAGGAAAAAAAACAATTGCCCACCATAAAAAATTAGCATATTACGTAGGTGTGGGTTCACATAAACTTAAAAATAATAATTAAAAAAAAAAGGGTATTGAATTAATTTTGAAGTTATCATACATATAATGATTACGAAACTAGCCTGTGTAATGTACCACTATTTTTACAGCAAAGAGGAGGGATAATGGAAGCTAAAAAAGACAGGGAGGGAAGGCAAAGGTAGCACAATGTGACTAGGACAAAGATTCCTTACTGACCTGGCCTGCAGTTGCCACCCCCCCCCCTGCCTGATCCTCATGTGCTACCACGGACAATACACCAGTGTCCCCTTCTGGCATTAAGTAATTTATTGCTTCTTGCTGCTTGGGACAACAAATGTCAAAGTCTATGATTGTAAAGGCCATTCACTGTAAAGTGAGCACTTTTGAAAGCCCTCTCATTTGGAATAATAGTCAATACCTATACTTTACTTTAGCCTTAGACGGTAACTTCAGAGTGGGGTGGAATATACATAATATGTTTATTACTTACATGGCAATTTTTATTTGCAAAGATGTTTAAAAGATAAACAATAGCTGAAAGGAAATAGTAACTAGGCAGTCAATAGTGCTCACTTTACCGTGAACATCCTATAGCTTGAGAAATGCGTGACCACTAATATCAGTAAGGGCTAGTTTTCCATAGATTGAAAACTGTGGATAATAGAAACTATTACTACTGTTGGAGAACACGTCTACACAACAAATTTGCGCATAACTGAAACCGCGGTTGGCGAGGGATTACTGTGTCTATTTTTAGACGTGCCTCAAATTTCAGACTTTTTCGACCCAAACTTTTCACGGTTCCTCGGAATTGGGTCGTAATAAATGGGGTCATAATGGAGGGGTTTTACTGTGATTTATTTTGCACACCCCAATATGTCAAAGGTTAATTTACAGAAACAGAGATCTCACCATACCACCATATTATTAATTTAAAATGTTGACGAGCTTTCCCCAATGCCCAGTCTTAAGTAATGACATATCAACCAACTATATATCCTGAACCGCAAAACATCCATCAAAAAATGTTTAAAATAACTGATATTAACTTGATATCATATCATATTTGCTGTTAAATAAAAACAGATGAAAAGCCCATTTCTACATATTCTTCCAGACAAAATATTCTAAGTTGTAATACCCCAATTACGTAATAAAAAACCATAACATTAATCATTACCTACACCATATCAACTATATTAAATACCTTACTTCATACCGTCCAAGACAACAAAATAATCATACAAGCATTCTTATGAAATAGTCCAGTGAATTACTCTGTTAAACTGTTTCATCATGTAATAGCAAAACACACATTCAAGTAATACCACCAACCGTACAGTATACCATATTCAAGGGTTCAATCTTACCGAAATCGTATTCCATTAGACCATAACATCAAAACAGCAATTCAAATGTTCCAACAGAAAACATTATAACCATCAATACTTGCAATCCATATTGCAACACACAACTAATTTGCACAAACCATACCAACGATTCGCACTTCCCTTACATCAAACATTTCCAGCAAAACTAACATATTATCCATCTATCCATTGACTACGACTAGCATTATAGGCCATTCACGGTAAAGTGAGCACTTTTAAAGGCCCTCCTAAATTTTTTCTTTCAATTAATTTCTACATTTCACCACTTTTTAATGTAAACATTGCAATATGACTAATAAACACAGTGTATAAATTTCATCACTAACAATAGTTAACATCTGAGACTTCAATAAATTATATTTATAAGGGGTTAATGACTTTTGAAATGGCCTTAAAATGTGCTCACTTTACCGTGAACAGTCTATACAATCACATACAACATGATCAGTTTAGTCAACCAGATACTACCCAAAACTTATAAAAACAGAACATTCCTTTCAAACACTCTTGTGAAAAATATTAAAACCATATCTTCATATCATACAAGACACTTGCTTCTAGTAAAAAGCATACCATCTCCACCACATCGTAGAAGTTCGGAACTCAGTACTACTTGTAAACATTCACTGTATACTCACCATCACTTATTACTAAAATAATTATGATAAAAACAACAATGTTATTTTTTCCATCTAATGCTACGATAAAATGTATTTTTTATGATAAATATAATAAAAACAATAGTCTTTCATACACTTTATCTTCATTTCACACACTTGTCAAAAATATATATTATTACCTACATACACTTAAAAACATATTCTCCATTGAATAAAAATATTTATGCTTTACTCTAATTTTATAGAACAAAAATCCTGTCTTGTGCAGTCAAAGGTAACAATATTGGCATACAACACATCGCAATTAACACATGGATACATCTCGTATGAGGTGCTGAACATACAGTTACTTAGCTTCATGCTGTCTAGCATTATAGTTATTCTTGAATGTCTTGCCACAATACTTGCACCAGCTTCCTGACGAACGACAGACAGTGTCTCTGCACGTCATGTTATGTCTAACCAGCTTATCACTGCGGGTAAACACAGTATCACAATTATCACAATGGAATGCTTTGTATGATGGGCTGAACATGCAATTGCAACTTTCATGTCTGCATGCATTAGAACGTTTACTGAAAGTATTTCCACAATAGCAACATTCCACTTTCCATCACACTTGCCAAAGAAGTGAAAAAATTTTTATAGGATGCATGCTTATATAATGTTTTCATAACAGAACAAGATTTTTTCCCTAAACCCTCACTATGAGAGTAAGACTTTTGGATGATTTGTAGCTGCAACACTAAAAATGATGTAGTAAAGTCTTAAGTCAATTGAACTCAGTCAGAGAAAGAGCACTCTTACTCTAACAACAGACTAACTGTGAATGAGACCATCTCGACTGTCTCAATATATGTCTGAAAATTAATTGTCAAGTGTAGAATTCGAACCCGCGATACCCTTACAAGGAACTAGAGATTAAATGCACCATCTTAAACCACTCAGCCAAACCTGGCACGTTCAGAAAAAGTTTGTATAATGAAAAGTGTTAACCTTATTATTGGATGATTGTATGAAACAAAAAGAAACAATTTTTTAGCAAAACAAAATTTTCAGAAAAAATTATAAAACCTTTGCGATTGGGAGCACTCCAAGGAAACCCAAAGACATGTGCACCCAGAAGAAAACACACTATATGTATAGTCCTACCTTATATGTATATATATGTATTCCTATGTGTTTTCTTCTGTGTGAAAGTGTCTTTGGGTTTTCTCGGGTGCTCCCAATTGCAAAGGTTTTATGAATTTTTTGTGCGAATCTAAAATTTTGCTAAAAAAAGTATGCTTTAGTTTTATACAGTATATTTTTAACATAATTTTAAGACCCTATGATGTCATCCAAAGATAAGGTTAAAACTTTTCACTAAACAAACTTTTTCTCGACTTGTCAGGTTGGTTGAGCGGTTTAGTGGATTTAATCTCTAGTTCCTTGTAAGTGTATTATGGGTTCGAGGATTCGAATCCTACAGCCGACAATTGATTTTCAGACATATATATAGAGATATAGTGAGATAGTCGAGATGATCTCATTCACAGTTCATTTATCATTCAAGCAAGAGCTCTCTTTCTCTAACTGAGTTCGAATAACTTGAGACTTAGCTACACCATTTTTACTATCACAGTTACAATTCATCCAAAACGTCTTTCTCATCGTGAGGGTTTAGTGAAACAATGTTGTTCTGTTGTGAAAACAGTATACAAGCATGCATCCCGTAAAAATGTTTTCACTTCTTCAGTGAGTGTGATGGAAAGTGGATCGTCACAAGTGGAACCATCTAGTGATAGTGCAAGCTTTAGTAATATGAAGATGGCATCATCAGTAGAAGTCACCATCATTAACACCAAGGAATGCTGGAGATTTGCTACAAGCACTAATGCATTAAAGTTGCTATTGTGGAAATACTTTTAGTAAACGTGCTGATGCATGACGTCTGTTTCAACAATGGAGATTAGACTACTTCCGCTCCATCCTTAGTTCAATTTAGCCAGGAGAAGGAAGTTTGCATTTATAATTGACCGAAAGTAAACTGAGATTGTACTGTGTGCCTTGCAAATTGTTTTATTCACCGGCCCACCATAGCAATGCTTAGAGGCAACGAGTTTGTTTACTCCCCGTTAGATAGCATTAGTGGTAGGATATTGTTTGTCTTTTGTTTTTCTTCTCTTCCAGCCGGCTGGTGACGTCACATAGGCAAGTCATGCATTCGCTACCCGCCGCTCTGCAACCACCTCTTGCCATGGTGACAGTATACAGGCCCGAATTAGTATAAAAGAGAGAAAGCCCACGTGTCTACAGCAGTCTTCATTGCCAGCACTCGCAGCTCAGGAACTGACCAAATTGACACCAGTATTCGTTTCTAGCGCCAGTCACTCAGATTTGGCCATATTGACCACATCTCAGTCTCCAGCACGCGTTGCTCGGAAACTATCCTCTACACCCCGTTTCATCGCTTAAGCTATGCTTGCGATAGAGCTAGACTACGTTAGTTAGGCTCTCTCCCAGCTACGTACCTTGCAAACCCATTCACCCTGAAGTATAAGGACGGTATCTATAGCGGACCTTTCCTTGATGTCCATCTCAGGACGTATACCGTCATGTCCTTGCTTAGTATACTTAGCTAGGTGTCAAATTCACTATGTTATATTGTTGCACATGATACCTACATACAATGCACGAGTTGATTGCTTAGACTCTCAGCATCACAACTAGGATTCCCCTGTTGTTACACCAGTAGCCTCTATCAGTCCACCTTGCAGCGTTTTCTAGCTTTCCGGCTGATATTAGTGCTACTGACCAGGAGCTAGGGTGCATTCACCACATGTTTTCTTCCTTTACTGGAATACAATGTGGGTCAGCTTTTACCTTGAGTTATTTCCTGTAGACATAGCACCTTTCTGTAGTTACCCTCAAGTAACAATACTGCAGGTGATCCTGGAAAACTTACACGAACGAGCCAAAACACTAACTTTTACTCACACACACTAGCCTAGGCTACCCTTCCCATCAATACTCTGGGATTGAAGGAAAAGAGCCACACAGGTACACTGTCCTGAAAACAGCTTGTCGGCTCGGTGTTTGTTGGCCTCTCCACTGCAGTCTCTCCCAAGAGTGTCCGACGTCCCCTGAGTTGGAAAGACTGGGAGAGTGTCCGACGTCCCCTGAGTTGGAAAGACTGGGACAGTGCCACACACCCGTGTGCAATCTTGGACAGGTGAGAACTGATTTCCATTGTGTACTGCAGTCTCTGCCACGCATTGGAATAACGTGTCTGCCAGTCTCCGGCCCACACGAAGTGCCAGACATAAGTTGCAGAAGGAGCCTGCCATCTTGGTGGAGTAGTAGCAGGGAAAATTCCACTTGCTGATGCCCTATTCCAAGCAGAGGGGGCTGAAGGAAAAAGTGCGGCAGATTCTCATGGCTTCTGGCCGATCACACGAATATCAGCCCTCCCTGGAGTCTCACATAGTTAGTTTAGAGCCACATGCACAAGCACTCCGACATCTTCAAGACCCAGTATAAGTCACCATACCAAGAGATCTGTTTAACCTCGCGGAGAATAATGGACCAACAGAGTACCCTTTGTTGGTAGCTGAACACTTGAGCCCAAATCCGCCAGTGGTCGTATACTCGATTCCTGTCATACTGCACTCTGCTCCTCAACCAAAGCCTCAGTTCACACCTACTTACTACAATGTATCTGCCCACGTCCAGTATCACCAAAGCTCCAGTGGCACCTAAGCGTCAAATTGTTTTGCCCACACCTGATTTTGTGCCCTGCCGCAAAGCAACCTGGCCAGTTTTGTATAACGGGAAGGCACCAGTGCCCCGAAAGAACTGAAACCCCATTCATTATACAAACGCCTGGCTTAGATCCTAGCCAAAAAGCCTGGGACATCATCTACTGTGACAGACAAATGAGTACACATTCCCAGTATATCACGCATGAGTTATAATGCACACCGACATGAAAGTAGCAATTACATGTTCAGCCCAGCATACAAGGCATTCCACTGTGATAATTACAATGCTGAGTTTACCCGCAGTGATAATCTGGTTAGACATAATAAGGCGTGCAAAGGCAACGTCTGTCGTTCATCAGGAAGTGAGTGCAAGTTTTCTCGCAAGACGTTCAAGGATAACTATAATGCTAGACGACCTGTATGTTCAGCACCTCGTGGTGTATGCAAATATGGCTCCCTTGACTGCACACAACAGGATTTGTTCTATAAAATTAGAGCAAAGCATAAATATTTTTGTTGAATAAAGAATATGTTCGAGTGTCTATAAGTAATAATATGCATTTTTGACAAACATGTGAAATAAATATGAAGTGTATGAAAGACTATTGTATTTATTCATTTTATCATAAAATATACATTTTATCATAGTATCATATGGGAAAAAAATAGCACTGGTGGTTTTTATTATAATTATTTTAGTAATTACTGAAGGTGAGTATAAAGTGAATGTTTGAAAGTAGTACTGACTTCTATGATGTGATGAAATTGGTGTGCGATTTACTAGAAGCAAGTGTTTTGTATAATATTATAATATAATTACTACGGATTTTGTTTTAATATTTTTTTACAGAGTGTTTGATAGGAATTTTCTGTTAGTATGAGTGTTTTGTGGCATCCGATTGACTAAACTGTTAATATTGTGTGATGTTATTGCTATTCATAATGAATGGTTCAATGGATAATATATCTTGTGTGTAAAGTATATTAGTGTTGCTGGAAATGATTGATGGAAATGGATTTGCGAATGGATGGTTTAATGTTTTTCTGTTGGAACATTTGAATTTTTGGTATGTTGTTATGGTCTATTGGAACGAGATTTCACACAGGTTCAACCCTAGACTATGGTACACTGTATGGTTGGTGGTATTATCTGAATGTGTGTTTTGCTATTACATGACGAAATGGTTTATCAGAGTAATTTGCTGGACTATTTCATAGTAATGCTTATATGTTTGCTTTGTTGTCCTGGATGGTATGAAGTAAGGTGTTTAGTATAGTCTATATAGCATAGGTAATGACTTATGTTTTTTTATGTAATTGGGGTATACAAGTTAGGAAATTTTGTCTAGAAGAATATGTACAAATGGATGTATAGTCTGTTTTATAGCAGTGAGTATATAACATCAAGTTAATATAAGTTATTTTAAACATTTTTCTACTGGAATTTGCAGGTTTGGGGTATATAGTTGAGTGATATGACATTACTTATGACTAGACATTGTAAATTGTAGTTTCATTATTTTGTCATTTTCAATTTCAAAATTTTATGATTTTGGTGTTTTGTGATTTTATAAAAACAAAAGAGCAATTTTGACTATGTTTACTAGAAAAAAACATAAAATGATAACCATTTCTAGCTCAATTAGTGTAAGTATACAAGTGATTCTTTTGTTTAAAATGGCTATTCCGCTTAGTAAACGTGTCCTTGCATGTATGCAATACGATGAATGGAGGCAGCCTCTACCATTGGCAATTCACTTGTCCGGCCGCTCTTCCAACTTGCGTGTTGAGTCCCGGAATAGTTTTATTTTCATCATGATCATAAATAATGCGTGTATGTTGACTGCAATGTAAAGTATTCTTTAAATAAGTACATGATCTTTCATTATTTATTTTGCAAAGTAAATGTAATTATCAATTTGAAAGCGATGTTTCGTGGAAAAATACATAGAAACCACACGTGAGGTCCTTGGTAAATATACTGCTGGTAGGTTATGGTCGTCCTGCATTGTTATTGAGCTGTTTAGAAAGTAATGTGATTTTGCCTTTATGGATTTTAAATAAATAATAAAAGAGCACTACACAAGCAAAGTTTGTTTACAGTTGTGACTGGATTATGTCATTATCAGGATAGAGTTTATTAGTAGTAAGCCTAACTAATTCTCGTAATTTTTCAAAACAAATTTGTTATTTCACATTTATTTTTACAAAAAGTAAATTTTGCATTATTTCGCTAAATTTGGAGTAAAAATCTTTACACCAATTTTTTTTTCCATCTCTATGACTGGGCATTGGGTAAGCTGGTCCACATATTTAATTATTAATATGATAGTAGAACATCCCTGTTTCTGTAAGTGAACCGTTGACATATCGGGGCATGTAAAATAAAAGATATTATTACATGTATAGGTCTAAAAAAAAATTAATAAACACATTTTAAAAAATTACAATAATATTGGATTTTAAAAAGAAGTTTATAAGTGAATGGTGTATAAGAGTTTAAATTGCTCTAATATAACTATTTCATATAGAGAATGCTCTCTAGTAAATGGAATATCTTTGGTTTGAATAGGTATGAGATGGCAGAATTTTCTAAACCACGTCCTTCCAGATACGGGTATAGATATTATTATAGCATTTGCCTTCACATGATATATCACTACGATATAGACAATGTTTATTTCTTGTATGTAAGGTGTACGTGGAGTTTAGTTAAGAGTTTTATTAGTTACCCAGGACATGGTTTCAAAAATATTTTTTCTTTCCTTGCATGTTCCTATGTTCATGAAAGGTATAAAGGTTCAGAGTGTTGAGGTGAGCCAGAGTGCTAGCAAGTCATCAAGGTCAGGAATGCGTAGATATGTGTGTGTGTGTGCGCACGCATGGGTGTGCATGTGTGGTAAAAGTGAATTTTTAGGTAATTTTACATATATAGAATATAACTACCTATAACAAACATTAACTTTAAGGTAGTATATCTACTATCACAGACTGGTACGGTATGTTTATAAGTTAATATATGTTCGTTAGAAGAAACCTTGCAGCAAACAATGAATTTGCAACAAAGGTGTTGATATTTTGAGCCGGAGTATCTCAATGTGTGAAAGTTATATTACTGTCGCAATGAGTCTATTTGGAAATGGTAACGCAAAATGAAACAGTGTGACATTTGCTTCCTGGAGATTCGGGTGAACTGTTAAGACACAATTTGGACGCAGGATAGAGGTTGTATAGTGAGATAAATGGTCCACAGTTAAAATATTGATTTGAGTTTTGGATCATTTTTTACAAACTTTGTACAGAAATTTCTTTGTTTAGATGCTTATACATAGCTGATATAAATATTTAAACTATATTCATAGGCAAGGCATGTTGTGGGACCCTGGGTAGGAGACCTGAAATAACAAAAAATATCAATTTTCTATCAGACTTAGAAAAATTACAGCAATTTTTCGCTGTATTTATGTGTGCCTGATATAAAGATTTAAGTCATCCCCAAAGTTGAAATATAGTTTAGGACTCTATGAGTTCAATATCCGAAAATTATAATTTTTTATCAGACACAGAAAAAACTAATTTGGCAATTTTGCTCAGTGATAGGAGAATACACACACACACACACACACACTTATGTATATATAGCGCTAACTCATGTAGATACCGTAGTTGATGTTCTGACACTGTGAGTTACGTAATATTTACAGTAGACATGTTTCTTGGTATATTACTAAGAAGAGCATACACTACAATGATTTGCTTTAAGCACGTAACAAACCAGTGAGTTTGAGTGGATACACTTGATACAAAAATGCTTGACACTTACATTCATGCTTTTTCTGAAACAATATATAGACATAGTACTTATATACACAAATGACTTTAGTATTCTACTATATATATCTTTACCACTTCAGTGGTTTTTCAGATGTAATATGGATTTTGGTACATGAACAAACATATTTGCATTTTTTATACAGTCCAGCCTGAACAGATATAAATGTTTTTGGGGAAAATCTATCTTCTCTAAGCAGTTTTTCTCTATATATGGAACACAAATTGATGCACACTGTGTATTCATTGTCAGTAAATGACCAAATATGTATTTCTTTATACTTCTATAATGATATTTACCATTCCAAGATTCTCTGTATTAGATGGCCTTGGATTGTCCGGACATCGCGTAAGATAGTGTTAGCTTCGGAGCACAGTGATGAACAATGCATTTACTGTCTTAGCACATGAAGCTGGATATTAGTTTGGAGGTTTCGTATGGTGAAAATTCATTCCACTGTAAACGGAAATGTACGTTCTCACAACACGTTTCAAAGTGTATCGAACTGTAAATATCTTCGCACTCATTTTAAAAGTAATACCATACTGCACACAATGTACGCCTTCATGCACGTAGTCGTAGCAACTGCTGGGGTTGTAAATTATGCATGGTGTCGAGTCTGTGCCAATAGGATCCAGCAATAGGAACAATTCTTCCGAAAATGGTTTGTAGCAGTGGTATCCAGGCTCCATGGTGGATGGATTGCTCAGCGTCAGAAGAAAGTGTCGCTTTCACTCTCTATATACTCTCTATATGCTTGGACTGAATTCACTGAAGACATTGGCGGATATCGCTGCATATCTTACTTTTTGAGTGAAATAATATGGTGTTATTACATGAGAATTGTCTTCAATCTGTGATTATGGGTTATGTATTTTTTGTTTTCTATAAATTTTTTATTTTGTAAATAAATGTTTTGTAGATACAAAATGTACTGTGGCATTTTTTCGTATTTGTTATATTCCTTTCCTTTACGTTACATGCAGCTTCGGGGTAGGCGTTGTGTGTCTTGATTGCTGTTAGACGGAGTTCTGCGCCACGTCTCGTAAAGGGTGGTCGCCTGTTTGCTGGTTGGTAAAAGACTTGTTCTCCGGTACATGGACGTAACTCTGTTGTTGAGGGCTACGTGTCGAGTATCCGGGTTCTAGTCTCGCTTGCTATAATTCCACTAATGTAACTCAGTTATTGAAGTATGCATGCGTCAAGTAGCCGGGTTCCGGACTCGCTTACTGCATTTCCATGGACATAACTGTTTCGTGCGCTGAGAAGTTGTGTTCAGACCTCTCCAGTTGTAGTTCCCAGGTGATGACTTAGGTATCTTGTGTCACAGGGTGTATGTAAAGCAATGTTGACGATTTCTAAGCTTGAAGCGATTCTTTTTTTCATTAACCCCCGACCTTTTAAACGCAAAGTCAAATAAAGACAGCGGCAGTAGGTACATAGGGTTTGATATCATTCAGCCTTCAGTTGACCGCTGGGTTTCCTGGGGAGTGGATGTACTCTCTCTCTGTATCTTATGCATACTTGGTAAATATTCAACGTCTATAATATCATGTAAGTGCATAATGAATAATTGTGCAATGAGTACTTAGCATGTGTGTACGTGCATACTTGTGTAATGAGTATTTGCTAATATTATAAGTGTAGATGTGTAGCTGTTGGTAATTGTGTACTGAGTGCTTGGTAAATGTATACATGGTAAATATTCATTGCATGGTTACGGCTATGCAGGTGTAAGTGTGCTATTAGTTAATCTGATAAATATAATTTTAAATTTGCAATAGTTTTGGAATTCAATATAGTGTTGTAGCGAATAAAGGTAAAAGACAAAATTGGAAACAAATGATGGTAGACGAACACAATGGTACTTATGATTATGCAATTGCGTACGTGCGTACTGCCAAATTTAGTCAATATTCATTAAATACTTTGTTATGCGTATTTAAGCAAGTGCAAGTGAGCTATTAATTGAATTTTTTTTTTTTAAGCTTTTAATACTTTTGGAATCCAATATGGTAGTCGGACGAATGTGTGTATTTAGCCAGTCAGAATCAATGATGGGGATGGATTGCATGCGTGTAGTTGGTCAAACGAAGGTAGGAGAGAACAAATGACGGTAGTCAGGCGCAGGTGAGAAACAAATACCCTTTGGTACATGGTAAAAGGTTTAGTTGAGAGCTGGTTTTCATAGGTTATTGATGTGCAATTAGTCACATTGTTCAAGTGCGCAAATAAAATGTAAATCCGCCCCATGGTAGTCAAGAGTTCAAGGGTTAGGAAAAAAATAATTTCTTTAAATATCTTGTCCGGGAATTGAAGTTGGTATCAATCCAGCCACCAGTTGTTACAGCCCTCTGGCTAGGAAACAAATAATAGAGATTTTTAAATGACTTGTTCATAAATTGACCTCCATATCAATTCACCCAGCAGTCTTCAGAGCTATCCAGTATGGCAGGTCTCCAAGCTATGACACTCGCCAACTGAGATCTCAGACAGGCTTACAAGGTGTAAGGGGGACAGGGGAGAGGGAGTAGGTAAAAGTGCATTTCCCCTTCCATGCTTCCTCATTTGTGATGCATCTGCTGTCCAGCATCAGGACGTCAGCACATGTGATAGCATGACATATAACTTTCTCTCCGATGAGTCTATATGTATGACTGCGTAAAAAAATGCATTTCCTACTCCAATCATCCTTAGTTGTGAACCTACAGTCAACGTGTGATTACGCACTTGCATTACCCAGAAATTTCCCAAATTTCTCAAAAATTTCTAAGTGAAAACTTACTCAAATACTCAGTCCGGTAATCTAACCTGGTAGTCCAAAAACAAAAAGTTTAACAAGTACAAATACTAAAAAAAAAAGTTAAGTACCTTGTCGTCCTGTCCAGGAATGGAACTCAATCTTTCCAAGAATAACTAAAATACTATAAATTTTTCAAAATTATTTTTGTCCGGGAATTGGACCCGGTAATCCAAAACCAAAGGTTTCCCCAAGTCTAAAATGTATTAAGTGCTCTACCTGGGAATCGAATCTGGTAGTCTCTAAAGTAAAAAGTACAAAATAATAAGTACAATTTAATAAGTACAAAAATTATTAAGTCCCCTGTCCGGGATTCTACCTCCAAACCAAATTTTTGCAAAAAAATTAAGTGCCCTGTACAAACATTGAACCTGGTAACTATGCTTGTAGTCGCTAATTGCATTGTTATGCAAGAGTGTACATTCATTACCTGGTTACAGCTATGCAAGTGTGATTCTGTAATACAAGTGCATTACACTTTCCACACCGATTAGGTGAGACCCTCGAATGTGCATCAGTCGGTGAGCGTCAGTTAAGCGGGAGACATAGAGCAGGTAATGTCTATGGAGCTGCAGGTGTAAGTAAATGCATTCCCTATTTTTCCCAAAAAAGAACTACACTTGTATTTGCGCAATTAAATGTATTTCCCGGAAATCGTCAGTCCGGGAATCAAACCCGGCATTTCCAAAAATAAAAATAATTAAGTGCCCTGCCTAGTATTCCAAAACCAAATTTCCCAAAAATGCCTAAGTCAAAACGTACTCAAATACTCTGTCTGGGAATCAAATGTGGAATACCAAAACCAAAAATTTCCCAAGTAAAAAAAGTTATAGAATTACCAAAATTCCCCCTGCCTGGGTATCAAAGTCAAAATTTCCCTTGTTCAAAAATATCATAAACACATTTCCCGAGAATCAAACCCGGTTGTCCCACGTCCAAAAACATTCAACTTTTTCCCAAAATAAAATAAATGCCTTTGCTGGGAATCATACCCAGGATTCCCAAAATAAATAATTGCACTCACCGGGTATTGAACCGGAAGTGCATGCGCCAAAAATAAATAATTGCATTAGTCGGGGACTAAACCACGTGCCGGAAGTGCAACCAGAAGCGCATCACAAAATCTAGGTCACCAGATGTGCAAAAATGGAATCAAGATCACTAAGTGTGCCTAAAATAGAAAGTAGGTCACCAATGCAACTAAAGAGTAGGCCAGGTCAACCATGTGTCTTCAAAAGAAGGTCATGGGGTCAAACGGTCACAGGGACAAGGTTAGTCTTGGAACCCCCTGCTAGCTCTACTCACACACCCACTTGTAGGTGTCTCCATAATTTGACTAGCTTACCTTGTCTGACTAGATTCTTGCTATCCACTGCAGCCTGGGTTACTGCATGTGAATCCAAACTAACTGGCATGTTAACTTCTGAACTATTCAACATTTCTTTTGGGTTTCTAACTGGTTCTGGAAAAAATCACACACTGCCATTAGAAATATTTGTGAATTCTTACAAGGGTGACTGGATCAACCATAACCCATGCATCACATAACGTCCAGCACACAAGCCTTATGTTTTTAATTATTCTTTATTCACCACTAAAGTTGCCGCTAGTGTAAATAAAGTTAACAAGGGTAACTCACATATAATTGGTAGCAATTTGTGTTTTAAAAATACACATTAGGTAGTGGTGTATACAGTCACAACAAATACATGCATATAAAGTAAACACACATTATGCCCATGGCATACAGAAAGTGAAATATATACAGGATGGATATGAAATGTACCGACAAACTTCATGAGGCGATTTCTCATCAAAAAAAGGTCAGAAATATATGCACAACATATAGCCTAAGTCTATTTCCGAAGGGGTGAAAAAAGCCCTTGAAAATGTAGTTGTTGAACAACATGTTTTTTACTAGTAACACAGCCAGAATGAACGATAAATGTCTTGAGTGTATGGCTACTGCATTATTATACAACAAAGTACAAAGTACAAAAATATGGGCTCCAATATTAATCCCCATCCATGAAAAGTGAGGGGTTGGCAGTATATTTGTGTAAATAAAAATGTAACTGTTTCACTTTGGTTGTGGTTTCCTCAGACATTTATCATTCATTCTGGCTGTGTTACTAGAAAAAACATCTGGTTCAACTACACTTTCAAGGGCTTTTTTTGCCCCTTCGGAATAGACTTAGGTTATATGTTGTGCTCATATGTTTAACCTATTTTCTGATGAGAAATAAAATCATGAAGTTTATTGGTACAGTTCATTTCCATTCTGTAGAAACATTTAAATAGTGTATTCACCTTCTTAAGTCCACTATAATTTTGATTAGTTACTTTAACACATTACATTATACTGTAAGATTAAAAGTTTAATTTTGATAGTTTCTTGTTACCACCTTTCTTTATAATGGCTGTAACAAATACAATATTCAAACTTCAAGGGATAATAGAAGAGACCACAACAAACATTTTTTTGTTAAACAACCATCAATATTACAGACTCCATTAATCATGGCATAATGTCAGAGTGCAATGTCTGTGCTGTGATACCACGCAGTACTTTGCCATTTGTTCGGAGCAGAGTGATGGCACAATATACTAAAGTATGTAGTCTGTTGCGAGTCCTAGTATGTGCTCTGACAACACACACACAGTAAGTTATTTTCATGTGTATACAAATGCTAAATTAACAGACAAGCACTTGGTTTATGGTGCATACAATGGTAATTCAAGAGCGGCTACAAGTCATTGTGCAGAGTAATATCCTGGACAGTGTGTGACAACCCATTGTATATTTGCTGCAATTGATCAATGCTTACACAAAACCGGTTTACTGAAGGTAAGTTTGTCAAAATGGATACTAATGCTCATGGGTTATTATTGCCCTTTTTACTGCACAGTATCAATTTAACAATGTTCGTTTTTAGATCCACAGACCGTATGCTGGCCGTCAGCACACAGTGAGCACACTCAAGTTCCAGAGCAATTGCATGTGGACCACATGGCTGTTCAACAGGTGTAACATGAACAGCTGCATATATTTAATCTGTTAAGGGTGCAAGCACTCCATTCAAATGACTATTGGGTTCAGTTTTGTCAATGGTGTCTGTAGAGATGTGCCATAGAACCTTGTTTTGGACAGTTATTAATGATAAAATTATGTGCTTTTATCGTTTATCGAATATTGCATTGATCAAATATCTTTTGGGCCCTATGATTTCCCACAACAATAATTTTTAACCTGGTTGTTTATACAAACATCTAATAACTCGGTGTAAACTACATACAATATACTACAGTTTATCATCATCGTGGTGCACTGCTCTCCAGTTCAGCTGATAGTGAGTCTGGCATACTCTCCCCCCTTATACACCTGATGAGAGCGGAAACGGATACCTAGCAACCAGCATAGCATTCTAGCAACCTTTCTGTCTCTCTCTCTCTCTGTCGCACACATTTCTTCCTCCCCTTAAATTCCGGCCAGAGAGGAAGATGTTATACAGCAAAAAAAGTAGGGCAATCAGTACAGTATATGAAGCATTAAATAAAACTAGTCATGTGATCTAAGTTCGACACACAGTTATCCTGTCAAACGCACCACGCGACAGAGCAGTCACGTGCTCAGCTAACTCACTTCTAACAAGGTTACAGGAATCAGGTATATGTAACCAATACAATTCTAGAATTTTTATTAAGATTATCTGCCGGTCAAAACACTTGCACCTACCAACACTAGTATTTCAAAGCAACTGATTTTGTCTGAAAATGTCACGCAATACATTTTAACGACAAATTATTTTTGCACAGATGTTTTCTTGTGTGTTTAAATGGTTTTTTTTTTAAATATAAAGTTTGTGTTTCATCGTATCTGGTATAAAATCAATATAATTTAAAAAAAAAACATTAATTTAACTCAATAAATTTGAATAAAATTATATGTCCAGAAGTGAATATTTGACCTCCCCTTGTCACCATAAATTGTTGGAACATTGAGTGAATTGTATTACCAAGCATAAAGTTAATTTTCAATAGCTTCTTGTGGGAGAATAGGAGGATTTATATTAATTAATTTCAATAGATACACATATTCTGAATAAACCGATATCCATAAAAGGCAGAGTTTGGAAGAAAAAAAAAAACATTCTTTTTTAAAAAGCCCAACCCACTTGGGTTTTATACAAAAACCCAGGTTTTTCGGGTTTTTCCAGATTTAAAAATATAAACATGTGTATTCTAAATATTTGTTTTGGGCACTAATATTTTACTCTATTTAATCAAATGGCTCTATTTATGATCTGAGTTTAATATTTGTTGATAAATATTGTAAAAGGTTTTTTTTTTATTTCTGCTAAATACTGCGTAAAGGAAAAATGGATATTACAGCAGCCCACATAGTATGACTGGTATTATACACAACATGTACACTATGTTAGAACGATTGATAGAACAATTTTTTTTATATTGTCAAATATATCCATAATCTGCAATTATTTAGTGGTTTTGAAAAAAATCTTCGTAAGTTGTGCAAATAGAACAGTGGTGACCGGCAGTTGCAATAAGCTCCGTGCTATTGATGATGTAGTAATATTAAACCCTGTAGTATTGCAATATACAATAATTAATATATTCGGGTATTATTACAATTTTTCATAATTGTAAACAATAGTAACTGATTTAATATTTAAAAGGTTGTGGCAATAATACTTTGTTTGTATTTTATATATTTTATCTTCCCATATTTATTATTTTATTTTCCTCATTTCATCAATAGTAACAGACATCAACAGACAACATAGGATGACATCAGATCTTTTCACTGGGTAAGTAAACTAAGCATGTAGCCATCATATGCACAACATGGTGAAATAAAGAAAATACAGAGGTCACCTTTAGCTGACGTGATCGACCGCTCAAAAATAATACTTTGATTTCTAGACCCACGTCTGAGTTTGTACGCTAATTTTACACATTCCGCACCACGTGATGCTACAATTGGACCACGTTTTGATGACGAGACTTTCAATTTATATATAGGGGAAGCACAACATTTCTCGGGCATCACAATAGTTTGTCAGTTGAACAGTCTGCTACGTGTGATCACTTGACTCACACCGGCAAGCACCTGCGACTTTAAGTTTAACCTTCTTTTGTGTTTCGGATATTTCTAAAATCTATTAAATTTATTTCCCATCAGTGTGAGGATTCGTTAGGGTGTTGGGAGAGAAAAGTAGTTATTCTCTGCCATCTTCGTAACTAACCAGTCTTGAAGTGAGAAGTTTTGTTCTGTGAAGGATGCCATGCTGTCTCTTGGTTTTTTTTTGCAGCAGGAATCAATTGTTTCTCCTTTTGCCAATAATTTTGACAAAACTTCAAAAAACTTTCAATGAACAGTATCAATCATCTTTCATTTCAACAAACCTTTTAATTTGTTGATTAGTTTCGTGATATCATCTGAGCTAGTGTTTACAGTGAACATTACAATTGGTGAACTCATGTGCGCCTCAAATTTATGCACGCCCTGTGAGTAAAAAATGCAGCTCATAATTAATATGGCTGAAGGCCAGTCCAGCTGGTCTCTGGCGCACCGTAGTTTTCATCACTCGTGTTCCAGTGTGAGTGTAACTTCGTCAACATCAAACGTTTAACAACAGAATATAATTGACACACCGCCCAAAGTTTCCAGTAAACTAACAAGACATTAAGGTAACAATAAACTTTTCACAAAATAAATTGCAGTTGTAAACTGGAAACGTGACATTTTTTTTCTGTTAGAAATATTTGTATGTGTGTTGTATTTTTTTTGTTTGCTGTGGCTGATTGTGCCCTAGTGCAATAATACAGGTTAGCTATTTAAGTAGGTCATAATGGCTAGTCAAGAAGAAGCATAAGGGAAGGGGAAGCCTTTTTGGGCTTTGATGACAATATGCCAAATTAGGAAACCGGTTCAAATATTAGTAATACTGGTAATACAAATGGGGAAACTCAAAGAACACAAGCACCTGAAATGAGTGAGCAAATAAGTTTGCTCATAAAACTGGTTACTGAACAGAACAGAAAATTTTATGGGCTTAAAACCAATTTTAATGATCTGAAATTAACCGTAAACAATCTGCAAAATGCTGTAGATAATAATAATATAGTTTGTTCAGAAATATGAGTTGATTTAAATGTTAAATTGACAGATGTTAAGGAGGAACCAAGGTAAGCCAGTGTGAAAACAGGGTTGTAAATTATCAAAGACTATTTTGACACAATATAAGAAATTTTAGGAAACATTCAAGAAATGGAAAAGGTGTGGGTACTTTAGTAGAAAATGTAAAAAAAATTTTTCAAGGAAAGTCCGGCAATAGGCCAACATCAAAAATATTAGGGAGGAAGTAAAAAATAGTAGTCAAGAATGTAAACAGCAGTGTGAGGAGAAAATATATCAACTGTGGAGGCGAGAGTTTTCTGTACATAAAGGGGATAAATTTGTTCCATCTGTTGATGAGATAACTGCTTTTGAAAGGGCAGTACCTAAATTTTTTTGGAGACAATTGGGCACCAAATTCCATACAGTTCATACATAAGTGTGAAAGGATATTTAATTCTTTGGGGTGTCAGATGAACAACAGATACAACTATTTGTGAATAGGTTAGAAGCAGCAGCTCCACAGCGGGAACTGTGGAAGGAAATAGAATGGACAAATTTCACAGAAACTAAGGCAGTGTTTCTACAAAAATATTGGGGAATTCATTTGCAAGACAATTTTTTTAGAGTATTTATTTACACACAAATTCAGGAATAAGGATGGTTCAATGGCAAATTATGTGCAGAGATTGTACTTGCAGTCAAAATATTTAGATAATAATATGACAGAGCAAAGATTTCTCTTATGCATCATTTTAATTGGTATATACAAGACTGTATGTTAGGGATGAGATCTAAATCTGTCGAGGAGCTGGTAGCCTTGATGGCAACATATGATAGGAGGAATGAACAGTAGGAAGGTTTGAGGGGTAGGAGGCAAGACCAACAGCAGCAGAGAAAGGACCAGAATCAAAACAAGGGGCAACATTTAAATGCTTAAGGAGGGAGGATCAGTCCTCGAATGCCTCCATCGCAGAACAGGAGAATAATGAATTCAGAATTCTGAAAACAAAATGCAACAAAACTTTTGGGAGGGAAAGTTTAATTCAAAAGTCAGAATTACAGTCAGAAGGAGAAATATTGTTAACAGAAAATCCAACTGATGGTTTAGAACAAGAAAAAAAGGGATTATAGCGATATATTCTGGGATTCATCACTGACACTGGGATTGAACTCAACATTTTAGTGGATTCGGGATGCGAAGAGACCGCTATATCGGAAGAATTGTTGAATAGCCTAAATAATAGTGATGTGCGCATTATAGCAACTTTACCAGTATTGAATGCAATTTTTTTGAACATGAATATCTCAAAGGATGAGATGAGGAAAATTGTTTTACAGGGAAGAACACGGGAGGAAAAGAAAAAAAATTAATAAAAATTTTTAGAAGATGAACATAAAGCTCTTTCAAATTATCCAGGGTTAAATAATAAATATGAATGCCAGCTAGAAATCAGGGAACACAAACCTTTCATACAGAAACCATACCCAATTGCATATGCATTAAAACCAGCTGCAGAACAAGAGGTAGAGAATATGATACACACATTATTGAGAGGCGTAGTTAAGAGTATTTAAATCCATTAGTAGTTGTCTAAAAGAACACATGGGGGTTCAGGTTATGTTTAGATGCAAGAAAATTCAATCTAATCACTGTACCATAACCAATGGACGAATTATTACAGAAATTTGATGGGTGCAGATATTTTTCGAAAATTTATTTGGTAGCTTTGTATAGGCAGATAGCTTTGGTGCAGCAGTCAAGACATTATACTGCTTTTCCTCATCACCGAAATACATACTTTTTCAAAAGATTACCTTTTAGTTTAAATGTTTCTGGTAAATGATTCTGTTAGTCATTTTATTAGGGGACTCGACAATATTCTAGGGACTGAAGTTTTGAAGTTAGTTATAATTTATGTTGACAATATTCCGAGATTGCTACGAGAACTTTTGAGAAAGACTGTTAAATCATACAGTTAGTACTTAGAAAATTAAAACAGGGCCAAATGACTGTTAGCCTTAAAAAAATCTGAATTCCTGAAAGAAGAGATAAGTTTCTTAGGTAATTTAGTTAGTGCTCAAGGTATTCGCGTAGATTCAAAGAAAGTGAAAGTTATCCAAGAATACCCATATCCAATCAATCATAAGCAGTGGGAGAGATTGGTAGGATTTTTCAACTACAGTATTTCAGAAAATATATTCAAAATTTCAGTCATCCTTGTACACCTCACAGAAAAATATTACAAAAGGGACAGATATGAGAATGTGAGGCTGAGCAGAAAGAAGCTGTAGACAGACTGAAAAGAGAATTGGAGATGATGCTACACCATCCCAGGTTAGATAGGAAATTTTCATAGCTTGTGATGCTTCGGATGAGGCTGTAGGTACCATGTTATTTCAGGTTAATGATCAAGAGGAATATGTCCGAATACTTGTAAACTATTACATGGTAGGATCACAAGGTGGATGTTAGCTATACAAGAATATAATTTAAGTATCGAACATGTCTCTGGCAAGGCATAGGTAGTAGCAGACACACTTTCAAGGGGTAGGACAGATATACAGGCTGCTCAGGCTAAGGAATTTCAAATACTGTCTTCGATAGAACATATGAAACAAATAAGTACAGGGTTATGGGAAATTGCAGCACAGTTGAAAACAGAAATATCAGAGGATTCTTAGCTCCAAAAGGTAGTACAGGAATAAGAAACAAATAATAGTAGAGATATTATTAGGGAGACATTTCTGATCAAAGATGAGTATTTGTTTCAAAATCCAGGCACCACTCTTGCAAAATGGATTCTGTGCATATCCAATCAACTAAAAAGAAGATGGTGAATACATGCATAGTGAATGTGGACATTATGGAGTTACCAAAACAGTAAAATACATACAAAATTGTTGTGTATTTAGGGACATGTATCGAACCGTAGACAAGATAATAAGGTCTGTTAAATATGTGCACAGAGCCATTGGAAATAGTGTGTGTAGATTTGTTCAGCCCTCAGGCAAAAGGTAGAGGGGGGTAAAATATATATTGTAATTCTTGATAAGTTCACTAAATTTGTGAAACTATATCCAATCCAGCAGGCTACAGCCCAAGTAGTCACTGAAAAAGTGATGGATTGTTAGGATTGTTGTGTACTAGAAGTAGGCCAGACAAGAAAATTATTTCAGATAATGGACCACAATTCCGTAGTGATAAGTGGAAAACATTAACATCCATTTTAGGGTTTGAGTTAGGTTATGCTACAGTGTACCTTCAGCCGCAAATCCAGTTGAGAGGGTTATGAGAGAATTACGGAGATTGTTTCGAACATACTGTAATGAACACCATAGCAAGTGGGCTGTGATAGTAAGTGATGTGGAACAATTATCTAATAAATAGCTGTTGGCATGAAGGTACAGGTGCTGCCCCCACAGAACTTATGAATATGGGTAAACCTAACACTGTATTACAAAATGTTATAAATTTTCCTAGAAATGATGCTGGGAACGTAGAGAATATGAGGTTGAAACAAAAAAGTAACTACGGCATCAAAAGTGCTCACTTTATAGTGAACAGCCTTTAAAAGAGATCTCACAAACAATTTAGTGCCCAGCAGCAAAATATAAAGAAGTAAAAAATGCCCTTTTAAAGCTGACATTGAGTGATTCACCAAAAAAGAATACACACATTAAAAACCAAACCTGACGCCGAACAGTCCTACTGGTTAATTTCGGCCCTACCAAAACCAGCGCCAAATAATAAAACACACGTTAAAACAATACATTACAAATACTTTAAAATCTTATCAAATTAAACCAAACAGAAGGTGCATTGTGTGACCCAAACCAAAATACAAAGAATCTAGCCAGTACCAACAAAAAAAATACGGCCACACTCGACTACACTAAAAAAGCATCAGCGACAGTGCACGTACACCTCCCAAAAGGCTCAAGAAAAGTCAGCAGCAAAACCAACTTACACACAATACGAACAAACAGTTTACAGCAGTACTTTACATCAAACCAAACTAGAATTTTGGACTGCTACCGGACAAAAATTTAGACAAAGACACCACAGAAACTACTACTACCATTAATCTAGCCACAAAATTACATCAACCATCAAAATTAGAACAATAACTATTACACGCCATGACCCACCTTAACAAAAGTCAGCCAAGCTATTTGCACATATTAATCAAAATGGATAATATGATGAAGCAGGCGGAGTCATCAGCTGGAAGTCTTGTAGACCATCAGAAGAAAGTGAGCTAGATAGCTCCACAGACTGTCATTAAACTAGACGTCACTGCACTGCACAAATGCAGAGAGGAGGGAGTAGGCTAATATCAAGGTGGTGATTCAAGGAGGTAGCAAGGGATGGGAAACCATGCAACGAGAAAGAGCGTGCTGAAGTTCAATAATGCTGAAACGATACATGTGGAGCCACACTCTACACAATTTGATGAGCATTATCCAAAAGCTTCCCACCAATATCACTTGCTGATAAAGGCTGTACACCATAAAGTGAGCACTTTTTAAATTAACCTTAGAAAAAAGTCACTTCCCCTACCTGCATAAGGTTTAACGGGCACATTGGGTGACATGAGACCAGTAAAGTTGGTAACGATGGATGGGAAGAAGTTCCGTATCTTAATGTTGGATAAAAAGTGTTAGGCAACCATTTCTAATAACTTAAATTATTTCGTTCTCTTTCTGTGTTTTTTAATACATCGTTCTCTTTCTGTGTTTTTTAATACACCGAAGTGTAAAAACGAACAGAATTGTTAAATATTTACTTTTCTAATAACTTCACAGTTTCACCTGACTGATGCATGAATAAAGTGATGCAGCCCATGACAATTTTAATCTTACATAAGGCGGAAAAATACAAAATGTGCATATAATTAGATCTTAAGCAGGGCTTTCAAAAGTGCTCATTTTACCGTGAATAGCCTATAGTGCTTTGTATCCAGGTCTTAATATCTGGATCATCCCCCTGAAGTTATTAAATTCAGCAATATTAAATGGTACATTCGGAACATAGAAAAACATTGGCATTGCCTTGTCAAGGTTTCTTTCTTGCTCTTTGATTGTCTTAAGCACATAATCAATGGTTAAAAGTTACGTTCTATTAGTGGATGAGGAAGTACTAGGTACTGGACTTTGATAGGTTAATGCACAAATGTTTGTTGAAGAGGATCTACTCCATTTGGTAAAGGAAGGCTGTACTGCTGTTAGTAGTTGATGTTACAGATTTTCTCTACTATCCTGAACTTTTATGACTGAACATTTTTGCAGGCGAGTTCTTATACTTTCTACATTGCAACTTAGTCAATTCACGATAATTACACCTACATTTTGAATCACCATAAATTTTTGTTCCTTCTATCCACTCATTTGCGAACTTACATCCACTCGCATGCACTGTTTGAATTTTTCATTTGATGTAATCCTGGAATCTCAGATATGTCTTTTACTACACTTTTCAAAATGTTGATATATATTTATGGCCTAACCAATCAGCTTTATTTGTGTATCTTGAAAGGAGAACTCCACAGTATATTCTACTCCTCAGTAAGTCTAGTTCTTTAGCCGGGAGGATCACCTTCAGCAACATAGGGGGAGAATCCCCTTCAGCACTGTAGATGGGGAAAGCCCCTTCTGCTTGCTGCTCATTACAGATGACCCACTTATTTCCTGTTTATAGTGAGCCAAACTATTCACTGTGAAAGAAATATAATTAAATCAACATGTCTGAATATTTTATACAGTAGTAAAAGTTGAAAAATCTCACTTGGTGCATCAAGTGGGTTTTTTCAAGCAAATGGGCCTACCCAAAAAAACTAGGGTGGGTTTTTTCAGGTGGGTTCATTTTTGGCGAACCCTGATGAAAGGCTTATTTGACATTTTTTGTTGTCAAATAATGCATAATCACCAAGCCCAAGTGCAGCGTAATTTGCGACAGTCGTAAGTATACGGGAAAATCACAGGACGTGGTTCCAAAAGATAAATTATTGAAGCCAGTAATGAAATAAATTTTAATTGCCTTATTTATTTATCTCTGTCTCAAAATCACACTTTTGCTATGTGATATATCATTAATTACTTCAACTACACATTTGCTACACGAGCATGGCATCATCGCCAGCCTCAGTGTAGATTGAGGTGGATATGTGGCCTGGATTGTGTAAGCTTCAGCTTTCCTCGGGTTATATTTAGCAGAGCTCGTTTCCACCCCCTTACATGGCTGGCATAGTAACCAGCGTGGCATCTTCGCAACCTTAGTCTGTGTGCAGACTGACTTGGAAGGGGAGGGGTAGATTGTTTCACTCCTCTTGCCGCTGAGGCTTCCCCTTCTCCATCTTGCCTGTCATGAACACACAGGCCTGTCTGTAACCCCTCCGCATGCTCTCATCAGATCCGAGTGGGCACGGGAAATTCAAAATTTTACTCCCTCTCCGTGTCTGATTACAATCAATTATATACTGTATTCTGACATGTAATATTCTTTATTAAAATAAACTGAGTTGAAATGTTTTAATTAGATTATTTACAGTAATACTAATACAATAATACGTTTCTTAAATTTTCCATTTTTATTGTTTTTATTAGTTAAAACTTTACTCACAAATAATGTACAGTTCTCATTATGCTCAACATGAAGATTGTAAAGGTTAGAAGTTACTAAAATTCTGGATGTATGGAAATATTTTTATAGTCTCGTGAAAAATGGCAAATAGGGAGTCCACTGTACATATATTTAAACAACCTGTTATTCATCAATTGTGTCAATCATTAGTGAGTGAGTAAAGAGATTCAAGCGGCTCTTAAAAAGAAGGTCTTGAGAGCCGATAAAGGCGATTGAGATGAGAATGGAGCAGCACCGGAATGAAAGGGCAGGGGAAACAGGATATCCCCGAGAAAACCTGCCGACCAGCGGCACCATCCAGTACAATTTCCATGTGCGAAAATTGGCAAGTGACCCAGCCAGGGATTGAACCCAATTCGTCTTGGTGGGAGGCAGCCAGACTAACCGCTCAGTCACAACAGCCCCACTCAATAATTAGGGATCCCAAAATATGATTAACCGCGAAATTCATAAACTACAGCTCAACCTACAGTTCACAATAATTTATGAAATTGAATAAAAACAAGTCCACGTGTGAAAAACACTGCATTCCCCATGATAAATAACATCAATGTATGTGAGATAATTAGTTGTAAAGTCAGTATATTATAACAAATTAATTAGCTGTTGACAAACAATCAGTATTTTAATTTTTTCTGCATGTTCATTTCTTTTTTTGCTTTAGTACGTGTAAATATTTTTCTAGAACACTAATAGAACTCAAACCATTTGGTTAATAAATTTATGTACATGAAATACATTTTAAGAAGAGACAGTTTGCCAGTCCCACCCCTAGTCCTAAGGGCATCTGCAGAGCCACTATATTGATGTGTGATGTATTTCTGAGCCTCATCACGTGTGACGCAAGGTAGCCCAAACAAACCCCGACACTGGTTGCCTCCAGAGTCGACAGGCTTCATCCAGAACACTGGATACCCAGAGAACAAATACCCATTACGCCAGACATGCACGTAATATAAATACCCTCAGCCAGTGAAACCAAGTAAAGCATACAAGGAAAACTACCCCAGAATCTCGCCTTCCCCGAGAGAATGCAGCAGGGCAGCACCAGCCACAAAGAGAGGGGCGACCTTGTTGAAGACACCAGATGGCCGAAGAAATCTGAGGCACACCCAGCCAGCACTATATGAGGCCACACAGCCACAAGAATGGCTGAAGCTCTCTGCCTACCGCCCTCCTCACGAGGAACCACCAGTGACCAGACCTTCCAAATCCAGCTACCAGCTAACACTCGAAGAAGTCTTCACCCTCCCTCACCTCACCACCTTAGTAGTGACACCCGAGTCCCTTCAGGACTTACAATGTTGACAGTTTGAGTCCAGTTGTTTTAAGCCTACCTAATTTGCTTGCTCTCATTTATTTGCTAACAGGTCCCACTCGCCTGTTTTAACGTAACTTTAATTTCCGCAGATTATATAATAATTAGGAAGTGCACGAGATAGTATGGATCCCCATGTTTAATCCTAACTGAATAAACACATTACTAGTCTAACCTCATCGTACTCATTCTAGGGTGAAACTGTACCTTCCTTACAACATGGAAAGTGCGATCCCTCAAGGGAGAGGCAGGCGACCGCAACTTTACTACTGATTTCTGACTCTAATGTAGGACTTCGGATCGTCTCTTAACCAGGGCAGCACGTACATTGTCAAACACCACACATTAATAGGCCACCCATACTGTGGACAGGCTACCTAGAGGTACCTGGTGCACAGTACAGTTCAGCCCCTTAATAGGAGGATTACACGACAAAGCGGTTAGTCCACCCAAGTCAGCTAACCCACTCCATCCACCACGTATAGATCTGCCAGGTGGAGTGAGACTGACAAGGAGCAACCTAGCCACTCCTGGGTGTATTCTGGTTAGGGATACCATCGTCTGCCCCTGCTTTGTGGAGGTGGACTATAGTAACTTTCTTCCATGCCGTTCACTCATACAGGAGGTACTAAGTGCAGACCAAGAGGACAGCTACTGCCCCTGAGGCTATTAAATTGCTGAGTAACCACTCTCTGTCAGCTTACAGCTGTGTAACCCCATGTGAACAAGCTCAGATGGCCCATCAACTGTTGAGGCCTCACCATACTATCCTACCTAGCTACCTCTTCGAGCCACCCCACAAGACTGCCGGAGATCAATATCCCATCATCATCCATCTGCATCTAGGCCTACCTGTGGTCTTGGAAATCCCCTCTACGGACTGCAGCCTACAGCAACCAACTGTCTACTCCGGTGAACAGCCACAGTGTAATATGATAATATTACAGGATATGTATAGTGCTGTTTGTAATTACTATGATACACAATTTAAATTTAAATTATTTTATTTTAGGTATTGTTTTTTAAAATTTCTGATTAATTAAGTTTAGATTTTATATTTAAAAATGTGTAAATATAAGAATAGGCAATTCTTCCATTAATAGGAATAAATAATTAGATAAATTCTCCTTGTAGTAATGTTTATTTGTTTAGTTGACTAAGGCAATATTTAAGTTCCTATTATTATTAGCTCAGTCAAATTAAGTTTTTACCCATGAAAAAATAATGTAAAGCTGAATTTTGGCACAGTGATACTAATAAATTTTGTGAACAACACATCAAAATACTCAGACTTTCTCGTGTTTGAGTCCTAAATTTTTAGGCCTTTAAAGTTCTTGGGGCCTAAGATTTGCATTATTTTACTCTATCTCACATTGTTATACAACAAAAGTGCGATTGAACTCTGGTTTATTTCAAATTAAAGAGGAGATCTTATCAAACATATCACCGTGTAGTTTATATGAAAAGTAATGTTGAAACGTATCTTTAAAAAACAAATAAATGTACAAAACTAAAATTTCTTAGAAATATAGTCAAACTATTGGAACTAGCTGCTTTAAATTGAATTTTAGGCAAACACATCTCCATATGAAAATTATTGTCCATTTTATGCCCTCTCCAATGGTATAGCTACTTGTTCTGTGTGACTGGGAGTTCTGAAACTGTAGCCAAATTACGTAATGCTTGCATCACCTTACACCCATACTGCATTTCATACGTACTCATTCTCTGACGCAATAAACTGAATTAATTATTTAAAGTTAATCTCAAATTGAAGAGTAGGCCTATATACACAGTTGAAGGTGGATTAAGATAAAGATCTACTGGAGATGTTTCTATACAGTATAGAAACATATAAATATAAACTATGTTTTTCGACACATACAATTGTCAAATTGCAGCTCATCTGTGTCTAGTTCGTAACTCACTGCGTTTAAACAGTTGGTGCCTCGACAATCTACACATATCAGAACATCCTTCACCTGCTTTTTGCATCTACACCGAACATTGCAATCACGTTTGCATGTGTAAGCAATAATCCGCATCAAAAATCTCAGGGCTGGAGGCAATATAGTTAGCACCGGCATGAAGGTATCTTGCGAGTAAGAAAAATGCCATTCCCAGTCCGTAGGTGGTATTTCATTCCTCCTCCATTCCTGAATCAGAAAACATACACACTTGCATGTAAAATTTAAACAACTCTTTTCATACACATATACAGTAGGGTCTACCTGAAGATATGTCCTCAGTGAGTGTTGGTAAAGCGGTGCTTTAGTTGGAGGCAGCACCACAAGCTTAAAAGAGGCTGTGAGAGCCTGTTTAGCAACTGTATGATTGTACACGTGTAGTCGCAGATCATCAATATTTCAAATTTATCTCCACCAGGATACAGAGCTCGAACAAACCTCTCACCAGTGTTTGCTACCTCTTCAGGATGAGATGGAGGGCTGTTGAAGATGTTAACTACTTCTGAACGTATACTTACATTTTTCTGGAGCAACTTATATGCTTTTATTTTGCCTTTTCCATAAATGGCAGATATTTGATCACCTCCGGTGACAGTATGCGCAAACAGGACTGCACTCTGCATGTCACGAATATTTTCTTGGATTGCAGCAATGTCATACAGTTTCAAGAAGTTTTGTTCGTATTTGGATAAGGCATTTCCACATTTCCATTGGGACTGTTCCTATTAATTAATATAACTAGGAGATCCGTATTGGAACAGACAAGTATGACAGGATTCTGTGATAGCTCTATGCCAAGTGCAGTAGTAACTATAAGTACATCTGCATCATCTTTGGCTTGAACAACTCGAACACCAGCCCCCATTAAACATAATAAGCATTGCTACAAGATGGCCTTTGTTATTATTACTTAAGAAATCTTCCTGCGAAGTTGTCACCATAGTCTGTTCACTGAATACGATATCAGGACACAACCTCCTCATTGCCCGCTGAGCCTGCTCCTGGGTTTTTGTTCTTGGTTTCCCAGTATATCCATTGAATATCACCACTGCGTATGGGTAATTATTGGTTATATGTTTCACATACTTGCAACACAGATCTGACCGTAATTAGCCAGCCGTGGCCATGTTGTAGTTGCAGCATGAAGTATATGACCTCCATCAATAACAAAAGTAGGAGAGCCAACCGACATGTTTTCTTCTGGCAAAACATATTTGAAAAGTGTGGCAAAGGCAGAGTTGTCTGTCTTCCTCATATGTGGACTGTCAAAAAGAGCAGTTGACTGTGGAGAAAGCTCATACTTGAAATACTCAGCCTTTTCTAAGTCACTCTTCATTATGCATACTATCCACATGAAAAGCTGGTTTTTGCTGACAGGTACTACTATATCATTAATAGTGACGGTGTTATGCATAACTGAAAGGGAATTAATTCTGGTCTTCCAAAAAATCTTGGCCTCTGCCTAATAAAAATCTTACCCACGATAGCCTGCAAAGCTGTCTCATCAATTGCTTGAGCATTATCACAATTTACTCTTGATTCAGCAGAGGTTCCAGACGATAAAGAATGCAGGTTATGCTCATGTTAGAATGGAGAGTGAAACTTACCTCCTAGGTCGTTTGAGACATCATCTCACAAAATTCCTCCATTGCATTGCACATTTTCAAACACCCTGGAAATGAGTGGATGTAGTGAGTCAAAGTACTTTCTGCAATATCTCGTCCATGGGTGAGACCACTCTGGTGTTTGAGGGGTTGCATTAGGTCTTGTTCAATAACTTGACCATATGCCAGCCCAGAATTCATGGTTACGTCTAATGGTGAAATATCCTCCTCTGGTGTACTTGTCAAATTCATCTGGTGGCATTATTAGCTACAATTCCTCCATTTCTTGTATATACAAGTGAGTTTTGTTTGCATAATTATAATGTCCGGCTGTTTTATGCTGTTCTGTACGTCTCTGATAAGTATAATACGTGAGAGTAATAAATTAAAACTTGGAACTGTGTGACATTGGCCAAATGATATGATAAAATTGAAATAATACGACAAATAATTCTAGAATCGTGAAAAATAGATAATCGACAATATTAGCTCATTAGGTAACGTGACACAAGCTGTTTGTAATCAATGACACACAATGGGTTTGTAAACAAATGACAAAATTTCAGATAAAACTATTTTAATTAAATCAGTAAACTATAAGAGTTTTTTGTCAACAATAGTGTGATTATGTAGCTGACTGGCAGACATAAATCCACTGAGTACAAATAAATAAATAAATAAACCACAAAAAATTTTCAGTAGACTAGCAACATTTCGTCCTTCCAGGCAACATAGAATCATTTTTATTCATTAAGGAAAACTCTTTAAAGAAGTTATACCGTTTATTCAGGTATGCTAAAATTATTTGTATTTTCATTTCATTGGAAAAATTTGACCAAAACATTTGAAAACCGACAACAATTTTAATGTTACGCTCCATATGACACAATGCTAATACACAGAGTAAACATCTGGACTCTAGCGGCAATAGGTGCATGAACTACAGCTATGAACACTCATCGAGATAGCCAATGTGAAAGCCTTATGTAATCGCGTAGGCAACGCAAAACTCACATTGTCCAAGACTTAAAATTGTACACTAAATATTTTTTTTTAAACAATATACAAAATGCTTATCTGCATTGTAAATGTATTATGATGGTTCTCTGGCTAGGAAAGGAATACTTTAGGGCATCATTCCTCTTTTCACTTGCTTCTCTTAAACTTACAATGCCTTTCTGAAACACTGTACCTAAAAGTCCACTATTATGAAAACTGCTACATATTAAACATTTTGCTGACGTATCCATCCTCAGTATGACATTTCAGTATTTATAAATTGTATATACTAGACATACTATACTGCCACTCATATAAAAACCACTTGCTAATTGAACTATAACAAGACATCACTGTTCCTTCCAGCGTGATTTTGCAGAAAGTGCTTGCCCTTGCAATATCATTGTGGTTGGGCTGAGATTACAACACACTTTCGTTAAAAGAGATGCATGCGCCACGTAGTTTGGCTACAGTTTTAGAACCATTAGTCGCACAGAGCACGTAGGTATACCATTGGAATGGGGCATAAAATGACATTTTTTATATGGAGTTGTGTTTGCCTAAAATTCATTTAAAAACAGCTAGAGCCAATAGTTTGACATTATTTTAAAGAAATTTTAGTTTTGTACATCAATTTATTTTTTGGAGATGTATTGCAACATTACTTTTTACATAAACTGCACATTGATACATTTGATAAAGTTTTTTCTTCAATTTGAAATCAATTTGAGCTTAATCACATTATCTGTTGCATAACAAAGAGATAGAGTAAAATAGTGTAAATCATAGTCCTCAGGAACTCTAATGGCTTAAGAATTTAGGATGCGAACACGAGAAAGTCAGAGTATTTTGATATGTTGTTTACGAAGGTTAGTACTATCATTGTGCCAAAATTCAGATTTTCATTATTTTCTTATGGGTTTAGGTAAAATGTGAACTAATTTGAATGGGCTATACAGGCTATCAATTTAGGTTTTATAACACTCTTGGTCCTTACTTCAAAGGCGCCAGATGTGTTAAACAACGCCACTTCTCTGCGAAAATTACTCCATTTCTTCCTAAAGTAGGATATATTAGTATGCAGGACTAGGGAACAATTGTAAAGTTGTTATGGGGCGTGGATATGTGAAGAGATCCCGCGAAGTGCCTGAAATTTTAAGTTTTTGAGTGTTTTGAAATTGCTGATGCCACCAGAAAAATGAGGCTTCCCCGGCACCAGAGAATGACGCCACTGACAACGCCCAACTGCTCAGCCTACTATCCTGCAGCAAACTGTACAAGATGACCACTTCCAATTTCTTCAACTAGTCATTTCAACTACGACTCAACCAAATTATATTTTAAATTCATGCAAAAATTACAATTTTCATCCAAACTTCCTAGTGGCCATTAAGTCATAAAAGTGCTTACCACTGAAGCCGCCGTAGAAATTAAGTACTAAATATTCTTTTAACTTTGTTCCATTCTTCTAACGAGCAGAGTAAATAACGTGACGTAAATTAATTGACTACAGTAAAACTTGTACAATTAGAAGCTGAAAGAACCAAAAAATAATTTTGGATCAACAAAAAATTCTAATTAAAAAAAGGGCATGTATTAATTACAAAAAATACATATTTATACGGTTAAAAGTAATTATACAGTACTGTATTTGTAAGTAAGGCTGTATGTACAACACATATTTACATTTTTAAAAAAATCTTGCAATTTTTAGCTATTTCACCTGTGTACCTGTCCTCAGAATAGAGACCATAAGTGATGTCCAAATCGCAAGTGATATACATAAATAAACTAAGAGGTATACTTCTCATGCCCTTGCATTTTATGTACAGCCATTTGAGAAGCAATATATAGGTCACAATTGATTTTTGACATGATTACTTTATTCAAAGACTAATAAGGCAACATCACTACTTTGTCTGCATAGAATTTTGATGAATATTGTTAATAATACATAATTGTTAATAACTATTGGAAGGTGCACGTTGAAAAAGGTTTAAACAATAAATTTGCATTAGATCCATCTGTTCACAACTTACAATAGCTAAGATAACACAAGCAATCAAAATTGTAAACTCACAATCAGCATGACTATGAATGTTATTTGAGTCAAATAGAAATATTATTTACCCTGATTAAACACAATAACTTTTGGCAACTGTCATGTTCCTCTTTGCCAAAATACACATTCATTAAAAGTAATAAGCAAGCTAATAACTCTTGTTTCAGTCACCAAGATTGTCTATCTGAATTCATTAAGTTTGGTGCCAAGAGTAATTAAAGCATACAAGGAAAAAGCACACATTATATATCTGAATTCAGACATGGTCTAATAATATTTGTGGCACTTCAAGATGGCTGAAAATGGCAGATCAAGCTATTTTACAAAGGAATCAATAAATGCTGATGTTTCACTCAACATGATGCACTGAAAGGGCACAAGTATACTTAATGAAATCAAATACAATAATAATTAACAACTTCCGATATTATGTTCCTACAACACCAGAAACAAGTACAATTATAAGAGATACAGACTATATGGTAGCCAGATGCAGTTCCTTTGTGGGGAGATAGAATGTACGCAGTCTAGCAGAACAGCTGTACTGGTTATGTGGGTACTACCAGAGAGAGGCAAGCTAGACACCTTCCTCTCACCCTTCATCAAAGCATGGTCACTTTGTTTCTTGCTGTATCATTGTGTACATGGCTCGTTATCAGCATAGCGAAGGGAGCCACGCTAATTATAATTGTAGTAGGATCTTTTGTACCACCTTATGTTGCATATGTATAAAGCCTTCGGAGGATCAGGTAATGGACATATGATAAGTCCACACTTAAAAAATATATCCCCAATTTTCCTGCAATAGAATCTATTGAAAATTGAGTATGCGCTTGCTAAACAAAGTTGCTCACCATGATGTGTTTAGGATATTTTTTTGGCAACAAGGGGTATAATTTCTCTCTTACACTATGTCAAAATTAGGGATGCACCGTTTGAATCCTCGGACCCTTAAAAATCATCAAATACTTAGTATTCAAAATATTTGAGATTCAAGCAACAAGATTTCAGGAAAAGTATTCCAGTGAAAATTAAAACATAACCTCAAAACAGAAACATTGAAAAGGTATACAATTTGTACTTAGTTTCTTGCCAGTACATTGTGTAATGTACACAATTATGTTTTTTCGAGTATCTCAAAGTGTATTACATATATAATAGTTTTGCTTTCACCTGGTCAGAAAACTCGATACACTATCCGTACGTCACTCACACATGTCCAAAATTATTCACATAGGCACATCAAAAAATACTCCTGGAGCTTTTGGAGAGCAAAAATTATGTAAAGTTTGTGATACCAGTATCTGTAACACTACATATCCTCCTGTGAATTAATATAATCTTGAAACATGCGAATGTGTAGTGTAAATATTCTTTAATTGTCCACATAAGTTAAAGCTATGGTATACATTTAATGTATTATCACAGAATTAATTTTTTATGGTATACATTTAATGTATTATCACAGAATTAATTTTTGTGTTAAAAAATTACTTTTCATCACTATTCTCTTTCAATTGCAGACTAAAATAGAAAAATTTACTGCCAGTAAACATTATTGGATTTGAGTACACTGCCGCAGCCATTTTATTTTCTTTTCCGAAGTCTGCCAACAGCAAAACCAACACTAGTATCTGTAGTATAATTTCCAAAAGTTGTTAAAACAAAGATACTGATCTCTTACAAATTTAGGAAATAAAATTTTCGTTGCCGAAACCAAAACCGTAAAATAAACAAAATGAAATTTACAGCATTTGAAATTAGTACTGACAATGAGAAGAGAGGAAGTCTCGTGTGTTTGCCACAGTTATTTTATTAGTGTATTACTAATAGTTTTCCAAAGTCAACGTTGGTAACATAGATAACAATATTTGCGAGTGAAAGTATCAATTTATATTTCTACAGGAAGAATTCTTCTTCAGTATCCATAATTTCTGTTCATTCGCAGCACATGTGCGATCTTTGTAAACAGTGGTGTATGCGAAAGTTCGTATATTCATTTGTCTGAAGAGCAAGTACCGTAATCCATAGGTAAATTTGGTAGAGTTAAAATAAAGAGTAAAAGTAGCGGTCAAAATGTGCATGTTAAGATGCTGGTGTTACTGAACAATAACTTGAATGCTTAAACTGTTATATTAAAGGATGAATCACTAGATGCATTAAGAGGTTATATCTTGCATCTTTACTACTACTAACACGGCAGCTCCACATGCACTATACAAAACACAAACACTGTATGTCTCCATTTCGGTACATACTACAAACACTTGTTACCAACCTCTCAATGTTCACAGTTACAACACAACCATACACATCAAAATTGCCCTTTTCAACATAAACAGTACTGTGTTAAAAAATATGTTATGTGAACATAACACAGATGGTATACTTGAGTAAAAACTTATTTAATTGGTTGTGTTACTCAAATTGTTATTGTGTTTGCAGGTGCATATTTTTTGTGGTAAGGGACAAGATTCGGATTCGAAGGGTGGATTCGAAGGACTATTTAGGATTTGGATTTGAGAAAAATGGGATTCCACCCATCCTTAGCCAAAATACTAAGATAAAATTATATTTAACTAAAACAACATGTTATTTCCACTCTAAAAACAATTGAACACAAACAGAATCTTTGAGTTTTGTGTGTCTAAAGTCAATCAAAATAAAGTCAAATTTGATCTTACAAGCACATAAATCTTGCAATTCAATTCATGGGAACATTGAGCCAATTTAATTTTTTGGGACACTTTTGTTAATAATTAGTTGTTTCATTACCATTTGGTAAGTTTTATTCATTTTATGCTTTAAGGCAAAGCCTTTTGTTCCTGGTTCTCATTGCCATCTATCGTGTAAGGTTTGGGAACCATTTTAATCTCCTTTATTTGTCACTCCAAATGATTAGTCACTATTAAGAAACATGAGCTTTAAAGATGGGAGAGCAGTTGTCAACTTCTAGAGTCGAAATGTGTGCCATAAGGTTCTGTAACATAATTTGTAAAACATTGAACTTGATCAATTTTAATTGTGTAATCATAAGTTATGACTTTTCTATTGGCACTACTTTAGGCTATCTACCACCAATAGATAACTGTGCAGTTTTAAGTGGCAAGCACATACAAGGTTTGTATTCCATGACAGTCTTGAAATTCACTAAGCAGATCATTTTAGTCCCTTTTGGACATTTCCTCAGTCATTTAACCAACCAAATTTATTTCTTCTAGTTTTGGATTACTTTTAATACTCATGCTGTGATTTATCAAGGATACAGCCTTCGGTAAGTAAGTGGTCCTGACAGGATGAGCCACGGCACGTGTTGTGTACTTACAACTGAGAGTACAGGTCCACTACCCCATGCTACCAGCCCGAGTAACATGGTTGCACATTATTTCTTGGTGTTACTGTGATACTTTCCATTGCAAATGCTATATCACTGAATTCCGCTTTACACATACTTTCACACGAAATGGAAATAAAAGTATGTTTCATATTTAACAAATCATGTGGGGCTCAGTTTCTGTGTCCACATACGTGTTACGAATAGTCACTATGTGGCAAATTACTAGCCCTCGTACGTATTATCATTATACAAAAACTGCATTTGATCTGCAACCATTGCAGAAATTTTGCAGGTGTCCAAGGTAGGTGGACCACTGTGTGTGTGTGTGTGTGTGTGTGCACGTGCACGCGCATGTGTGTGTATGCATGCATGCGTGTATATATAGACACACACACACACACACACACGTGCGCACACACACACACACACACACATATATATAGACACACACACACATGCATATATTGACGCGTGAGGCATCCCTGCACATTTAAGATGTGCACTCTATGACTTTACCTCATATTTGAGCATGCTGTTCAGAATGGCGCAGGTCATGAATCCTAACCAGTACTGAAGAGGTGGGACACGTGCCTACAGGATACATTGGCACAGCCAAGATAACAGACATGTGATCCTTGCTTGTACTGTTCACCCAGACTCACCCAGATTTTGTCACACCAGCACCCCCTTCTGCGAGATTGTACTGTTGACTGAGCCACTGGCTCCCTCCAGCAAGGTCATGCTAGTGCCCTAGTACGCCACTGGAAGGCAGCACCTGTTTTACCAGCGCCTGTGGTCAAGATAAGGGATGATAGCACCACTGCAGCATCCTGCAATTCTCAACCCCTGCGGCTGAGGTTATCACTCTGCGCACCCCTCACCAACAAATGCCCTGTTGGTGAGATAAATATAAAAGGGCTGGTATGGCCAACACACTACAGTCTCTGCTCCTCCACCACCTTCTTCAGGGCCCGAGCTAATCAGGGTGCGCGACCACTAATACCACCAGAGATTCAACCGCCACTCTTGAGGCCTGAAATTCTCAGTCAGTAGGGCCAGTAATTCACCATCTCTTCAGCAACTGCTGAAGACACCGCCATCTATCACCTTCACAATTCCCTCCAGCAACTACTGGGAGACTTAACCACCACCAGAGGTTCCCGAAGACTTTGTTACGCCTACATCCCTCACCCTCTGGTATTCACACCAGTCCCTGGTAAGGTCATAATGACGTCCCTTCTGGACCTCCTCTGCCACACCAGACAGTGTTAACATCAACATTAATACCCTTCTGGTAGAAGTTCATTCCTTAAGTTCCTTCAGAATACCTTTGATAGTTAAGACTTCTTCAATTACTTAACTAACTACAGTAGAGCTTCACTATAACAAACCTCAAGGGATCAAAAATATGGCTAGTTTGTTATAGTGAAGTTCTTTATAGCGAAGCGTACAAAAAAAATTTCTTGAGGTAAAATTAGATGTGGCGAAATGTTACTGAAGTGAAGTTAGCTTCGAATCTTTATTGCCAACCTCTGGCCAAGAAAGTAACTATGACTCACGCCACATACGAGAGGATACCAGGTTACGCTCAGCGGAAGTACCGCACATGTGCAACATGGTTGCATCGAGAATGCTCACAGGGGTGCTCGAAAGTAGCATGTTCAGAAGCTTATAAAATTAAAACCAAACAGAATAAGTTAATAAAACATAACAAATGTAGGTCACAAGTGCCTTTAGTGTCAAGATATGTAGAAACTCCGGGTTCTGAGATTTAATTTTTATGCTGCGAGCCTTTCAATTTTGCAATTTGAACACACATCACTAACAAAGTCCCAAGTTCATAGGCAAAATATTTAAAAATTCTGCCACTGTAGGTAATACATACCATATGCATGTTGCTCACAAGTGCCTTTAGTATCAAGATATGCAGAAAAGTCCAGGTTCCAATATTTCATTTTTATTCTGCGAGCCTTTGAAGTTCACAATTTTAATACACACCTCGAACAGAGTGCCGAGTTCAGAGGCAAGTATCTATAAATCAAGCTACTTAAGGTAATACAAACAATAAACACGTTGCTTTCACCTGCCTATAGTATAAAGATATACAGATAAGTCTGGGTCCCAAACCTCCATTTTTCTACTATGAGCCTTTGAATTTCACACTTTGTTCGAGGTGTGTGTTCAAATTGAGAAATTCAAAGGCTCGCAGCATAAAAATGAAATCTCAGAACCCCGACTTTACTGCATATCTTTATACTATAGGCACGTGTTAGCAACAAGTTGATGCCGTCGGGTGAGACACGAGAAGAACGATGACACAAATACTTATTGGTAATTTTGGAGCCAGCGGTGCTTCCCAATCACCGCACTATTGAGACTCAGGGTTATCAGGGATGTTGTGGGTTCTGTGTGTCCGTCAAACCCGTGCTTACTTATAAACACATTGGCAATACTAAACTTTTAATAAAATCACTGAAATAAACAATAAATAAAACATATGGGGCTAGGACACTGTCACTACTGAATAAAAAATTGAGTTCACTATAGACTTGTTTTTATTGATATTGTTTATACACATCAACATGCCAATGAAATGGTTATCTCGGTCATGACTAACCAATTCCACTTGGGTTCTCCCAACCTGTAATTAATCTAGCGCACATCTAAATGGATGATCTCATCGAGGTGCGTGACAGCACAGTCTTCACAAGGGAAGGGGGCCAACAGTAGCTAGGGTGGATTGACGGTTTTTCCCTGAAAACAGGACACAATGAATTACAAACGAATACCCTTAATACACATTAACACGAGTGATTACTCGGCAACACTAACGCAAACTTGTCAGGGCTCGCCCTCCAGCACGTGGTTAGTGTGGTGACGACCTAAATTCACAAAGAGCCGGCTAGGACGGGAGTAATTGCACCATACACTAATTACACAATTACATAGACCCTTGAATGATACAAGAAATAAGATGGGACACGAGATGAATATTCACAATAAACACACACATGTGTGAAAATAAGCTTAGGTGGCGCTGATGCTGCTGGATGAGGTTCATAGCAGACCACGTAGTGCAGGTGAAAGTGCAATATTTCTGCGTGGAAACTGCAAACTAAATTCAGATAAAATATTATTCGGGTTTGGCAAATGGTTCTCTTTACGATTAGCATTGTTACAGGCTTGTAACATGCCTGATGACGGTAAAATCAAACATTACTGTGACCGCGTGGTCAAGTACAAACGCATCAATTTACGTGAAAAATACACTAAACCCTGAATGAAAAATACATAGAACCCTGAAATAAATGACTGCACATACAATGTTATATAAATAAGCTCTTAAAACGTAATGATGGCGTATACAAAGATTTTGCTTCAGTCGGCCACGTGGTTATACATGATGTTGCCGTAAAATATTCAAACACCAAAATCACCCTTAAATAAACACATAAAAATAAAGCTCTTAAAATTGCGTGTAGCAATTATGCAGAAGTTACAATGAAATGCCATAAACATAGGCAGATGGCGTCTGATTCAAAATGCGCGGGTCGTGTGACCTCTCAGACATCTTTCTCCTTCTCCTTGATTAAGTTAAAAATGCCAAAAGGGCGTAAGAAATTAGTAAAGCGGAAGCATAATGCTGAGGAAAATTTCTGGCAAAAACGTATGCAAGCAAAGATTAACCGGTAAACTACATGGACTATGGAAACCTACATCGCTGTCTGAATATTCGGCAGAAACACAGTAGGGTAGGAGACACCGGCTTGTTCTTTGCAAGGCTCTTTTGATTCTTCCTTATGTCATACTCCCAGAAAGGAGGGGTATAGAGGAGATTGAAACAAACTATACATGCCTCTTATAGTAAACCACTAGCTTAACTAGCAATACCTCCGGTGAAACACCTACGCCATTGTTTCTCCCACTACAAAGAATTGAAGGCCTTCCTCATATCATTATAGAACCCTTCAGGCAAGGAGAAGAGTCACCATTAGGTCTAGACAATCCGTGGTCGTGTAATGCAGACCTCCCCTTCAACCCCCCCCCTCCCCCAACAACTTTTCACTGATTCAGAGTACACCACAGCGTAGCAGCCAGCCAGAACACTTTACAGCCCCACCACCTGCTGAGCCACTGAACCAGCCCCAGAGGAGGAATCCGCTTCTTCCCAGTACCCTCAAAGTAAAGTGCTGAATTGTAAGAAGGGTTCTAATTACAGCTGTAGTGTTAGTCCCAACCATACAGCCTACTCGGCCAGTCTTGTATACAATCAAGGCACCTGCTAGACACTAACGTCCCTTCCTTACCCATGTTCCATGTTCCTTGCGATACTGGCATCGCTATATAAAACATCTATTACAGCTACTTGTACAACAATTTGTGTTAAAACCTATTTCACTAAACTTGGAATTATATTTAATCTACCCAGTTGTTGGTTCAATCCCAGCAATGAAAGGTCCAACGTGTAGAATCACGCCTCAGCCAGTCATGTGTCAACCCTTTTGGTAGTTTTTTTAAAATAAATAGTACTGCTGGGTTAATTTTTTTTCATATAGCGAGGAACTCAGAAACCTTGTGGCTCAGCCAATGTTCTTTAACTTGCTTTTTCTTGAGCACATCCAGGTGACCATGGATTCATGTTTAGGGCCTCCCCCTGCCATGGCAGTTGAACTGTGAGCGGGCAGTCCAAAGTAATTTTTTTTGCTTTGGGATACTCTGTGCCCCAGTTGCCGGAGCAGGGTGGAGCACCACTTACTGCACTTAACTAATAAAATTGTAATTTTTGTCACTACAGCTATGCAAAAATGGCCTACGGAACATTTTGATGCAATTCTTGCATATAGGGGTTGGTTCCTGCTTTCTTTGTTAATACCAAAATATGACACAGCTTTCACTCTTTTTGTTCACTACCAAAAAGAAATTTTACTTACCATTTTTGGGGGTTCCTATATGTACATCGGTGCAAACCTGAACATTCACCACTGGTGCACCCATTTGTAAATTTCTGAAAATTAGACTTCACTGAGGGTGGAGGAGAAAGGGAGTGAGGAAAATGTGAATTACAAGAGACAAAAAATGAGCAGTGATGCATAGTGTACTGTGTTGCTGTATAACATGCAGACACACGGTAGACAGAGCAAATAGTTTACAGTTTATATAATTTTGTGTTACTCTATCAACCCTTACATGAAGGCAATCATTTTAGGTATAAATATTGTATGCAATAAATTTTTAACATTTCAGTTGAAATACATATGCAGTTGTAACAATTAAGTGAAATCAGACAGTCTTAATTCTATTCTAAACAATTTAATGACTAATTCATCTTCTCAAAAAAAATACAAATTTTATCTTCTCAAAACAAAAAAACTTTTACTCATTTCCATTTTCGATAATTTCAATTCAAAACTTGCTGCAGCAATTAAATTCCTTTTTTCTTCATTACATCACTTTCGTTAAACTTGACGCGTGATGCACTGCACCTCTTTGACATGCACTCAACTTCGCCCCATTTGAATGCTACTTCATTTCGCCTGGACAAGTCATAACACAGTACTGAAGAGGCTGCACACCTGCCTAAAGGGCACTGCTCGCAATGAGAGATGATATTACAGACACATCAGTCCAACTTGTACTGTTCACCCTACTCTCCAAGCCAGGTGTCATGTCAAACCCCCCAAAGTAAGACTGTATTATCTGCCAAACCACTGAGCCAGCCAGCCACCCAAGGTCACACCATTCTACAGCAGACAGATAAGGGATAAAATCCGCCACATCAACAATTCTCCACGCAGCAGACAATGCTAGCAGATGATAACTGCAGACGACTCGAGGGGCAGAGCTTATCTTCTTCCTTATCCTTCGTCTACTCCGGTCCAAGCAGTTGTAAGTATAAAATGTCCTGCACGACCCAAAATCTTCAGTTTATGCTGCTCCACCATTCTGGACAGGGCCAGAGGTAGCCACCACCACAGGACTCGCTCCATCAGTCTATGTTTCCTCCACCACTCAGTCTTGGACTAGAGGAAGCCAATGGCGGTTCAAGATTTCTGGCACATCCGCTAATCCCACCACTCTCATCAGGGCTGGAAGAAGCCTACCATTGACGTAACCCTTCCAGAAGACGCTTCTGCATCTGCGACAACACCCCGTAGGGCTTCTAGAGGACTCAACACCACCAGCTCCTAAAGACGTTGACTTTCTCCTTCCTTACCACCCTTTGGTAATGGTCGCGACAGTCTCTTCAGGACTACCATTCCTGCCTTACCGGATGGTAACGGCAAACCTTAACACTACCCTTCTGGTAGTCACCACTCTTCGTCCCTTCAGGACAACAAGGTAGATAGTTAGGACCAGTTGTAGTAAACTAACTATTAGCAGCATTATCGCCTTCCATTCTGGCTAAGCATAGCTTTACTTCCATGTCAACTTCAGGTTAATTGTAGAAGGTAGTACGGGTCAACGTGTCTATTCCCAGTGAATATACATATGATCTAAACTAACTTCCGAGTACTAATTTCTCAGTGTCACTGCGTCAATAACCTTACATAAAAAAAACAGCTCATCAGAGTGAGCTGGCAGACCATGCTCATTAAAGCCAAATACACATCCATTAGATGGCCACCTGTGCTTTACCCTGGGTAAATTACGGTAGAGCCCCAACCATTAGCAAGACCTCCCTTAGTAAGTTGGCCATCCTAACTCCGCCACCACTCTTTATGGTGCCGGAAAGTAGTGAGATATGGTGCTGAAGGACTGACCCCAATGGATACCACACCCAAGTGTCCCAACGTACAGCCTGAGCCAACCAACCGCTCTGTCCACCACTCTCTATGGGGTCGGACAGTACTCGGTAGTGAACTGAGTCGCCAGCTTCACTTTTGCATGGCAGTAATTTGCACCTTTTTCCTATGCTGTACATCCAGAAAGGCAGTACACAGAGGAAGTTTAAAAGGGTAACTCTAAAGCTAGCTTAAATTGTGAGCTAATGATTCCACCTGCACTTTGCTATTCACCCCCGCAGAGCACAGTTCCTACCACCCGCCATACTGAGGGTCTAACTTCATGGTTCCACCTCAGCCACTTTTCCCTCTGGTGATCAAGACTCCAGGAGCATCTCATCCACAAGTTGAGGCTATTCGCCAGGCAGAAGAACCACCCCTGAGTATAGCCAACTGATGGTACAGAGGCCAGCAGTCCAGCAACCTCCAGCCCACTCCAGGCCCAGATGGAATCAGCAGCACTCCACGACCTGGTGAAGTCAACAGCAGCCACCAGACCTCACCTCAACTGGGGCAGCAACTCCAACGGAGTCTCATACCTCCAGGTAAACCAGTTGTTAAGGGACAGCCCATTCACAAGGCAGTGACAGTGACTCTGGATTTTGTGCCAATTCTACAGGTCACAAGACCTGTATTGTATACAGACCGAAGCACCTTCTAAAAATTTAGTCACACTAATGTTTATCATGATACTGGTGCGACAAACCAAACCAAAATACTGACCACGATGACAGCCTCATTCCTCAGAAGTCACGTGACTAGGGTTTTTATGGCACTGAACCTCCGGCGTCATGTGTCAAGAGTTTGTTGTGGCTAGACCAAGGCATTAACACTTCATTAATTGGGCATGCGTCAAACTTTTTACTAGAAATTACATTCACACGTCCATCATTGACAGAAATGGTATTATTTCTGCTAAAGAAAAACATCTGACTCAACTTCAGTATCACCTCTTTAGTAACATGCTCCCTGATTGACTGTCATCTGACCACACCCACATTTCTCCTTCAACCAGCAATGGCGACAAGAGCCAACCAGGATATTTTCTCTTAACCTCACATGATTTATAAAATGCAATGCTTGCTATCCTCTAGGGAATAAATTAACAATGCGTGAAAGATATCCATTAAGAACAAACAAGTGAAACCCTGTTAAGATGTTTCAGAAGAATACTGAAAAATGTGTGCTTATTAAGCAGGAAAACTTCTTAAAAGGGTAAAATTGTGTATTTGTAATAGACAAAGTGCCAATTTTTTAAAGCTTACTAAGCAGGAAAATTTCTTAACAGAAAACTTCTTAGGAGGATTTTACTATAACCTACAAATGATCTCTATGTCAACAAACTAGTAAGATAACCAAAAATTGCACTGCACTTTGTTTAAATCAGATAAGAAAGCTTAATTTGGAAATTATATTAAATTAATTGTCAATATAACCAAATAATCTATAACCATAAATAAATATAACACCTGGAAAACAGCAATGTTATAAAACAGTGGCAAATAATTTGTATTAATGCCATGCTTACATAATACTTTAATTGCTGTGTGATTTTAAGTACAATACTATGTTTCATTAAAACTGCTTATTTTTACAGATAATTTTTCTAAGGTAATCAATTGCATGCTGTGTTTGACCTTTGCGCATTGCTGCAGTCCAGTTTTTTTTCATTTTGACTCACTCAGTGGCTCTTATGCAAAACTGGGTATTATTTAGCTCAGTATCTGCCTTCATATTCAGAAAAATTTTATATTTCATTATAAATGTCTCATTTTTCCATAAGAGAAGTGCGAACATGACTTAGTGCACATTATCTAAACAAGTTCTGACACAGTTCTTGCAATTTTAAATGTACGCCTTTCCTCCCCACTATTATCTCAGTTAATCAAGCATTGGCTGTACTGTGATATATGTAATGAACTCACCCATTGCCATAATGGACTCATCTAATGATGTAACTTTTGTTGCACCAGAATTCTTCTCCGTATGCAAGGTCCTCAGGCGGTGGCCTGGGACATCGACATCATAGCTTACTTCTGCACATATTAAAACTATTTAAGGTAACTGCATACAAGAATACATTACATAATTACAAACTAACATAAATCAACTACTACTAATGGCAGTTCACACAAACTTCAAGTCTCAATGTAGTGGTAGATAAAGGTGTACAGAAAAATTCTACAAAAAGTCACACATAAATGTCACATGCATTTATGTACGTTTCATTCCTTTATTTCCAAATTATCATAAGATGTAAGTTAAACCCAGACAGTATCTAGGTTCAAGCAGAGATTGTTATAAGAATTACTTGTCAATGCCCCATATCACACATTGCGGCTGATCAAGAGTTATTTTGAGGTAATGGCATTCTCAAGAACACACGTATTTCAATTTAATCACCCTTGCATTGTATCATAAGCCTGAGTTCCACATGATATGATGGTATGTGGGCAGAATGGAAACCTGTGCTACTTCACAAGGTCACCAAGTCTCAGATGATCCTACCCCTCACACCTGGACCAGACGTGAGATAATGTGCAGTATTTACTTGTGTACCATTTACACATTTTTTTCTCAGAAAGTAATTTTAAAAGTAGGGGTGAAGATCATACATGAATTAAAGTTTCAGAGAGAAATACAGGACTGAAAATAGTCTGGTTCGCATAACATAAACTGCTTTTCCCTCCCACCTACAAGTGCATGGTTACGACAGGGATGATGTAAGACACCACATGATGTTTACTGAAACAAAGCACATACCTGCTATGAGAGGTGAGATGGGAGTGTAGCTTTCAGGGTCGGCAACCCCACCAACCCCTCGGAGTTGGCCCAGTAGGGGATTAGTCCACATTTATAGTTTCTGTTACAGCTGATCCTGTTTTCGCTAACCTGACACTGATGTAGCATGAGATCAGTGGCCTTTTGTGTTTAAATATCTTGTCCATCTGTGTCACACTCAAAGACTGTCCTTGAGGAATGACACCTGCTTGTGTTATCAGTTGCCCAGCCGGCAAATAGCTGTGACTGGGAGACAAAAAGGCCTACATCAAAGATATAATACCCATCCTATTCAGGAAATGCCAGTTAAAGGAATATGCTTGATACCTTATTTAGTTTTGCAACATACTTTCATGGCCATCAGTGTACCTCCGTTGTAGCCAAGTGATAAACACTAAACTTTATTGCTGTTAGGCAAACAGCCAGACATTTGAATTTGCACTTATCCATCAAACAGCAAACACATATCAACATATAAGAGAAAATACTGCCCTCAACATGTTATAGCAGCCAAGAATTGACTACACACATATTCAGTAAACAGGCTGTGCTGACCCACTAGGCCAGAAGTATAAATACAGGGCCGCAGCGCACCTCCCTCTCCAGACGGTATAGAGTGAGCTACACATCAGAACCAATGAAAACCAAGGTCCCAGCGAGGCTGATACGACGAAGGCAGTTCAGACCTTGAGGAGCTCATTGTCAACGACGTCTGCAACTACAGTGGTGAGCATATCCAGTTTACAGTAGGGCGTAAGATTATCCCTCGAGACTTTGTTAGGCGGTAATCACTTAGTATTCTGGTAAGGACAGGCAGGTTGTAACGCTAGTCAATTAACTTCACCCTTTACAAGAATACGGTTTGTGTTAGGAATTACAGTAATTGTACTGTTCCGATTGATGTTTGATGTAAAGATTTATGTTAATAAAAGTATATTGTGTATTAGAGAATTCCCAGAGTTACTCGTACTTAATGGCCACTGAGCTACCAACCCCGTGTGTACGTTATCTCCTTCTACTGCTGTAACTTGAGTGATCATATAGGACTTAAGTTCAGGGTTAAATTAACTGTGATACAGGAAACAAGTAGGCCGTCAGGAGGGAAACGCTACATTGGTGGAGGCGCCGTTTGTTCCATCTCACATTTAGGCAAGCAAACTATTTGTTTAGTGGATTTTGTATTCAATTTATGCTTCACGCCGTACCATTACAAGCAACAGATTACGATCAGTGTAGTGAGAATTTCACATGTGGCTGCGCTTCACGCATCCACAGTGCAATTAGGCAAAGTATATCAGTGGTATCAGAAGTCGGAAGTGTATATCTTATGGTCTTTCTATATGTGTATGTTCATGTAAATCAGTATCAGTAGTCAGTATACGTAGCTGTGTACATTTTAATATTAATAGTAGGAGAAATCTGTTAGCGTCAGCGCTGTTTGCAGTTGTTCACTTCCACGTGAAAACGACAAAAGCTGTTAGTCTCACAGTCAAGGTAAACTGTGTTTGCGAGAGTACACAAGGTTATTTACACTACACCTAGTTAGCAGTTCGCGACGTCATGACAACGGCTTTGCCAGACAGCCTTTTTCGACGTCACACCGCCTACCGCTCGTGCAGTTTGCAGCTTAAAATTAGCTTGTATTCTAATCATGCATGCGAAATGCTTATTCATGCATGCTGGAACATCTGTTTCCTTGTGAGCTAGAAAGACTCCACTTGTTTTGGTGTGTTTTCGGAGTTCTATCAATACCCTTCCTTATAGATATCAGTTATCTTAAGATACCAGTGTGCATTTACAACACACATTTATATAATAATTAATCACATTACTTTATGGACACACCCACCCACAAAAAACAGTCACCCGTATCAAAGTTTTTCAAACACGCCTTAATCAACTCTTCAGAACTCGAATGTGCGTTGGAAGAACGAGAGACAAACCCCGCCAAACAACTAGCATAGCAACACAACAGGTGTCAGAATCAGTATAAAATCTCACATTACACCTTTCCGACAATTCCATCTCGCCTTACACAGAAGACTTTCGAGGTTTTAATTTATACGATGAAGCGGAATCAGAATCCCTTCGACTGAACATAACTACACCACCTCCTAACACTCATCACTACATTAACACAGAAACACAAGACAAATCCACCCACACTACACAACATGGAACACCCACCTCTGCAGATTGTCGTACACCAGCCAAAAAAACTACCATCAATCTTAGGCGCAGTAGGAGAAAATATTACGGACTTTTTAGAATCGTATGAGGCTGTCACGGAAATTAACCAGTGGAATGAGCCAGAGAAATGCTGTCGCCTTAAATTTTATTTACTAGGCACAGCCAAACATGCATTAGATCATCTTTTGAGCACCCACCCCACACCGGTTACATGGCAGGAACTTCAAACCACACTCCATAACACCTTCACCACCACCAAAGACACAGAAAGATATAAACACCTTGCACGGTGCAGCAGCATTAGCGCGTGCAAATTACCTTACCGACCGCCGTGTGAAGCGCTGTCTTTGTATATTCTTGGCTGCTCTGGCTTCCTCCTTCCTTCTCCTTCCCTTTCCCCACTCACACCCCTCCCACCTCTCCCACTTGGCGTCAAGTCCTTTCTTGTAATGGGCCTATTGCCACTCACTGCCCAGCCTGCCTACAATCACCATCTACCTGCTAGCTGCCTGCGCCGACAACGTCGTACTTCGAGTCGACATGGACAGTGACTTTATTTTCAACCCATAGGCACGCACATTTTTGTGTGCATATCACGTCGGCATCTGTGGCAGTAATGTAATGATTAATTAATGTAATTATTTTGTTAGCCGAAGAGGGGACTCACAGGGTAAGTGGCAGGCTATACTACTTGTTTTTACCAGAGTATTATGCTGACATGCGATGCACATAATAGAGTATTGTTTTTCAGTGCTAACGATAAATGTGGGTGTGTAGTTGTGTTAATATTATGGAGTTTAATTTAGGCCGCACTATCAAAATTTTTACCCATCTTGTTCGGGTGTTGTTTTTTCACTTTATAGATCAATGGTGCTGACGCCCCAATTTGTTCTGCATCTACCCTGTTGATTTTGTTGCAGTGAGTGTCCACCACTTTTAGCAAACATGTTTATGATGGAATGTAAAATATTTTATGATTAGGGGCTTTAATGGGCTTTAGGAATTAAATGCTAGCTGCCTCCCAATCAGTGTTCATCTATTTTAATGTTAAATTTTATTATGATTTTAAAAGTAGCTTTTAGTAACCAGCCCTGTAGTGAGATTCGTGAGGCTGTTACTCAATGAGTTTTTGTATGACTCTTTATTCGAATCACACCATGTTGAAAGCCCTTTTGATACGAATATATTTTTGGTGAGGAATATTAAACCATTTGATAAAGGTAGTTGTGGGCATGTCAGTAATTAGCTAATATGTTGGAGTGAATGTTCTTGCAGCCCACTATTTTATTGAGATGCATTATACTAATGTAATATTGAGTGCCTTATGTTTGCAGTAATTAATCTAGTCATGCATTACCTTTTTACAAGCATATAATAGGAATATTAACTAAATAGGTATTTTATATCAAATTAATTATACTAGGTTATACAGTTTTTATCCAGTAAATGAGTCGTTATGTTTAGCTGGAATATTGAGGATTTGATATTGGTTCACACTGATAGAAAGGGTTAAATTTTTGAGAAGCCATTGTATTCAAAGTGTTAGTGACTTCAGTAATTTAATTGGGATAAACCACATAAAATATTGAATTAACATTTACACATTGTAATTAATTCTTAATTATTGTATTTCTCTAGTCATACACTCCTTCTTTGGTGCCATATTATGAATTATCATTATGCTCCAATTCTGAAATTTTGCATGCTGTGGCGCAGTTAAAGGAAATAAAGTGGGTACATGCTGGTTGTGGCATGTGAATATTTGATGATGTTTTGAATTAGCACCAGTTGTGACTTATATTCATTTATGCTGCTAGCCCAGCAGGTTAAAGTAAAATATTATTATTACAGTGTGAACTCACTTTGTACCTGACTTATGAATGATTAGATGCTCTCTTTGTCAAATAAATGCCTTAAAGTGATTCTACCTTTTTTATCAATTGTGGAAACCTGTACCAAATTGTGCATAACCTGTACAAAACTGCGCAACATTGATTGTATTAATAAAAAATTGTATTCTTGTTTCATGGCTACCTCCGTATCAACCAACTTGAGTGTGGGGTTCGTGTATGGGCTACCCAGGGACCAGCTGATTGGACTGCTCCAAGACTTGGACATAGAATTTGACGAGGGCAACACGGTGGTGCAATTACGACGGTTAGGTGTCCAACGTCTCTGTGTTATGAATGCAGAAAGCAATACTATGCAGTAGCCTGCTGTGCAGCCGAACCCGGTGGTGAGTCAGATACCTACTGTACCTGTAAATAAGCTTTTTCACCTTTCCTTGGATAAGGTCCCTTCCCTTAGTTCTTTGGAACCAGCGTTTATTCTACAGTTTTTTATCTCAGTGGCGAAGTTAGCTAGCTTTAGCTTGTGTTAAGATCATTTGCTAAAGGCAATAGCTATTAAGATGAATGGTTTTATCCTACAGTAGTTGTGCGAGAAATTAGCAGACTTAGAAGGGGGCACCTTTTGGAATTTAAGCTTCGTGTACTCCACACCTTATTTCCACCATGCGTTAGGCATCTTGTGAGACGGATTTGGTTTTCAGGTTTCAAAAACCCGATGAATCAATTTTTTATTTCATAGACTCTCTATGTGCACATCATGACACATTTTGTATGATAATGAGTGAGTACGAACTGATGCTTACTTTTGCTAGCAATTTTTCTCCCCATGTTAAAATTCATTGCGTAATGTTATTCGCTCTGCGGAATTTCAATGAGCTTAGGCAGTTGGCAGTGGAAGTTCAGGGAGATATTGATGCAATAGCTTAATACCGGACCAGTTACCCGCCACCTACACATACTCGTAACGAGGCGACGTTTCGCACATCAGGAAATATAATGCCTTTATATAGTAATGAAAGGTAGGAATCTACTGTGTGTTGCACCAATTGTGGTCGTAGGGGGCATATGGCAGCAAGTTGCGTGGAAGAATAGCGCACTCTCGCCAAGCGACAATGTTTTCGTTGCTGCGAAAAAGGACACTTGCGACGTGTTTGCAAAGGCGTGGGAAACAATCGTTGACTGGCCGGAAGCAGGAGCGGACCAGTCAAGGGAATTAGACAGTACCAAGTAATTTTCATAATTATACTGTCACGGTCACCTTAGCTGAGCTGAATATTCCTGCTCTGTTAGACACCGGCGCTATGCACTGTGTGATTAGCGAGGCATTTTTTCAATCAGTTGCTCCAATCGAGGAAAAATATCTAAAGGGCAGGTGAGCATTGTCCGAGAGAAATGTCTGTGCATAGCCAATGGTGACATTGTGAAATCTGATGTCGTGGTGGATCTCCATTTCAAAATTGGTCGTTTTGCTTCATTTCCATTTTGGGTAATAACCCAACTTTCCTGGGACTTGATTCTGGATTTGGAGTTTTCGGGAAAAACCAGGGTGTTGGTTAATTTGGACACTTGTCACCTTTCCTTTGGCTTTGCACCGAATCTTTACATGCGTCTTTATGTCGAAGATGTTACCACCATTTTTACTTCTTTAGCTCAGGAGGATCTGAATGAAGTACATTTTAAGGTAAGGTTGGAAGAACTTATAAGGGAATAACTACGCACATTGAGAAATGCAACGTGTTTCCCTATAAATTCGTGCTCACCGATGATATACCCTTACGGGATGGACATTTTAGGTGCCAACCACCTAAACTTCAAGCTTTTAGGGAGATCATTGATAAACTCTTGGCCGCTGAAGCAATAGTTCCGTCAACCTCTGACTATTGCTGACCTGTATTTTTAGTAAAAAAAATAAGATGGCAGCAAATACTGACTTGTCGTCAATCATTCCTTTAGGTGAACAAGAAAATTCTCAAGGACTCTTTTCCTCTGCCTACGATCGACTGTGCCCTCCAACATCTGGGTAAAGCTAGAATATTTTCTGTTTTGATTTAAATCATAGCTTCCATCAGTGTTTGTTAGACCCGTCTTGCCCGAAGTACACAGCCTTTAGCACGCTGTGGAGCCAATTTGAATTTATGAGAATCCCTACGGGGTCAAATTTTGGCAGTCAAGCTCTTTCCAGCATGCTTGATCATGTTCTTTCGGACTTTAAGTTCAAATTCATGTTCATTTACATCAATGATATAATCGTTTATGGTGACGACCTGGAGTCGGACCTAACACACTTGCGGCAGGTTTTCGGGAGTATGCGCAAGGTTGGCTTAGCAGACAACCCCGAGATGATGACCTTGGGATCCAAAAAAGTTCAATTTCTCGGCTATCTACTTACTGAAGTACACCTTTTGATAGACCCAGATCGTGTTGCACCCATTTTGGGATTTCTGTTACTCAAGACTCTGAAAGGGGTCCAAAAATTTCTTGGGATAATGGGCTATTATGCCAGATTCATCAACCATTAGTCAGAGATAGCCACGCCCTTGAACCATGTTAAAAAGAAGGACGTTGATTTTAAGTGGGGCCCTGAGTAAGAATCTACCTTCAACACCTTAAAGGAAATTTTATCTTCTCCACCCACGCTTCACATTCCGGACTTCTCCAAGTGGTTTATTGTGAAGGTAGGCGCATCCTCTCTGGCCTTGGGTGCGATCCTCAGCCAAAGAACTGAACGTGGTTTAGTCCCGATTGCATTAGTGAGTCTGAGTCTTTCTGAGACTGAAAACAATTTGGGGGTCTATGAAAAAGAGACTTTAGCCTGCATATTTGGGTTGGAGAAATTTGCCGCCTACATTAAACACAAAGAATGTGATCTTTTTACGGACAACCAGGCGCTTAGTTGGGTTTAGTGTCATCTGCATCAGTTGGGAAAACTGGGACTTGAGTCCTGCGGTTGTCTAGGTTCCGATTTAAAATTCAGCACGTGAGAGGCTCATGAAATCAAATTATGGATGCCCACTCGCGTATGTTCGATGCTGAAGAGTTTGAGATCATCCCGGACGAGACACCGGTGGCCTCGTTGAGTTTAATCCAAGGCTTTCCAGAACTTTTTGTCAAGTTGAGAGAGGCACAGTGTGAGGACGACTTCTGTTCCAAGGTGGTAGGCGATTTAAAATCTGACAAAGTTTTACCTTACGTCTTAGAAAAGAATATTCTTTAATTTACAGGCAAAAATCATGTACATGCAAAATTGTTGTTCCCTCGTTGTTGCGAACTATGGTCGTATCATGTTTTCATGATTCAGTGTTTGGAGGCCATCAGGGTGTCAGCAAAACCTTCCAGAAAATCGCTTCACACTTCGCCTGGCCTACCTTAAAATCAGAAGTAGCGGAGTTTGTTCGCACCTGCGATGAGTGTCAAAGAAGCAAGCAGGCTCGGCAGGCCAATCTAGGACAGGGTGTGGTGCAGTTACCTGAGGTGCCTTGGGAGACTGTCCATATTGATGTCTTCAGACCTCTTGTTCAATCTAAGAAGGGGAACATGCATATTGATTTTACTGGACATGAAGTCTACCACTATTGTTAAAACTCTCAGCGAACCGGTGTGGAAGATCTTCAGTGCTCCTGCAGAGATCTGGCAGACAAAGCGCAGTACTTTAAGTCCGTAGTTTTTAGGGATGTGTGTTTCAGATGGGGAGTGAAGCATTTCACTTCAAGCCCGTACTTTCCTAAAGGGAACCAAGTGGAAAGGTTCAATAAGGACCTGAAGGCATGCCTTACAATCTTCTACAATCAGGATTGTACATTATGGGATTGGGATCTAGATCTAATAAATGTTGGCTTTAATAGTACTGTTCATGGTTCGACAGGGCTCTCCTTCTTTCCCCTTCCTTGGTCGTCCTCTTAGTCATCCACTGCTTAATATCTGGAACATTCCACCTATTCCTTCTCCTTTGGATGACTCATCTCGAGATTGACTGTTTATCGAGGTGCACAGGAGGCTAGGCACGGCTAAGGACTCTGTGAATGAACGTTTGAGTAAACACAGAACTGGGGTGCAGTATAGAATTGTGATTGTGAGAGAGAATACTGCACTGACCCTCTCGGTCAGAAGTATAAATACAGGGCTGCAGCGCACCCCCACTCCCCAGATGGTATAGAGCGCAACCCCACTCCCCAGATGGTATAGAGTGAGCTACATAGTCAGAACCGATGAACGCTGAGGTCCTAGCTAGGCTGATACAATGAAGGCAGTTCAGACCTTGAGGAGCTCATTGTCAATGACGTCTGCAACTACAGTGGTGAGCATATCCAGCTTGCAGTAGGGCGTAACGTTATCTCTCGAGACTTCATTAGGCAGTAATCACTTAGAATTCTGGCAAAGACAGGCAAGTTGTAACGCTAGTCAATTAACTTCATCCTTTACAAGAATACAGTTTGTGTTAGGAATTACAGTAATTGTACTGTTCCAATTGATGTTTGACGTAAAGATTTATGTTAATAAAAGCGTATTGTGTTAGATAATTCCCAGAGTTACTTGTATTTATTGGCCACTGAGCTACCAACCCCCATGTATGTTATCTCCTTCTACTGCAGTAACTTGAATGATCATTTAGGACTTAGGTTCAGCATTAAATTAGCTGTGATACAGGAAACAAGTCGGCAGTCAGAAGGGAAACGCTACAATGTGTATTTGAATCTGGAAAAAAAATGATCATCAGCAACAACGCAAGAAAGGAAAAAACACACGTCAATTAATTCTTTGTATACAGTTCTCTGCTGTGGATGACTGCCCTCAATCTCTTCTGCATTCAATGCAAAAGTGTCTTGATTGTTACAGCTGTCACATTCCACCATTCGCGCAGGAGTGCTTCTTTCAGTCTGGTCTTACTAGTTATGTCATGTTTTCGTACCCTGGTTTCCAATTCACTCCAAAGGTGCTCTATCGGATTGAGGTCCTGTGACTGGGGTGGGATTTGAAGTATATGTGGGGTGTGATAAAATAATTAAAGATGGAAAACCTCAGCTATGTGTTTTGGGTCATTGTCCTGGTGGAAGTAATACCCATTTCCAAGAGCTAACATATCAACACTTCTGTAAATTTCTTTTCAGTAAGTCTAAATATATAAGTCTCTCTATGGTTCCCTAAATAAATACTAGCATACCCAGACCACAACTCAACCACCACCACGTTCAACAGTAGCTTGTAGGTTCTGAGGTTCAAGCTCAGTTTAGGTCCATCTGGACACTGATATTTTGCCACCATTATGAAATACGTTCTTTTCATCAGTAAATAGTTCTGTGTCCACAAGTCCGTGTCTTTGTATATGTAGTTCTGAGCAAAGACCAATATCTTCTTTCGGTTCTGTTTGCTGATGTAAGGCTTCTTTCTCAGTAGCCTGCTAGGTTGAAAAGCCTACAAATAGTTCTAGGCGAACCTTTTTTTCCAACGTGTATGCGCTACATGTGCTACTACTTCGGAGGAGGTTATTTTAGGTTGTCTTCATGATTCTAAGTAGTGACCTCACTTCTCTTGTACTTAGTTTCTAAAGATGACCAGGTCTTTCTTTGGTTATGAACACCTTGGAATCCTTGTGTCGCTTGACAATACTCTACACAGTCCCACGACTTCTTCAATTAAGTCTACTATTTGATATGATTTTTTCTTGTGGTAGAGATTGATAATGTGTGTCTCACTTCTGCTGCTGTTTCTTTGCATTGAGGGCCCAGGTTGGCTGTTTGCAATGCACAAACAACACACACCCACTGCTCCGGCCACATCAATGCACTCATAGTAGTAAACAACTGTTAGGCGATGCATGCTGTATAGGGTTGTTTTCAGTCCAATTACGCACATTGGTTCACGCTGCATGATCACTTTTGTCCAGCATCAGATACACGTGTTGAGGGTTTATATATATATATATATATATACACACGTGCAAGCACGCGCACACACTCTTTTTAATAGGTTTTTCATGTAAGTATTTTTACTTATATGTTGATAAGTATTTTCAGTTTGATGGATAAGTGTTCATCCATCTCAAATTAAAATGTCTCATTGTTTGCCTAACAGCAATAAATTGTAGTGTTTAACAAGCTAAAATGTATGTACATTTATGGCCATGACTATATGTATATTTTCCTTATAAATGCATAGAAAAAAAATTTACGAGATACTTCCAGTGATTTGAAAATAAATTTCATATGCTTACGAAGTAGATATAAAAGACTTAAAAATGATCATATGGGGCTGACACACATACGGCAGAAAATAAATTATGGTAGACTGTAAAATTAAATTACAAAGTAACCAACAACCTTCTGCATTTACTTTTTTGGAAGACCTGAGTTTGAATTCTGGTCCAAACATCCTGATAATGGGGTTTTTCCATGGTATCCCAAATTCGCACCAAGAGAATTCTGGGACGGCTTGTTACTGCAAGTAATAGTCAATTACTTTAATATTCCTGCTTCTCTTAGCAACTTGCTCCGTCTCTAACAACCTCAATCTCGATGAGGCATTAAGACCTTATTACCTACCTACTTGTTTCGCCTACTGGAAACACCTGATAAAAATAGCAATTAATTATTATTGCATTTAAGAATTGTGTAACAAAGAAGCTTGATGTAGCATGCTGATATTTACATGTGAATGTGTTTGCTTTTCTATTGTACTGTCCAGGATGGTCTGGTCTTGTATACAATCATTTAAAGCCGCGTACAGCACCCGATGCTTGTGTAACATGTTATAGCATCAGTGTGTCGGAGTGTTATCCTTATCATTCCCGCACTTCACAATGGAAATTGTTTTTGCATAATATAATGTACAGCACTCTATGCTTGCACAATATACACAGGCTGTTTAATGCTTTTAACTATTTGCTTTCACAGTTAATGTTTACAACTGTTTGCATCAGCATGTAGCAGTGACATCTCTCTTGCATGACTAATGGTTTTAATATATGTTGTTTCGTATGTGCTTACAGTTCTAGCAGTATAAATTACATGCATTTAAAATGGAATTAATTGTTAGCTTGTATTGTATAACAGAATTCCTCTCAAAGGTCGACTTGTCTGCCACCCTGGAGCCTGACTCAACTCTCGACTAATGTATGTATGAACAGGGAGTTTTTGATGATTTAATTAGTAAAAAACTTAGCATACGTAGGTAGTACCCGTGGCTAAATACTACGTGTCTGCCTTCTTTGTAATTTTCTATGCACACATTTAATCTAAAATTGTTGCAAGATATTTGAAATGTCATCAGATAAGAAAGTCAAGTGGTGTTTGTCCAAATTGTTGGAGAGGAAGAAGAATAGGAAAATAAAATCTTGAACCTTCTGACGTCTTCTGAAATGTTACAAGGTCTCCAAGGACGCACCAATAACTCCCGAAGATATGAAAGGCCATATAATACAAGCTTGTTCTGCGATAAGTCCAGATGAAATTCTACGTGCAGTATTGTTTGCTTAGAATAGCAGTACAGTATATGTCAACGCACAAGGTCACCAATTTGAATACCTGATATCGTAATAAAATAGCAAAGGAAGCACAGTCTGAGGCTAGTGTTTGTTTAGACAAATGCCAGCTACAGGACGGCTACAGTTGTTAGATGATGGCGCTATGTTTTCCCATTGTTCTGTGCGGCAGTGCAATTTGCATCGTCATTGACCTTCAGTGATTTTGAACTACCAGAAAATATCATTGTATTTATAACATCTTCATATGCAATGTTGATGGGTGTTAATAATAATCATCATTCCATTTAGATTAAGTGATTGACCTTTCTATCTTCTTTACCCTTTCACATACAAGGACATCATCACTATCAAGTTATTAGCATTTTGAACCCAAGCAACTTTTGTCTAAAACATTCTCTTCTGCCATTGAAATTGGCAGTGTTTTTCAGGTGGCCTGCCATAGGTGCGTCTTTTTTTTTCTTTTTTTTTTGCCTAACTATGAAATGTCTGGTAGGAAAGTTAGTGCACGCTGTTGACTACAGTCAAACAAAACAAAAGTTATAATTTCCGCTTTCTGCATCCTGTTTTCTAAATGCACATGTTTAATGATACAAGTTAATGACTTCTCAGTCGTGTTTATAAAAAACCTAATTTAGTAAACACATGAGAGGTGAGGAACAATCACTTATTTCGTTATGTCATATAAATCAACAAGATTCCAAAAGCTTCACCCATTCATGAGCGGGCAAGAGAGTTAAAATTAGAAGGCTTTTTCGTCTTCAATTTGAATAAGGTGATTATCATTTGCAAATATTGCAATGGAACTGTAGACTAGCAAAGAAAAGATAGCTGCAAGAAACACATCACAACCGGAACACATCCACGTAAAAAAAAACAGTGCTTGAAGAATGGAAATTCTGAGAAATCAGTTTCAATCACAGCTTAGATTGGAAAAACTATAGACAGGAAACACAGTAACGAAGAACATGTTCTCAACTTCACTAGAATGCTGCTGGAAGCGAAAATTCCTGTTGGAAAAGCAAATGATCCCAGCCTTAAGACAGTGGCTGGAAAAGTATGTTCAAGGTAGGCCTATGTTAAAAAAAAATATACATACAAATTGACGTGTAACGCTTACTGTGAGTAGTTTCCCTGGTGCACCGGACCACGAGGTCCGAACTAGTGTAATATCTACCAGCGTGCTTACAAGTTGCTCCCTTGTTGCAGGGAGTAGTACAGATGTGTCAGTGTTATACTGTTCATCTCCTGTGGTCAGTAAGCTATGCTACGCCACCCCCTCAGAAGATGAGTGAGCCAGTGGTTGAGTTGCCGCAATCACCCCTGAAGCGGTCAAGTAGTTCAAGGGTGCACTGAGAGATAGTTCCACCCGCGCTCCAACCAGCAGCAGATGCCATAGCAGACAGCCCTTGGCTCAGCCCAAGAACAAGTGATTGACCACCCATCCATGCTGCCCGGGTGAGAGCGAGCCAGCCGGTATTTATACCTACACAGGGTTCAGAAACACGAGTTGTTTGCCTACTCTTGTAGGAGCCACACAGCCCTGGTAGCTCGCTCCACTGCCTCATTCGCTGGAGCTCTCTTACAGCTCTTTGTTGCCCAAGACAGCCCAGAAGTTTTTCAGCACCACCACCAACATCTACCAGACCTTCCAGAGGATCTCCCCATGCAGACCTTGCTTGGAGAAGTCGTCAACCCCGGCCTTGCTGATAAACCCTGGTAACGGCCACCCCACAACCCTTCAGGAAGTGGGCCCCTTAATTCCCTTCACGACACGGCACAGAGTAGATAGGGTAAGTTAACAGCTACCAAGCCGAATCTGCCATAACCCAGCTTAGAAACAGGTCCCCTTCACCAGGAATCCTGCGTAGTTTATACCTTCTGTCAGCTCCAGTTAGCTAGGAGGTAGTACGGACCACCCTGTTTATTTCTCCTCGGAATAAAACATGAGTTCTCACCTACTTTGACTTTTGTTTCCTTACGTGACTGAGATATCACATAAAAACCACACTCGCCAGAGTGGAGCAGAAGACCAGGTTTTACCATCTAGTGTAAGACTGCGGGCTCCCCTTCAGGGACTCGTACGTCAAAATCACACACACACTCAACGGCCACCCATTTGGTGCACCCCAGTGTATCGAAAGGCAGGGTCACAACCACTAGGAAGACAACCCATAAGGAGGCTAGTCAGCCAGGCCAGTTTGCACTACATCCACTGCACCATTGAGTTGCTGGAGGGGGTGTTTGACCCTGACCACCTTGCGCCCACATCCGCCCTCCAACCACCGCACCACTTGTGTTGCCAGTTGGAGTAAAGGTACGGCTCTGTGTTGGCCCAGCCTTCGCTGCAGCAGAACACTCCTAGCTAGGGATCAATTGTCATCTGCTTCCCTCTTGTGAGTCAGGTCGTAGCTTTCCTCCATGCCTTACAACAAAAGGGGTGGTAAGGATCTGCAGAAGAGAAAGGCTACGGCCACTCACAAAGCTACCTCGGACTGCACCTTATCCAATATGGCATTCTACCACGATAACCCCCAGGACCGAGGTAACGCCGCCTGACACCTGGAGAGGCCTCACCTCCCAGCTCCCTCCTCTTCTCTATTTTCATAGTACAGCACATGTTGAGTGCAAATATTTGTGTCACATTTATTGCTTTCGCCTACATTCTTAAAATGCCATAATGGATAAGGCTGTGAAGACCAGAGAAAATGTGAGGTAAAGTAATGTAAAAACCTAATAAACAAAGCAAACTACACAAAAACATCAAATCCCTTCAAAATTGAAGTATTGAAGTGAATGACAATGCCAGGATAATAGTGACGGGGCAAAAAAAAAAATTGTGGGGTACATTTATAAGAAAAATAAAAAAACTGAACAAATACATTTCTGTTGCACGCAAACATTTCCTTGCTCTAATAAAGAAATAAACTTAACGATAAATAACCAGAAAAAATTCCCTGCAAATCTGCAACACTTTGTTTCCTGGAGCACTATTGCTAGAAGGTACCACTTCCGAAATTTAACATATTTTCCCAGGAGAATATACACAATTAAAAATCAACTAAACTATCTGCATGAAGTTTGGGAAGTATGGTGGTGCAGATTTGCATAGGCCTAGATATTTTAATTTGAAAAAACCATTTTTACAATTTGTCCCTTTACCTTTGTTTTCTTCTCCACTAATTTCTTGAACTTCAGAGCAAGTGATGCAATTTCAATTCACAAAATATAAATCTGCCCAACACTACATTATACCAAATAATAATTTAGTTAGTTTTTTGTAAGTTCAGGTGATATCCCTAGAGCTTAAGCACTGAGGCAAAACTATGTTCCCAAGGTTGGAAAAGAAAACACTGAAGAAGTGAAGAGGGGACTTGACAACCAAAAAGTGGTTATAATATGTTACGAGACAACAGACCGCATGGGCCGATGTGTGTTCATTGTTTTGATTTATGTGCTGACTGGGAATAGCACACAGCGTGTGTTTGTTGGTGGGGTAAAACCGCTGGTGAACGCAATTAGGGCAGAGTGTTCCAAGAGCAATATTATCTGTTGTCACCGAGCATGACATTAAATATACGAATATTACGGCTGTTATAACAGATTCTGCTCGTTATATGACGAAATGTGTTGAATCAATTAAGATTTAATTTTCCGATGCTATAGCACACATTCAGCTCATAAGCTTAACACTGTTGCAAGCTTATGAAGCACTGCAATGTCTGAATTAAACTTGTGTGAACAGAATGTAAAATCTGCACACACCAAGACACACAAATGCAAACAAAGATACTTTTCTTTCATTGAAGAAAAATACCCAATAGAACCACGTAAAGTAAAACTGTCCCCTTTCCCAGTGATGATCAGATGGAATTCGTGGTTCAAGTCAATCCAGTATGTTCACGAATACATACACAATTTGGTTGAGTTTCGTTCTCAAGTTGAAGGCGATAGCAGTTTTGTGGAATATTTCCAGAACATAACTCTGCAACAGGTCTATGACATAAAATGCTCATCACAGTTTCTACTAAAGCATGGATCTTCTTTGATTGATACCATTGTTGTTCTTGAGGGTTCTTCGTGCCCATTTATCCACAAACTGTATTCCAAACTGGCTGATATGCAAAATTCATTTTTGCTAGTTAGTAGGGCACCTTTGGGACAAAAACCAGACACATTGTTGAAAGCAGTTCATCTTCTGTTACGAAATGTGCCATCCAGGAACAGCTTAAATGGGGGTTTGCAGTGCCACAAAAAACTAACAACCTTGTTGGATCAGGACACCACTTCAGTCTTCTTGAAGTCAATATCCAAACTTTTCGACACCAGAAACATTTCCACAAACCCTGTTGATGACGATGCATCTACAAAGAAAATCCCTATTCCAAGTAGTGCGTTGCAGAAAGAATTATCTGAAAGCTACGTTGCTTTTCAATAGCAAGTTGTATCTGTGCTCAAGGAACAAAATGAAGTTGACATCCTTAATGTTTTACTGGGACTTAAAGAGGAACATAGCAACTTCATTGAACTGGCAACTACAGATGTTTGGATACCACCATTAAACATTTACAGTGAAAGGGCATTTTCTGCACATGGGCAGATTTTAACAGACTTGATGTAATTTAAAACCAAAAAAACCTGTGTATCATACTATCAAAATATTTTTCAAGGAAATAATTGTTGCCAACCTTAAGGTTCTTTTCTGTAATGCATGGAAGTTGGCAGGCATATCTTTTTTTAAATGAACTGTCCAAGATTTCTATGGTAAGTTGGTTAGTATTGCGTGCTATTTAATTTTGTATATACTTATACTTAATGTAACATATTTTTATGTAAACTTTGTCAGTATTTTGTGCTATTTGATTTTGCATGATAATTCTTTTTTTTTAACTCAATATATAACTAATTTTTAATGGAAAATTGGTCATCACTATGTGCTATTTGATTTTGTATAAAATACTGATGCGTGATGCTTACTGGCTATTTGAATAAATGACTTTGGTTCATCTACACCCTTAATCTACAAGCAACAATGAACGGGGTTTGGAAGCATAGAATTTCTACCGGAGCACCTTCAGAATTTTCCCTGGACCGGGGAAAAATTACAGACATGTAAGAATTCTACGTTTCAACAATAACGCAGGCCAGTAAATCATGCTAAGTGCTGCCTTTCCTTCAGAAGAGGCCAATAATCAATTGTTAGTAACTGATGCATCGTTCAAACCCCGAAGACGAACAAGGGCACGCAGAGAGATTCCACATGCCAACAATGGCCATCCTTAGCTCCGCCCAAGATGCGTGCACATAGCACCACCCACCACCGGGCTGGCGAGCCCTCAGACGAAGCAGAATATATTCCTGTGCAGATGCTGAAATAATCAGTTGATCGTCGGCTCTTCTGAGAGCCGCACCACCAGTTGGACAGATAACTCAACCACGCTCGTTCGCCAGAGTTCTAACTAGCACTGTTACCGCCTAGATCTTCAACACACCACCCCCTACAGCAGACATTTTGAAGCCCTCCCCCCTGTGAAATCTTCTAGAAGTCACCTGCCATCCTTAATCGCTTGCCCCTGGCAACGGTTACCCCCCACACGCCCCTCAGGACATGGGCACCCTAAGCCCCATCAGGACACGTGTACACAGACAGGGAAAGTGTTTATTAGCTACCTAGTCGAAACTGCCCTGAGTCAGATGAAAACCAAGTCCCTTTCACCAGGACATCATAGTTTACTACTTCCGGTCAACTCTGGGGTAGACAGGAGATGGTAGGGGCCACCATGTCTTATTCTTCATGGAATAAACACATTCTGAACCTAATTACTCTCTCATTATCCCTTGAGTACTTCCAAACTACCATAGTACACACCTATGTCCAACAGAGTGGCGCAGGAGTCTGCATTTGCCATTAATAGCTGCAGCTTAGTGTAGGACTATGAGTTCTTCCGGACGGGAAAATTTGTACGTCAGAACACACACCATTCGATGGCCACCCATTCAGTATACCAGTTGTATCGAACGGTAGAGCCACAACCACTAGTCATACACCTGCTTGAAAGGATAGGTCGCTAGAACAACTTGCACCCATCCACTGCATCATTTGTGTTGCCGGATGGAGTACTTAGTTAGCTCTGGATCAGGCCTATCCACTCAAGGGGCTCACCTGTCGAAGCTATTGGGAGTGCATCCAAGAGAACATGATATTCAACCACCGCACAGTTCATGTTGCCAGTTGAGGAATAAGGTTTTACTCAACGTCATTCTGGTGTGCCTAGATGGCAGAAAATGCTTAAATAGGGAATGCAAGTCTCCTGCTCCTATCTCCCAGGACAAGATTCTTGAACCTAATGCCATTCACCAAGAGAGGTAGGAAAAAATTTAAGGAACATTAGGCAACTACTGCCTACCAGTCTACCAGGGGTTTCACCTAACCCAGTAAGGCGCTTAGCCAATTAACCCCACAGGAACCAGCTAAAGCCACCCACAAGTCGATGGGGCTAAACTCCCCGGCTCCCTCCCCTTCTTTGTTTCAGCCTCCTCAGAAGCTTCCAGGCGCCATTCATCCTGTTGTCGCCACCTTCAACCAAGGAGGGAAGGTGCCAGTAGGAGCAGTCTGCCCCATTTTCAAGACCCGATGCTACCCCAGCCAACAAGCCAGCAGCACCAGTCAGCTGCCCCAACACCGGACTGAGTAAGCCACCGGCTCCTAAGCCAACCAGCAGACCTATAACCAAACCAGCATCTGACTTTGTGACAAGTCGGCAGCCGACGGGACCCACTCTTAATTCAGGACGTGCCCCTGTCTGGCATTAATTGAGACGCAGGTTACCCAAGTAAGTGCCTCTGACAAGCACTAACCAAAGTCGCTATTTCAAGACATATCACTATATCACTCTGAAGCAAAGCCCGTCACGAGTCAAGAAGAAGGTAGAAACTTTCTTGACGCCCAACATGGAGTCATTGCTGTTATAGTAACAACTAGACAGCAGGACCGAGTCGGCCTCGTCTAATTACACGACCACGTTGGTAGTCACCCAAACCTTATAGGTTTCTTGGCACTGTAGATTTTTGGCGAAATGAGAAGCAGGATCAGAACCCGGCCAGCACAAGCTGAGAACTGCGAAGCTAATCAAATTGCAAGGCCTAGCCAAACCGCAGACTTCGGGGAGACCTTAATAACCTTGATGCGCCCAACTATGAAATTAGCTATGTCAGTGAAGCCAGTCTTCATGACACCCAAGAGGCCACAATGGCCAAAATCCAAGATGCGCACTGTCATAGAGCCACATGCCCTGGCACAGGTATCAATTCTATTACATGTGCCAACTGCCAGGAGGTATTTCATTACTGGGGCCGATGAAGTACGATACACTGACAGACTAGAATACAGATGCCAAGACTACCAAACACACCAATTCGCCTTTTGTAGTTGGATCACTTACCCCTGCCATGACATTAATTTGGTCCACTGTATAATTTGCGCTCAACCCTTTCATCACAACTGCATAGACTGGCCAGAGGAATGGGTCACTCGCCCAAGCCTAGTATATCGAAGCAAGGTGTGCCAACGAGTGACAGAATACAAGCAGAATAATCCTGGTTATAGAGTAAGCCCAGCTACGACATGGGGACCAGTGAACCTCAGCGGCCCGAGTTCACCGGCTGTCCCCATGAAGATCGTGTAGCATTTACAGAAGAATGTGAGATGGAACTATCCGAACACAACATCCCCTGTAAACAGTGGATAACCCAAACAAGCAAACAACTCTGCGGCCGCGCATTGGAATGGTGGTTAAAGTACAGGGAATTTGTGACGGAGTGGAATCAACTATATGTCCACCTCTCCACCCAGTTCTCAGGCGAGGAAGTAGTGGCTCACATAACCATGGAATTTTACGAAAAAATACCAGCCTTCAGACGAGGAGGCCGAGATATTTATTCAAAGGAAAGTGCAGCTTTACTGACAAATATGCCCTACTGCCAATAAAGAGAGCTGAGTGGGAAACTTCCCAAAACTGCTCAATTCATTGCAATCCCAGAGCCTACAACCATAGAAGAGCTAGTTGAAAGAGTACGTGAAAGCAAATGCAATAACAAGGCCCAGGGTGCCCTCAACAAGCCATGTGAGAAGCAAGCGGAACCAGAGAAGTAAGTAGCCCCCCCCCCCCCAAACCCCTCCTGCAGCATCTCCGCTGCTTCCTCTGCCAGCGCAACGACCTCCCAACTCCTCCTTGACTAGATGTTGGTATTGTGCCGGACACCACTTCAATCAGGGCTGCTCAAGACAGACCAGCGAGCTAGGGGCGAGCCAGGGAGGGGGAAATCGCAAGGGCACCCGCCCTTCCTCCACCACCCAAGAATGAAGCCAAGCCAAATCAGACGGGAAATGCCGACGCAGGAGCGAAACGCGGGCCATCTGCATCCGGGAACAAAGGGCCCCGCATTCAAGAACTAATGGAGAAATCTTAACCACCAGACGCCCCTCACATAGAAGTGACTATCAAAAATCAACCTGTACTAGCACAGCTAGATTCTGTTGCCACCGGTAATTTTATTCGCAGTGATGTCCTCACTGCTCAATAAAGGGCATCACTATGGCCTCAGAAAAATATTGTACAAATGGCACAGTCTGATGCCACACTACCAGTAGAAAGCCGTACCACACTGGGAGTACAATTACCCAACATACCAGCACTACGGAGTACGTTGTCTCACCGGATCTATCTGAAGCAATCATATTGGGCTACCTATGGCTGCGCCAGCAACAATGCATGCTTGTTCAACACCAAGGAATACTCTATTTGGGAAACAAGAACAAGGTCATGCTAAACTGGGAACATAGTCCCACTGCAGTGAGCCCTCAACCAATCAACTCAGATGAGATCAACCGCAACCTAAGTGGCCCAGAATTCGACCAACTGAAACAAATGTTCATCAAGCATGCCGGAGTATTTGGACGACCAGGTCAACTACGTCAAACACACTCGATCCAGCATGAAATCTGGACAACAACAGACACCCAATTTATAACAACCGCCCAAACTGAGTATCCACCATCTCATCATGACTCAGGTCGAAGAGACTAAGAAACAAGGGATCATCGAGCCGTGGGATTCACTCTACAATTTCCACGTCGTACTGTTACCTAAGAAAGACTACCAGCTGCGCTTCTGTGTAAATTACAAGGATCTGAATGACATCACACATCCCACAGCACCACCCACCATCAACCTAGGTAAAACACTGAGAGACACGGATATGCAATCGAGGTATTGGCAGATCACTGTCCACCATGCCAGAAAGGGAAATACTCCAATTCCAGGTAATGCTGTTTGGTTTGAAAAATGCCCCCCCCCCCCCCCTGCCCACCAACATTTCAACGACTTATGTGAGCCAAAGTCCTTATTGGCTACACAGGACAATTCTGCTTCGTCTATCAAGAAAATGCAGTAGTTTACTCGAAAACCAGGGAAAAGCACTGTGGGCACCTGGTAACAGGTACTAGAGCGCTTGGAACAGCACGGACTCACCTGTAAACTATCAAAGAGCCATTTCGGGAAGACATCAATCGACTACTTGGGCCACGTTGTTTCCCCAGATGGAAACTACCCACAAGCATCGTTAATAAGAGCCACTGAAGAGGCAGGAGAACCAACTACAAAGACACAGCTGTGCAGTTTATTCAGACTCTGCAAGGGGCTACGAGACTTTGTACCCGACATCGCCAGTAAGATGGCCCCTTTACACCCGCTACTAGAGAAGGATGCTAAATGGAAATGCTGACTGGAAAAGTTCCAAGCATTTCAGGTCCTGAAGAAAAGCTTTTGGCACATTCAGCTACTTCACCACCCACAAGAGGACAGCCCCCTTATCTTACAGACAGACGCCTGCCAGAACGGAGTCGGTGCTGTCCTATACCAAGAGGATGCAGAGGGCCACCCCAAGGTAATCAATAGCCTATGCAAGTACCCATCTGAATGCCACTGAACAATGGTACCATATGCAAGAGTGCTTTGCTGTGATATGGACAATCTGCAAATACCGCTACCACCTGGAGAGCAAGAAATTCATCCTGTGCACAGATAGTAAGGCACTCCAGAGGCTTCAACAGTAAAAGGATCCAAAGCTAAGCTTGGCCAGTGAGAGATGTTCATCACCGAGTTTGACTTTTAGAGGTCCAGCAATGCCCAGGGAAGTCCAATGACCTACCCGATGCTGTATCACACCAGCCAGACAGACAACAACAAGGAGGAAGAAGAATGGGAGAATTGTTACTCCACCAGTACCTGACTGCATCCTCCAAGAGAACATTCAGCTACTCCAATTTTGCTTGAGCAAGTACCGGATAGCAAACTATCAACAACAAGATCCTGACATCCATACACTCGTGCATGACCAACCCGAGCGCTTCGAGCTCCTTGACGATCTCGTATGGTCCCGGACCTGACAACCAGGAGTGGACTAGCGGATCTGGATTTCAAAATGATTACGAGTTGACCTATGCAAACGCTACCACGACGACCCTCAAGCCGGACACCCAGGTATCACGAAGATGCTGAGAGACATGGGTACCCGATATATATGGGATGGGATGAGTCGAGATGTCCAGCAGTACGTCAACAGCTGTGAGTCGTGCTGCCATGGCAAAGCACACCAGGTACCCCAGCCTGCTGCTAAGCCCCGTAGCCAACACACTGCGTGACTGCAGATTGCAGTTGACTTAATGGGGCCCTACCCTAGGAGCACCTGAGAAAACCGTTACCTGCTGGTAGTTACCGACCTATTCTCCTGTTTGGTTGAAGCATTCACACAACCAAGCCAAGAAGCCCATCACATCTTCAGGAAATTCGAGAGAGATATTCCCACAATGGGGCTACCCGCAATGCATTTTCACTGACAACGGAACTCGGTTCACAAGCTAACACTGGCTGAAAGCCTGCAATTTGTGGGGAGCTGAGACATGGATGACACCTCCCTACTACCTGCAAGCAAACCCCATTGAGATTTCACGAAGAGCCTCCGACTCAGTGTGGGCACCGACCACCACCATTGGGACCAACACATTCCAATCATACTCTTCGCTCTACGTAGAAGAACAAATGAGGCCACCAACTCAAGCCCAAGCCAGCTATCGGAGACTGGCAATGGGACCAACAACAAAGTGAAATTCTGCAATCCAAGGAGATCCGCAAAGCCGCATTAGCCCAAACAGACCAAGCACAAGCAGCCCAGGCTCACTATATTGACAAGAATACACCCACCCACGTACCAGGGTACACAGCTTCAATATGGGTGAAGCCGTTCTCCATTGAGTAAAGGCGGCCAATTTAGTGCAGAAATGGCCGAGAAATGGGAGGGATCCCACAGAATCGTCGACCATCAAGATGTCTATTGGGCAGAGGACACCAGAGACAGCATCAGGAAAGCTACTAGAAGGCAGATAACCCCCATTCTTGGTGAAGTGCCCGAACCCACTGAAAGCCCTAAGGGATCCATTGTCAATGAGCAAGATGATGATCCCACACCTGAACCCACAACCGCCAGAACACCTTCACTTTCAAGGACCTGAGGCGGATATGAGATGCGGATATGAGATTCGACTGCCAAGTTGCCAGGCGATGCCAATCTAAGTTTAGTTTCCTGCTCCAAAAGTCGCCATATCAAAGGAGACTCTACCCTCCACCCACAGCAGCTATCTACGTCAAGCCACTGCTCGGTATGCCCAGATGTCTCTCACCACGACGGAGATCTTCTGGTGCATTCCATTGGACCGAGATCCACGTCTTAGGCAGCCACCACCCAGTCCGGTACTGGAGAACGATGAACCCAGCGCCATCGAGACTATGGGACATCAGGAACCTCCACCTCATGCCTACGAGGAGACTGCAGCGCCTGATGACATCACAGCCACTGCCCAGATGTCGCCTTCCGAGAGGGAGGCACCTGATAACTCCCAGTGATGTCGAGGTCAACCTGGTGACCTCGACTGAACTGGTCCCGCCAGCCACATCCTTCCTGGACGACGCGACCACCCAGCCGGTCTTGGCGCTACCTGGTGCTGAGGTCACTGTCCTGGAGGAAGAAGATGAGCCCAGCAGCAGCCACCGTACCAACGAGGTGGAGGCATCTGAAGAGAGACTGCCTCAGTCGGCCAACCAGGGTCTGTTGTCGAAGGATGCCGGAGCCGTTCGCCGCAGACACCATGCAATGACTCGTAAATTATTGAGTGTAATTTAATGTTTTTGGGCTGGAGTTTAGAATTTGAGTTGTTCAATTTGTGGTTTGGCCACCCACTTTGAATTTTTCAGTCAGGTTCAAACTCTGATGGCCAAAGCTAGTTAGCCAAGGAAATGAAATGTTGGTGTTCGATTCTATTACTTGAGCTCAGTTTACATTGCCGGCTTTATTTGGTGAAGATGTATGAATTTTGTCTCATGGTTTGCATAGCCAGTGTGAGGTGACAGTTGTGGTTGAAAAGCACGTGGGTGCATTTAACTACATGTTTGCTCTACTGCGTCGTCAACTCACCCAACCCGCCCACACTGCAAGGTCTTTGTGGGTTATGAATATTTTAACATCTAATGTAATTTAGAAAGATTATGGTCAGAAAATGTGATTTTTAGTGGGGCTGCTAATATGTTATTCAATTTATTCGTGTTTGTTTTATTTTATGTGTATCAAGCCCATGCAAAAGAAAGAGAATTTTGGTATTGACGGTCCGATGTTTATGAAAAGATTTTGCTATTTTATTATGTTCCCTGAGGACACCTTTGGTAGGCTTATTATAAGGGCGTGTTCCCTCGAAAAGTATTATATGCTTTGTCTATCACATTAACTGCCTTTGATGACTCATTTTCGAGTGCGCCGTGGTGCACTAGCATTGGCTCTTTAAAATGGATGTGTTTTAATGTGTAGGTTTATGGTGCAAGTCGGCGTAACTGCATTAGTAAAAGCCTGGTTGAAAATTAAGGTATGCTTTCATCATTTGATGATTTTATATTAAGTTGGAAGGTTGCCATTGTGAGACAAATTAAGAAGCCCATTTGGATACGTACACTTTGGTTCAAGTCACTGTGACGGCTTTGTAAGAGAATCAAATTCAAATTTTTAAGTATAAAATATCTGGATTTTTTCATGATTGAGCTAGTGTATTGCTGTTTAACAAATGTATGTATATGCACCATGACGGGGTAAGACTATTATTTGTAAAATATTGTAGGAAAGTCAAACTCACTTCTGTTGTTTGAGAATAGTTATATATTTGATATTGGAATTGCAATAATTAAAACTGATATATTTGGTAAATTTTACACATTGTATTGTGTTTGAAAACTGGCTACGCCTCTTCTTGTCATTGTATTAAATTGCTGTTTGAAATAAATTGTTGGTATCAGACACAAAAATGTTAAGTTAGTAAAGGTTTGTGGATTCCAAGGGTCACCACAAATTGACAACTTCCTATCAAATTTAGCAAACAAGTAATGCTTTTCTGCAGATGATGTAAAATGGCATGTTTTGAGTATATCTGAAACTTATTTTCAAAATGGCAGACATTTGGTTTTTCTGGCTTTAGACGCTATATCGTCAAAACCATTTAATCTTTCCAACCTGTTATTATAGGTTTGCAGTAGATTTTACAACTATCAACAGTATCTACATGGAGCATATTTATCTGCCATTTTGTGAGATAGCACCATGCGAATACATACGAGTTTTTATGTTATAATTAGGAAACAATTCACTGATTCCTGTAAAATTTGGCAAACAAGTAGTACCGAGGCAGATGATGTTATGTGGTATGTTTTAAGCATGTCAGGCATGTATTTTCAAAATAGTGCCTATAAAAATAATTTAGCTCAGTATATTGTATCAACAAAACCATTCCAATTAACTTTGTATGCTGGCAGTGTCTATTGAAACCATCCAATATGTCAATGCAGATCCTCAATTCTCTGAAGTTTTGTATGATAGCCCCACCAATAAAAAATAAAGTTTTTATCTCATATATTGGTAAACAATCCTTTCTTACAATATTTGGTAAAGATGTTGGACTATGGTAGGCCATATTATTATACGTATTTCTTAAGTATGACAAACTTATTTTCAGAATGGCGGCTATAACATCATTTAGGTTAGTATGCTATATCTATGAAGCAGTGTTATCTATTATAACTTAACTTTGTATATTGGTAGTACAATCATTGGAATGTGCTACATTAATTTTTTGTCCTCCATTTTTTAAGATTGTCATATGGAAATTATGGAAGTTTTATACCATATCTCATGGACCAATCAATAGATTTCCACCTAATGCTACACTGGAATATTTCAACTTATTTGTACCAAATTGTGCACACCATAAATGCTATAGAAGTCCATGTAAACTTTCATAATTTAAATGGGCCAGACAACAATGTTCAATATGGTGGCATCATAAATAACTTTGGTAAGTTCGCCACATATATTTAACAATTTAACCAAATTCAACCAAACTTTGTATATAGACAGTATACATTATAACCATAATATACAAACCTTATTTTTGCAATTTTATACAATAGCATTAAATAAGAAAATACATTTCTTATACCACATCTCTGGGACCAAACAATCAATTTCCACCACATTCTTCACAGAAGTAGTATTATGGGAGGCTATGTAAAATTACATGTTTTAAGTGGCTCAGTCACTTATTTTCAAAAGGACAGCACTGGAAATATTTTAGATTGGAAAGCCATATTATTAGAAACATTAGACTGATTAAATTCAAAGTTGATTCTCCTAACCCAAACTCCATGATGCAGTGCATTGCACGCTAGTTTATTTTACAAGGTTTTCTGGGTTCAAATCCTGGGTAGGGATTGGGTGTATTCGTAATTATCTCACTACTGTTATAAACATCTCTGGTTTCATTTCTAATGTTATTGCTTTCAATGAGAAGTCAAGTCCTACCTACCAACTCCACTTTTAAGAATGTATTTAAAAATTACAGTAATCGAAGCCATGTTAAGGAAATTAGGCTCACTAGTTATATCAGTTACTTGTTGTTCTATGACTATGTACGTATATCAGCAGGCAAAAAGTAACATACCCATACGAGAAGATCTATCCACTTGAGTAACTCCACGACACAAGAATGCATTCATTCTTTTCAACACTTTCTTCTGGGATTTGGATAACTTGAGTTCCAGCGCTGCACATCTGTGGAGTTAAGACAGTTTACATAGTAGTACATGAGCAGATAAAATGTAAATACAAAAATTATTAGTTTGCTTGGCAGAGTTGTATCACTGCCAGCTGACACACTCCATGCAAAACTGCACACGCTGTTGCCAGATACACGAAACCACAGATTTTGCAAACTGTATATCATTCCCAAGAATACTGGTGCAAAATCAAGACTAATCAATTTGGACACATGAGAAAAATATAAAATTATGAGTGAAGAGATTTGTGCGGCTCTTAACATCGAGGTCTTAAAAGCAGATGAAGGTGAAGTGAAGTGAGTATGGAGCAGCACAGAAATGAAAGGTGGGGGAAATGAGAACCATGAGAAAACCCACCAATCAGCGGCATCGACCAATAATATTCCCACTTGTGATTTAAAATTATGAGTAGTTCACATTGACGCATGCCACATTGCTGCTACATAGTTGATGTTTTGAGAAATCTAGCACAACAAAATTAATGTAACGTCACAGAATCCCGTGAGCACTGATAGGAAGTATGAACGCGAAATGAAGCCTATCAGCTGGCCCATGAACATAAGTGATGTAACCCTCACCAGTCCTCGCAATGCGACACTGGGTGACTTTAGAGAACCCCTGTAACCTTGAGTATGAGCATGAGGCAAGAGCTCGCTGTGAGCATGCCATAACCACCGCCCAGGAAATTCCCAACCTTCCTAAAAATAAAATGGTAAAAGTACAAATAGCACCAGTGCGATGCTACCCAAAGAGTTATGTAAACATAGAAATTAAGGAAAAGTATGATTGTGAGCAGATAACGTATATCCAGAAAATCCTTGTTAGCGTAGGAAAATATAAACGTACTTTTCACGGAAGTGAAACATATTGTGAGAATTAAAGTTAATTTGTTAGAGTGAATTAAATGGGCTAGCCAGACAGTATTGAAGAAACACGTAACTTCCTTTAAAGAGGAAATCCCTGTAAGAATTAGATCCAGCTTTGCTAGTTAAGAGCAGTGTTTTAGCCTTCAGAACAGAACACGCAGCTGTCATGTATGACGCCATCAGTACGGCAAAATAATAGTATCTGCTCAGATGAGCTATAAAACCCCTGCGTTTGAAACGTAAGAGAAAGTTATTCTCTCTCCCTGTAGACCAAGCCTAGATAAAAAGAGAAAATTTTAAAATTGTTATGATAACCCATAGTGTTAACTGAGAGAAATCTCAAGCCTAAGTGTACCTGTTTAGAAATTGTGCATAAGAAAGTAAGTGTTGAGAATGTACGTAACCTCAAAGAAGGAATGTAAAATGAGAGAGAGAGAGAGAGAGAGATAGAGATGGAGATGGAGAGGGAAGGGGAGAGGGAGGGGAGGGGGAGAGGGAGGGGAGGGGGAGAGGGGGAGAGGGAGGGGAGGGGGAGAGGGGGGAGTGAGAGGGAGATATAAGGGGAGGGGAGGAGGGAGGGGGGAGAGGGGGATGGAGGGGGAGGGGGGAGAGGGAGAGAGGGAGAGGGGGAGGGGGAGAGAGAGGGAGGGAGAGAGAGAGGGAGGGAGAGGGAGGGAGGGAGGGAGAGGGAGGGGGGGTAACTGAGGCCAGTGCCAACAATATTACATACCCAATGTCAGAAACACAGAAAGCGAGAGAAAAGCAAATTACGTGTAGGTACTCTAGTATTGGTAAGAAGTAATAACATATGTTAACCCACTATCAAGTATAAAGGAGAATAATGGAAATATGTACCTTAAATTGTAATGTCCAGCAAGTAGCTGGAAACCTAGACTTAAGAAATTCTTATACAAATGGTATGCAAAAAAAAAAAACATTTACACCGAGTGTATTATGTCAACATGTGTGCCTTTAAAAGAATATGTTTCCTTATGTTCTATCTCTTTCTTGTATGGGAATACCCCCCGGAGTAGTGTAGGGCGTAAAAATAATTTTTTAAGAACTCACACTTTTAACACATATGTGGTTTACCTTGCGACAGCGCTGGCTGAAAATCGGACTAGTTAAAATTGATCCACAGGGACCACTGTAAACTTTCCCTGTAGCCAATCCTTTGTGAGTGGGATTATTATAAAATCTGTTAGCTACACTATTTTTTTATTCTCAAGGACAGAGATAAAAATGTAATGAACTTAAAATTAACTTGTGCAAACAAATATTGTAGAACCCAATGTTTTAAAGAATTTTCATTCAGTTCTTGGTATGCGAACTGCCCTCAAACTAGGAAGGTCAGGGTTTGAAAGAAAATAACCTGTTCCCGTACACTTCCCTTCCAAAACTCTCCTCCTTTGTTGTGAACAAACATGCTCCACGTGCCACAGCCCACACCACCACAGATGAAGAGGGAGGCAGAGAGAGAGGCAGAAGAGGAAGAGGCTGTTAACCCGTTGATAGTAAACAGATGCCGCGTGACCCAGATACGGGCGCACTCAACACAACTGGCCGCACTAGACAAAGAAGAGGCCCACGTCCAGAGATGCAACCACAGTGATGTGATTATTGAGCTTATCACCCCACACCTGAAGCAAAAGTGGTCTCATTTGAGATGGGTCTCCGTTGCTTCAGGGTGTTGCTGATTGACGCATGACACATTGCTGTGCAAAGCGCTTGCATACACTACGGGCGACTTTGCCCCACCAACGAACAAGCAAAAGCTCGGGGCAAGTCACAAACAGTGGCAAACTACTTTTCACGTGCCCACTGAATAGACTCCATGCGTTGGACAACTTCAGACACGGAATTAATTAACGCGTTTAATTATGAATTGTACTGCCTGCCCAGAATCAGGCATGTGAGCACCACCCCTTTTAGCCAAGATTGTTTTACCCGATGGACCACTACACTAAGATTATCTGAGAAGAAAGTTCCACACACACCACGGGATCGTAGCACCTCTGTGGCCCTGTGACGCCACGCCAACCAGCCTCGGGCCGAGGTGGTAAATTTGTCGTTGCCTCTGAGCAGGGAGATAAGAAATGTGTGGCACCACCGCAACCCTGATACACCTACCCCTGAAATGAAAGGCTATGCTACCCCGCACCCCCGGAAGATCACAGACACTGGGATTTTCTACAATATAAGGAGGCACAGGCATACCTCTTGCCAGACGCCGGGCTCACCGGCTGCATAGGTCAGTGAGCACTCCCTGCTCTATATATATATATATATATATATATATATATATATATATATATATATATATATATATAGTGTCTCCTACAGCCTGCAACAGCTCCAGTCTATTCAGCAGCTTGCAGAAGACTCAACCTCTTCCTGCAACAGAAGACAGCATGTCACTCCAGAGGTAACCTGATGTCCCCTACCCTGCAACTCTTCTTACCCCAGTCAAGTTCCATGAATCCGCGGTAGCAGTTTGTCGCGACGTTTTCCCTTCTGGACAAACCCCTTTGAGAGAACACGCTGTAAAGAGCATAAATTTACATACATTAACGTAACCGTTAATCAGACTAATTTTTGTGTATTAAATTACCAGACTTATATTCGCCTGATTTAACTACACAACTTATTCAATTAATTCTTTAGCTAGCTTGTATAACCCAACCGAGATTCCCCATTTCATAAAATCGTAATAATAAATACTGCGTTAATTTGGAATTGTTGTCTACCTTCCTTTTACTTATAGTTCCTGGATCACTTGTGTTAATACTTGTCTAATAGAGCAAGTTTGTTGCATCAAAACCCCACTGAGACTTAGTCATGAGGCATGCCGAACTCCACAGGAGAATGGGCTTGAACAAGGCTTTGAGTCTGAAAAGTCATACAGCGGATCCTGGGTTTCCAGTGCTCCCTCGCCTAACCTCGGTGGTGTCCTAATTCCGGACTGTATGTCTCTCCGTCAGTGCCTTGGGCGTGTGTGAATAAGATGCACCCCCAGGATTGTACATGTACATAAAGGATAGAAGGCAGGTCTAGATGGGGAGTAAGAAGGGTCCCATCCTGAGCCGTAACCGACGCAAAGAGCGATAAGCATTACAGAGGTTGACTAACGCACAGGTGGACACAGAAATTGAGTGTAAGGATGCCCCCCCCCCCCCCCCTGCAGAGCCAAAATTCTAACCTCGGCCCATTTCTCAGTTTATTCCCCTTGCCCACGAGTCAGAGCTCGAAGAATATTTAGGTGCTTGTTGGCTGTGGATAGAACAGGAACCCGTCAGTCACCCCCGAGATACCTTCGCCCACAGTAGCAGTAACCACATCCAAGGTTGACCAGAGGAAAGATGTTCAGAATACACGCACTATCCATTTGGCTTCTGGGAGGATTGTCAGGGTTTGACTGCCACCAAAAGTCACCCCAAAACCTTGAGTAATTCCTTCTCCCGTGAGCTATATTCCCACGTCGGCCTATGCAGCCACTGCGGATAGCACTAATCCCTCCGGTGGGAGCATCCATTATTATTGATTAATCCATCTCACGACTCATAACCCGGGAAAACTCGTAGCCCGCATCTTGGCAGCTCTAGCAGTGAGGAAGATCGTTCGCCCCGGACGGGAAACGGCCACGGTTCGACTCACTCTTGGGTTTGATTCACCTCCCCTCAGACTGTATCCTCCACCTAAGCGGCCCCCCAGAGAACCTACCACGACTCACCGGACTAAAGTAGCAACCAAAATGCTGTAGTAGGATCACCTACTGATTATCGAGAGGGCAGTCAATGCACTTATCTGAGAGTAGGATGCGGGTCAACATGAAGTTCGTGTTTAATTGTCTCTGGCATAAAACCAACATGTTTTCAAATTAAATATTAATTTCATTCCATTGGCAGACGTCTTTCGAATAAAATCATACCCCAGACATTGTACTTGACATTACCTCGTCATAAAAAATGTTTCAATTGTGCATGACATATAAGTTTTATTGAGTCTGAGGTCTATTTTCAGTGGCTTCTTGTGGGAAAATCTGAGAATTTGTTATTGAAACAATTTATTTCCGTAGACACACATCTAAAAAACTGATATCCTGGAATAGCATATGCGTGGTTGAGACAAAACTTTTCTTTACATCACGAGTCACACACATGGCCTAATTTACTGAACTTACTGCTCAGACAATGGTTTTAAATGATCTTTGCCTAATTTTTATTTGCTACAAATTAAGGTGGATCACTAGTTACAGTTTCGTTGGCCGATATGATGAAATTTCGTACAATACTTTGCTAAGCTATTTTGGTTGTGTATACATGATATTGATTTTTTTTATTAGAGATATCTAATAATCAATTTCATTAATCTGTTGCTTCAGAATATGAGACCTGTTGAAAATATGTGTATGAGGTTTTGATCATGTGAGCATACAAACCATCTGCTTTGTTCTGATGAAATTTGGTTTAAGTAAGTAAAATGCAAAAAGTGTTAAATTTTCCCTGGCGATGAGTGCAGGCTCGTAAGAAATTGCTTCCCACTCCACACATACAAAGTGTACCAGAGTAATAACTACAGTGTCACAAAGAAGAAGCAATAACCAACAGTTTTATTGCTGCCACACATCAATTCTGTGTCTGAAAATGCCAAACCAACGCTAATTAGAAGCATAAAATTGGACGTTTTAAAGGCAATTCTGTTCAGATTTCAAGACTTTCTCCAGTCAATGCAATGCTGCTGCAAAAGATAGTGGTGGCAAGTAGGGGAACTTCTTCCAGGCGAGTGACTAGCAAGGTTCAAAGGTAGGAGTGGGGAGAGCACTTAGAAGGCGGCTGGAGTGGGGAGAGCACTTAGAAGGCGGCTCCTATCTCTTTTAGTGATCGGATTAATGTCTGGAAGCAAAAGCTTTCCTGCCTGCTTGTGGGTTTATGCTGCTTGGCTAGTGAAAGAGCCAGTGACACACTGTGTTCTGCCTACAATGAGCAAGTCTCTGCGCTCTGTTTTGCTGGACTTGGATCATTTACATGGGCTTGCAACACAATTAAGTACTACAATATTTTTTTTTTTACAAAAATTTACATTGTCCACTTCATTTGAAAGAGCTTAGGTATTTGAATTTGTTGTTCAAAATATACAAGCAAAAATCTGTGTATACTATCTTATAATTTTTTTCTGTTATGGAAGCATAGATTAAGTAAAAAGACTCATACAACATTTGAATTTTACATTCTCTGGTTACGTAAAGGTTAGCTAGAAGTGGCAGAATGTCTTTATTTTACTTATTTTAGTAAAGACCGAATCACTTGATTGCCAATTATTTGATAATGAGTCACCCTGGGAGTGGGTTCCCAGCCATAACTGGTTCAGCTTTCTCTAGATGTGATCTAGCGTGGTCATAAGAAAAACCCCACAAATTTACTGACTCAGGAGAATGAATGAAAAAAAAATTTTTAACGAATTTGTCTGCAAAAATTTTTAGTTTACAAACATTTACATGTACATATATTATTTTTAACAATTTGATTTAATTACTAAACCAATTATGGTTTCTAGTCATAGTATAGCCTGTATTTTTATCATAGTGAAACTTAGGTTTTGATTAAACCAATGACTACGTGCACTGCAGATTGTGAGTTGGAGACTGACTAAATAATAATGAAAGTTGATTCCAGGATTGCCAATAAATAAATGAACAAGTAAAATGTTTACTGGAAATTTATTGTCGTCTCGGCAAAACAAACTATTGACACTCGCAGCGGACAAACAAAAAAAACCAAGACAGAATGGCAGCCTTTATAAAACTAAACTTCTTACTTCCAGAGTTACGAAGACGAGAGAGAATCATTACTTTTCTCTCCTGGCACCCTATTGACTCCTCGCACCGACAGAAAATAGATATATGAATTGAAATGTCCGAAATACAAAAGAAGGTTAAAAGTGCGGGCGCTGGTCAGTGCGAGTCACGTGATCACACGTTGCAGGCTGTCGGACTGACAGCTGACAAACGATCGTTCTGCCACGAACCGTTGTGATACCCAAGAATGGTTGTGCTTCCTTATACATTGGTAGAAAGATTCCTCATTGAAAACATTGTTTTCGAGCAGTAGGTCACGTCAGCTAAAGGTGACCTCTCTGTTATTTTCCTTGTTTCACCATGTTGTGCCTTGCGGTGGTGACGTTTTTAGTTTACTAACCCAGTGAAAAGGAAAATATGGGTATGATGTCTGTTACTACTGATGAAATGAGTAAAGAAAAATAACAAATTTGAAAAAACGAAAATATATGAAATACAAACAAGTTGTCATTGCCACAACCTTTCACATGAATTACTATCCTTGACTGAAATATAGACAGTTGAAATACTTCCCGAATATACCAATTATATATCTAGCTGCAATGCTACAAGATATATCATTTACGTGGTGACTAATATCAGTTAAATATTTGGCACTATTTATTACATACTGAGGTGTTTTATATTAAAAGTGTTGATAATATTTTATAGTTACAGGTTTCGCACCTCATTGTGGAAAGAAACTTTAATATTTGAATAGTTTTACTTGTACATATGCACCATAAATCTTGGGACAGTCTATAAACAAAACATCTTTATGTGAATTGAGGATATCTTCTTCCCCACAAATAACGCCTTCTGCCAGCAGTAGCCTATGTAGTAAAATGACTAACAGATTATTCGAATCAGTAAATTCTTCCCCACAAATAACACTTTCTGCCAGCAGTAGCCTATGTATTAAAATGACAAACAAGACTATTCGAATCAGTAAATTCTTCCCCACAAATAACGCCTTCTGCCAGCAGTAGCCTATGTATTAAAATGAGAAACAAGACTATTCGAATCAGTAAATTGTTCCCCACAAATAATGCCTTCTGCCAGCAGTAACCTATGTATTAAAATGACAAACAGACTATTTGAATCAGTAAAAAAGGGTAACACCTTTCGTAAAAAAAAAAGTGATTGATTTTTCTTCCAAATGTAGAACTGGAGCATGAATTCCTAGTTTGAATTACTGTTGTAAGTGTATTAATTTGTATATTATTTGTGATGTTTTAATGGCAATAGTACCATAGTAGGTCTAACTTCTGCAGTTATAATAATACAGAACCAATAAGGCTGAACTTCACTCTGCTGAGGCACAACCCCTTTTGATAAAAATGGCAGTTGTTTGGCTATGCTCACTAGGAATATACTGGAAGATACATGCAATCTTACAAATGTACCAAACTGCCGAATGAAATATGGATGAATGCGTGGGCATGTACCTATATTATGCTTCAGTATATAACCTATATGTATATAGATTATTCACTAAACAATTCAAAACGTTATTATGAGTGACTTTGTGCACTGAAAGCAAGCATGAAAAACTAAACTAATCAAGGTCTCATTATATGGATAGGTTTCATACAACAGAGTTAAAATATATAATCTTCGGCATTTCCTGCAGTTTAGCATATTCAAAGAGTCCAAAGTCATCTATAATTCTAGTTCATATTTACAAAATCAATAGAGTTATCAAATCTCCAACTTCTGCAATTATGATTAATAATTCACGAATGATCCATAATTTAAGAACGAAGACTGTTCAGCTCATAACATCTGGCATTCTGCATTACTTAATGTTACAAATATTTCTCTTCTCAGATTTTGTAAGAATATGCAAGAAGCTGGCAACTTCTGACTTTATATAGTTCTATTTATATGAAGTTTTAAGAAATACAGATTTTTTTTTATAGGTGCTCTACACATCCATGGTATCATACTCGCAACGAGTGAGGTACAGTGGTGAAGAAACCAGACTCATATTCAGGAGTACTTTGCGAGTGGGCAAGTCGCAGGCAACAAATTTATTTTCTATCTTCCAAATGCCAAGACTTCAAATATCTGAATTTCACAAAGAGATCCAAGCAGCCTTGGATAAGATGAACTACGTGTACACAGTGGCAAATCCAAAGCCCCCCCACAACGAAGGCAGAAAATTTTTGTTTTGGCTGAATATCACTTGGTTACTGCGAAGTTGGATAAAGAATATGTTCAAAAGTATAAGTCTTATGTCTCCCGCGTTTATTTATGTCAGTATCCTCTGCTTCATATAACTGTAATAATTTTGACAGTACTGCGAGCATGTAGGCCTACTGCTTATATGTTGTAATTGTTGGACACAAAGCCAGTCCAGATTTACCATACTAGTGGTGCAACATAGATCTCTCGTTGACAGTTGCACAATGAATTGTTGACAGGCATTGTGACCAACGAATACATCATTAAACAGAAGCCTACATACCCTTAAAATTTACTACTCTTATTTGAAACAAAAAACGTAACTCCAGTGTGGCAGCTTCGGACGAAAATGTTTTTGAACATCAACACGTTTCTGGGGATAAAAACCAAACAAAGCTGAGATTTTTTTTTTGCAAGAAACAGCTTATGGTATGCTCTCTACAGTGCAGTGGCAATGTGGCATTGACAATGATGTCAAGTATAGGCCGTTCACAGTAAAGTGAGCACTTTTTGACACAGTCTCATCAGACATAATAACCAATACAGACATTTCATTGTGGCCTCGGGCTTTTGGTTTTAAATATGGTGAAATGTATTATACACTGTATTTGTTACTTACATGACAGTATTTACATTAACATACACTGTATTTGATACTTACATGACAGTATTTACATTAACAAGTGGTGGAAAGATATAAATTGGCTGAAAGAAAAAAAGTAACCAGGGCTGCAAAAGTACTCACTTTATCGTTAACGGTCTATATCAACCTTCCCCTTCTGACCACCACTGGTGTGTTTAAAATGTGAATGGAAAAAAGAGATGGGAAGAAGAAGAGCTTGTGGAACAGGAGATAGTCAAAGATTTTTTCCAATGAGTTACTAGCAGTGAAGCGAGTTGGATCACTAGTTTGGCATTCTGTTTAAAGGAAAAATAATAGTTGGAACCAATGTACAAATACCATTTCATAATTTTCCATTACTTGCCGTTATTTCGGGGTTGCAAGGACAAATCAAAGAAAGTAATTTTTTAATGTAGAACAGCATGTGTCGACTTATAATTTTTGGACGCAGATAACTCGTCTACAGAAGTAACAAAGATTAATTTGGTTTTCTTAGTGAGAAATTTAAGTTACCTTGTCTTGGTATAGAGTCCAATAAAGATCACTCTATTTCTTGAGTTATAGCATATTAGTATCAGCAATTGGTGTTTGAATTTATAAAAATGTAGAACCGGTGGGAATTATTTAATTTTTTTTTTATCCTCTTTTTAAATCCCATCTACGATCCGCCCTGCCTTTGTTCCCTGCACACAAAGTGGGGAACGAACAGAACTGCTCCAAATCAGTGAAATATTTGACGGTTTATTGTTATGAAGTTATTTATCACTATAATGGGCTTTTTAACATCCATTTTAATCACTATGGCACTTGATATAATATTTTTAACTTTGGTGCAGTGCAATTTCAGGTTATTTAAACACATATAGTAAGAGCGGAAATTTTCTTTCCCCTGTTAGGAGAGATCACAGAAATGGAGCAGTTGGGGAAAATATCCTATAAAAAGAGGGGGTGGAGACTTGGGAGGTGAATTTCCAGCTTCCTTCCTTTTCAATTCAAATACTGAACACTAGCGAAAGGGTAATAAATACCGTATGCTAAATCACATTTATTGCAAATTACTTATTGAAACCATTTTAATTTGTTACATGTACTTATTGTGCACCATCTGCCAGTGACAGCGCCCAGTTGTGGCCCCACCGGGAATCAAATGCAGAACACCATCAGATCATATTCCTAATAAAAAAGTATTAACTTCCCATATCTTTATGATTTGAAAGCGGAAGTTGGGTGCACGAGCCACCACACCAACCGAGACTCCTCAGTTATCTATAATAATTGGTAATAAAACTAACTCTTCAGCCTAAAGATTAACATTTCACATTTTAAATAATTGGACATTTAAAAAAATATTCATTTTAGTTTTACTATATAAAGGGGTTTCTTTGACCACATTAACCAGTTCTGCAGTAAAACATATACCATATTCGTACAAAATTTTTTAAAACTGTTTTAAAGTCAAAATAATGTTTGAGGCAACATACATGGCATGACTACCAATATAAAGTAGCAAATATGTAATTCCATAGAGTGATCAAAGTACCACTACTAGTGATAAAAACCCCCTTCAACAGTACTAATTTTTAACATTTATAAAACACAGAGTTCACAATAGTAACTTGCAATATTTTGAAAAGCAACGTAATGAAAATGTTATATTCTTGCATTTTACCTACATTACAAAACACTTTTAAAAAAATCTACATTTTCCTTATGACCTAATTAATGGCAGAAAGAACTGTTTTACAACAGATAAACTGACTGGATGGTATAATTTTCTCCTTTTAAATAATTAATACAATTTGCATGGTAACATTTTAATTTGCAGGAAAATTACTATTAGTTAGAAATTTTGTATGCTTTCACAGACAAGTCCCCCGTCATCAAAAGGAATGCAGAGGTCCCATGCTGGGACTGACAACTACTTCAAGTTTGTGCTCAAAGAACAAAATGAGGTTGTATCCAGTTCACAGTTTACAAATTCATCTACTCTTGTTCCTGAATCTTCAGATTTTTACAGTCCTGTAATGTCAAGCGCTGCTGGTACATCTTCTTTACCTGCAATTTCAGATATAAGTGGGCCATCAAATGCAGAAAAACAAGGAGCTACAAATGACATAGGTATTTAATTGGAAAAACTGTGGATGATTTTACGAAGAGGAATTCGCTACAAGATCACTGGAGACTATGTTTTTCCGTACACCATCAAAAAGCTAAAAGGAAAGGAAGTGCATCGTCATCCAACACACCGACACTTGGAGATGTTTGAGTGGCTTGTGTTCTCTGATATCAGCCATGGATTGTTTTGTAAATACTGTGTCTTGTTCATACCAGGCCACATCGGAGGGTTGCATGAGACTGTCCAGTTAAGTCAGTTGGTTACTTCTTACCCACTTTAGTACGCTGTTAGGGAAAGATGGGTATTTGAACATGCATGCAGAAAAAATGTACCACAAACATGCAGTAGCAGCAGGAAAAGTTTCTTAATTGCTTATCAGATCCAGTGAAACGAATTGACAACCAAGTAAATACACAACGCCTAGAGCAAGTCAAAGAAAATACTAACTTTTTGGTCTCCATTGTCGAAACAGTAATTTTTTTTTGGGGTGTCAGAACATTTCCTTCCGTGGCCATAGGGATGATGGCAGTGTGCTTAGTTCAAATGGAGACTTTCGTGGCAACGAAGGAAATTTTCGAGAACTTAAGCTTTCATATCAACAGAGGTGACAACAAGCTCAAGTAATATTTGAAAAATACTTCAGCCCGGACAATGTACACAAGCAAAATAATTCAAAATGATTTGATTTCATGCTATGGCGATGAAATAATGCCAGTTATTATCAGAAGAGTTAAATATGCAAAACTATACAGTTTAATATTTGATGAAACAACAGATGCTGCTCACACATCCCAGCTAACATTGTCTTTATGATATGTACATGAGGGAGTTATCAGAGAAGATTTCATAGCTTTCATAGACTTGCGAAATTCATCTGGTATACACCATGAAGAAATTGATTTCCAAATAGAATAGCAGAAAAAAGGTGAAATGGATGTTACACAACCCACGGTAACTGGTGAAGATATAGAAACTCAGGTGTTAACATTTTAAAAAAATCACAATTTGAATCCAGCAGACTGTGTTGGAATAGCCACAGACAGTTCTTCAGTTATGGTTTCTGAAACTAGGGGAGCAGTAAACCAAATTCAAAAAGAAGCACAAAATGCCATAAGATGTCCTTGCTACAACTATGCATTGAATCTGTCATTGTTAAAATGCAGTAAGTTCAAAATATTTTTAATGCTGTTGGCATTATGAAAGAAGTTGTAAGTTTCTTTTCATAGTCCTCCAAAAGAAATTTAGTTCTTTGTCAAAATCTTAGAAGGTAACTTGGGCTTTGTGAAACACAATGGGTTGAATGCAACCAACAGTGTTTTGCAATTCTGTACAGCTCTCCCCAAAATTGCTGCAGCACTTGAGTGCGTCAGCACGTGGAAAGATAGTGCAAGCGCATCAAAGGCGAAATCTCTACAATGTGCAATAAGTGAAAGTGACTTCATTGTCGCAGTGGTGTCTCTTTCTGATTTGCTCATCACAACACTCCAGCTGAGTAGGACATTACAGAAAAAAACGCTGGATCTCAAAACAGCTGAAGAAATCCTCAGCGACACAATTACTACTTTGAAGGCAAAACGTGGAAACTGTGAGCAAGAGTTTCTTCGCTTGTTCAGTGAGGCAAGTGATATTGCTTTAGAGCTTGGGACAGAACTGAAAGTTCGACACATAGTAAAGATACAAGTTCACAGGTGTAATACACCTGCTCCTGATCTAGAGGTATTCTTCCGGCAGACAGTGTATGTTCCACTGTTTGATCATATTTTGCAACATGTAGAAGAACGATTTCCTCATGATACTTTAGGTGCCTACAGTTTGTTTGAATTAATGCCACGTTAAAAAAAAATCAACGAACACTCCACCAATGAATGATGATATGGTTAGAAAAATTAAGCAAATACTCTGGGCTCTTAAAAATGGATGTGACTTACGCCAGCAAAGCACTTTTTGGCAAACACAGGTTGTGGTCTGCGAAATGGGATAGGAAAAGTAACGAGGAAGAAGCAATCAGAAAACAGTGATAGAGCTTCTTTCAGAATGTGACAGGGATGTATTCCCCGTAATCAATATACTGCTTCAAGTGTTAGAAACTTTGTCTGTTAGTGTAGGGTCTGCAGAAAGGACCTTTTCAACTCTGAAGAGGATCAAAACGTGGTTGAGAACAACTATGAATGTAGATCGTCTGATAGGACTGGCTCTCCTGGCAACTCATCGCGATATTACAATAAACCCTGACCAGGTTATTGATAGATTTGCCATGTATGGAAATTGTAGGCTAAAGTTTGTTTTGTAAATACAGTACAGTATAAAATTATTCTTGAACTGTAAACATTATTTAAAGGATTTATACAAGCCACATAGTTAACTCAAAAGTAATTTCTGTAATGTTCATTAATATGGGATGTGAGCTTCATTTCTGTCAATAAGGATTAGAAATATACATATTTCCATTATTTTGATATTAATAGAACATACTGTAACTTTAATTCTTTTAGTAGGCTGTATTTCCAAGTAATATAAGAATAGGATATATGGATTTCTAATGTAATATATGAGAACTGCGATTATATTAGTGTTACTTATTGTTATCTGTCAAAATTGAATGTTAATTAAAATTACTGTTAATTTATAAAATGCCATTTTGATAGATGTTTTGGAGCCCTAGATGACAAAATTCGCAAAGCTGTTTTTTTTTTAAATTTATTTTAGCGTTTATTTGTTTGTAATTAAATGTCACAAAACAGGGCAGATTCCACAATAAAACATTAATTGTAAAACCACAGTTTCTGAACACTACAATAATAACTAATCATGAAAATATTACCGAATGAGCTTGTATTGTTTTGTAATCGGAATTGTGTATTTTTCATCTCTGCAATTTTTGACAATCTCATACTTGTCAGTAATCATTGTGCATATTATAAAAAATTAGCTAAATGTTTGCAGTAATTTTGATAACAAATTTGAATAACTTGTGCTATTTCCGTGCTTAATTGGAAAAGGTTTTTCCGTTACACATTCTTAGAATTCTTAATAATATTCCCCCAACAAATAAAATAATCAATACATATTTAATTCATAGAGGAGTTCTCGCATTCCCATAAAATAATTGTATAACAAGGGCAGAAAAAATAACACAGGCCTATCTCCAACACAAACTGAACTTACAGGAGTCCAAGATGCCACCCCCCCCCCCCCCCCAAAACGACACATCACAGGATCCGCCAATGCGTGTACACCCAAGTTTCCTTTGATTTCTGACCACATGTCCTTGAGAGAATATTCTGCAAAATGTGACTTATCCAATCTGAATTGGGATATTCTGTTTCTAAACATCTGTGATACGTGGGCCGGCACCAAAATATAAAACCGATAAAACCATCCAGTGGGGAACTTAAAAGTTTTGAAATACATATGGCAAAAAACTCTTTTTGGAAAAATTAAGTGCAACTATCAATATTAACGGCATATTTATTTTTGATACAGGTGAAGAGGTGAACAAAGATTTTGTTTTATTTTAATTCTGCACCATACTAATCCAATGGAAATATTTTCATTCCAAGTGCAATTCCGTGGTTAACAGCTGCCAATAAAATATCAGTTTTTCCCATTGTTCCGATTTGCAGGTTGCAGCCTTGAAACGTAAAGAGAGTTGTCAGTTTTCACTAAGGCCTCGACAGCAGTGAAATTTCCTTGGCTGAAACTTCCCCGAATATGTGGATGTACCTATTGGTATTGTACGTTGGTTTGTACTTTTTCCCTAGTAAAAAATATCTAAGTAGTTTCTAGAACCATTTAATTTCTTGGTCTTCATAGTTGTGCTATTTTCTTGCATACTTATATATATATATATATATTGGTCTACGCTTATCCAATGCTTAATGTTTCATTGTATACATTTTTATTTCAAATGTACACAGCGGTCATTCACGTCTGCTGTAAACTATAGATCGGTAAACTTTTGAATGCATGGGTTTGATACAGATCTCACATTATATATATATATATATATATATATATATATATATATATATATATATATATATATATAATATATATATATATATATATATTATATATATATATATATCTCTCTCTTCATAGTATTTTTGAATTGTAAAAACAATGTTCAGTATTAATTCTAGAGTAATTCTGTGTTTGTCTCTTTGTAACTTTATATGCTAGCATAAAAAATGACAAATTGCAATAGATCTCGTAATTTGTATTATTACAGCTCCCTGTCATTAGTGAGTTTCATGATTTTAAAAAATGGTTAATTTTAAATGAAATAAAACAACTGAACTAAATTTGGTATTTAACTTACAATACTAAAAAATGAGAATTTGAGTAAACCATTGCTAACTGTGCAAAAACTTTAGCAATATTTTTAAACATTTAAATGTGATATACGCATTCTGCTAACGTGTATATTTAAAGTTCGTGATCAAAGATCATATGATATACGTGTAAGCATGTTTACATATTGTCCCATTTGCACACGTTTTTCATGGCATAGAAAGTTTTCAAGATTTTTTTTTTATTATGTCTACCGTTTGAAGGAAGTGGTGTCATTAGTTGCGAACGTCAAGGTAGTCTTGCAATTTGGGTACCGAGAGAGCGTTTGCCTACCACTAGCAATATCATGTTTTTTTACACAATGGGAACTCTTGGTGGGCGGCACGTATAACTTCGGACGGCCCCGTCACTAATTGGCCGATAGACACTGACCCAAAGATCTTCACACCGAAAAAAAAAAACTGAGAAACCTTTATATGGTAGAAGTAAATCCTCTTTTCACTCCCAGTGCACATCCAACTACGAGAGCATTCACTGCCTCCCATAGAATCTAGTATAGACCTAGTACCTCTCACACCGCTATCCTGGCGACTCCTGAGGTAGGGGTACTGGACAAGCAGAGATAAAACAGTGATTGTTTTATGTAAACCGAAAAGTGAGTGATTAGAGCCCACCATTGGAATATATATATATATATATATATATATATATATATATATATATATATATATATATATATATATATATATATATATATATATATATATATATATCACACTCTATCTATCTCTATTTATCTCTATCTATCTATAACTCTATCTCTCTATATATCTATCTCTATCTCTCTCTTTCCCTCTAAGAACACTACATAAAGAAGTAACACATATTTTGATTCAGTGTAATAAGGGACCCATGTTAGGCAAACATTGATAGCCAAGTCAGACAAGCAGTCTTCACATGTTAATGAAACAGCTGATGGTAAACGAAGTTTGGTTTTGAGCAAACAGTGGAGTGTTTTCATAAATGTAAGGTTCTGGTAAAAGAACATTAAGTGTGATTTAAATATGAGTGGGACGGACACAGAAATGTCACCAAAAATTTGGAAGAAAGGAATACATGACCCAGACAGTTATCAACCAAATATTATAATGAAAACCAGACTTCCAGTGAAAGAATACATTAACCATGGAGGAAAAAAAGCAACGAACTCGAACTATTCAAGAACCATGTAGGTTAGTGAAACAAAGTTTTGAATGCTATGGATAAGTATGCAGAAACAGTATTGTAAATTAATATTGTTGAAGATGTAAACATTTGCCTACAAAAATTTTGAGGTTATTTTATAGTACACATGCTATTAAACCAGAAAATTTATGTTTCGTTCTAAGTTGCCAGTCCTCTGCTGTTAAATGTTTACATGTTTCACATTATGAAACATAAGAGTTGGTTAATTCATATTGTATGTTTGTTTAATCAGGTGTCCCAAGAAATGCTTCAACCGGTTTGATGAGATTGACCGAGCTACAGTGTTTGAGGTTTTATACACAATGAACAAAAGGATGAGCAAGATCTACATCTGCCGAGAATGATACAAATTAGAGAAGTGAAACACCACAGGACGAAGACAGAATGTTCTGTTGAAAAACAGAGGACATTCAAGTACCATGTTCTTCTCAAGGACAAAAATATTGAGGCATGTAGGGATACTTTCTTCTGATTGTACGATGTAACTGATAAAAGGGTAAGGCGTATTCGCAAATTACTTGTGGAAGGAAAGTCACCATGTGATATGCGCTGCAAACACCTTTGTGCATTCAAAAAAGGCAGAGATGAACATCACCTCATTCCCAGTTAAGGAAGGACATTACACATCACGCAGTTACCAATAACTCTCTGCAGAACTGTCGGTTGCAAAAATGTACAGCATGTTCACAAGCAAGTACCCAAAAACCACTGTCAAATACAGCTTTTACCTAAATTACTTCAACGAGAACTTTAGTCTACGGTTTGGGAAGCCGCAGGTAGACACTTGCAGTTTTTGTGAGTTGAAAAAACCATCATAAATAACACATCCCTAAATGACACAGCGAAACAGTTTGCTGCAGCTGAACTGATAGTTCATCTACGCCAAGCCAAAAAGTTTTGTAACTTAATGAGAAACTCAGAGCAGCCATCAAAGTCTTCTGTTAAGGTTCTAGGATTAGTGTGTTTTTATGCAGAATTTAGAACTTCCTATAATCTCAGTACAGGGAATTATTAACCTGAGGCAAATTAATGACTTTTTTGTGTATACAATATGAGAAGTGAGCTGGCACATTAGGACTACAATGAAGGAAAAGCCCACAAGGGGCCTAATGATGTAGTCTCAATGTTATTGGACTATATCGAGCAGAACGTCCCTCCTTCAGTCAAATAGCTTCATTTGTTTGCAGATAACTGTCCAGGGCAGAATAAAAACCACATACTTGTTAGATTCTGTCTTACACTTGTTGATACTCTTAGATTTCAAATTGTGAAACAGTATTTTCCTATACGAGGACACTCGTACCTCCCTTGTGACAGGAAGTTCAGCGTCCTTAAACACCCTATTAGAATATGTTACCGGATATGCACACTAAAGGAGATATGTGAACTTATCTGCAATTCATCCAGCAAGTCACCCAACACTGTCACTCTGCTCAATGCACAACAAAACCTAGTGATTCTAGATTTTAAAAAGTGATGGATATTGTACTACAAACGAAGTGTAGTATCACTGGAAAAAAGGCAACATGATCGTGAATCAAGAGAGGTCTCCAACATTTCTAAATACCATTACTTTGAGTACTCTTCAGAGAAGAAAGGTGTTGTGAAAGCCAGTGAATGGTTAGGTGGTCTTGCTTTCCATACGTTTGTGCTGGGAAAGATACCGGATGTCAGTTTGTCACCCATCACGGCATATCCAACTCGACGAGTATCTATTAAAAAACCAAAGGTAGAGAACTTGAAAAAGGTATGATGGTATATACCGGCAGAGTGCAGAGATTTCTACAATAGGTTAACAGTGACAGAAGATGAATAAAGAACCCTGATGGACTGTTTGTGCGGATGACTGAGTCACCTAATGATTTTGTTATTTTTATCATAAAAACAGGTGTAGCATATTATAGTTGTGTTTATTATGTATTTGTACCTCAATTGCAACTCATATTATGTAAATATACTATTACTGTGACAAGTTACAGCTGACAATTTTATTTCACATCCAATCTGTTGTAAAAAGGTACCCGAATCCAACACACTAATTATTTTTTCCTGTTAATATTATGAAATTTGTAACCCTGAAAAGACTATACATCATCAACATATACCATTGAGAAGTTACCACAAAATTTTTGTTTATCACAGCCCAACAATTTCCTTCCAAATTACTTTTTTTCATTTTACTCCAAACTTCATATATGGCACTCAGATCCCTTTTTACAATAAGCAGTTCATACACACACACACACACACATACAACTTTTATCGCTAAACCTTTTCCTCTGGTATGAAACTAGATTTATTTACTTCAAACAAAACATGCTCGAAGAATGTGTATTTGCTATAAATAATGTAGTATTACCATTAACAAAAACATATAAAGGAGCATTCTAGTAACAGAAAATCTGTTGTATCTGTAATATTCTCTTTTAATTAAACCTATATTGTATTATTGACAACCCAACACCTAGAAGAAAAGTTTTTCTTTTCTATACTGAAAGCTTCGTATGATTTTTATAGTGCACTATTTTCATATTACTAATTTACTGACAGCACAATTATGGAAATCAGTCTCAATGGTAATAAATTAAATGATTCGTAGATGTTTGTGAAGCAAATGTTAATAACTTACAACACCAACAGCATGCAATGGTACAAAATTATGTGTGTCATGTGTGTGGCAGGTAGACATATATTTAGAGTTCTCCAAATAATCACAGTTTATTACAATTCATCTATAATTATTGTAAATTTAGAATCTGGCCATGCGTAACTATACTTAATTACATTCATAACAGCGGTTAGACAGTCTATTAAATTATGAACAAATATTAATTCAGAATACAATAGCGTGTGGAAAAATAATAAAACCGAACATTAAATAATATTTCCATTCTATATTGCCTTCATGATTAAGGAATATTCTAGAGAATTGAGTGGTTGTGCTAGTGTGTGCCCACCAAATCATAATGTATTTCACAGTCCTGTGTATGATTTATAACCGGAAAAAAATACCAGGAATTACCTCATTCGTCAGCCATTACATGCTAAAAAACTAACTACATTTTCAGTATGTAGTTGTAAAGTTCAATTTAATCAATATGGCGGAAATCCTTAATCCATTTTCTTTATTAACAAACAGAATGACATTTTCAATTTTATCACAGCAGATTAGACTGCCTATTTTCTCACTGTTTAAAACTAAACACATTGTTTAAGATGAGTTAAATAGGAGCTGGGAATACAGCCTTATCCGCACACCTCCCCCCTTCCCATTTTTATCATTCAAATCATTTGAAATTGTAATAAATTTGCAAAATTGAAAAAGAATGTTTATTGTTCTTTTATAATTGGCAACAAACACTGAATAAGAAACAGTATCACTATGCTAGAGTCTTGTACTGTGCTGTACTGTGCTGGTCTGTTATCTGCCACACTGACCACACTCACTAATGGCCACTTTCAGGTTCAGGAGATGACGGAGAGCAGATAGAGAAGTCAGCCCCCTCCACCCCTTTTCCATAAAGTCTAAGACACCTGCAGACAAACTGGTGCTATAGCTGCTTCAATGCTGGTGCTACTTAGCAGCAGACAGCTGAACTACTTGCAGCTATATCTAGACATCAGTGTATCACTCCCTGCTCCTAACTAGTGTTCCACATTAATAGTTACAACACAAACCTTATATTTTATTGCTGTTTGCTAGTAAACATACTTTTTAAAGAACTTTGATTGTGAGTTGTTGCATTTTTGCCTATACTACTGTAACAAAATCCAGGATTTACTGCATTTCTGTTTCTTTTGTTTATAGTCTAAATATTACAATATATATAACAACACAGAACATTAACAATTAGTAACAAAATTAATGGTGGATAGATTGAAAGACATACAATGAAGTTTTAGAAACAAATTTGAATATTTATATTGCTATGTACTACACTAATGTAATGAAGTTCATAAATAATTTTTCATGATCCACCACTTAATAAACAATGAATAAAATTTGCCCTCTATTTTCTTTAGTGATAACTCTAAACAACCACCAAGATAATCAGAGGACAATAGTTTGAGATGCTCTTTCTTACCAGCTGAGTAGATGCACATACTCCAACTGCCATGAATGGTCAGCTTGAGTCTGTCAATGGAGCGTCCTTGCAGCAGCATATAGACAAGCCAAGGAGACAAAATTTCTTCATGTCAACTCTCTTCAAAATGATCTTTTATTGTTACCTTCATTCTTTATTCTTTTCATCAGTTTATGCTTTTGAAATGTATCCTTGACCACCCATCCTTTTTATTAATACCTGCCAATCATTTGTAATTTTCCTGCTTTGAGTAAAATATTTATGTGATTTGCGTATTTACTGGAAACTTTATTCTTCGATATTGTTTTCTAAGTGCTACAAAGAACAGTTGCTTACCATTTTCATTTAACTGTTTTTACACATGTTAGAATGTCAAAATTAGCAATTTCTTGCATAATCTCTCTTTCAGTCTAAGAGATATGTGCACCAACAAATCCTATTTGTTCCAGCCAATCTCGGCTCTGGTCTTACAGCAATAAAATTTAACATTTTACTGTTTATGTCCTTACCTAGACCAGGATGTTTAGTGAGAGCATGGGCTGAAAGAAGAGGTCCCAAAGTTCTCTGAAAATTGGTGGGCGATGTTTTTCAATTATGCTGACCCAGCTGTACATATCATGTTATTTCTAAATTATCAGGTTCTTTTACAAAAAAAAATTGTAAATTTTAGACATTCAGAGCTACCTAAAAGGCTACAATAAGTTTTTGCTGCTAATGAACCAAAATTAATAATGGAGTTGAACTTTACAAATGAAAATACACTTTATAATAACATTAAAGATTATTATACTACAGGCCACTGGGAATTTTTTCATTCTCAACTGTGTTTCATTCATAAAAGAAGTACGTTTCTGAACTCTACCATAATTTTTAAGGGACACGAAGGAAAATTTTAATGCATTAATCATAAGTTGAAAAACATATAAGAAAGGTAGCTCACAAAATAGCAAACAATTCACTCCATCTATTTTCTGAATTAACGAGAGACAGCCTAGCAAACTTCAGTTTTTATTTTCATGCAGTAAAAAAGTCCAAGTCTTTCAGGGATCACTTTTGTCAACATAGGATTTTGGGTTTTGTGACTGAATACTGTAATCGGGAAGAATAATATTTTTCAATACCAAATAAGTTTTGTGGAAGTACATGTCTCTTTGAAATTTAGATACATAACTGAAGCATTCAAGCAGTTTATACACAATACAATCCTGTCATATAAATTATTTATAAAGTGTTACCCAAGTCATAAAGAGTTCTGTTTATTACATTAAAATATTTTCAGTGAGTAACCCCCCTCAAAGCATGTTAGCCAATTCCTCACATAATGTGAATGTGAATTAAGTAAAATGCCTGTTTCTTCTAAATCTGCATCCACCCTTCTCCAGAAGGGAATATGACTTATGCCTTTAAACAAAGTAACCATTACTTTTACTGCATCGGGAGTGGCACTGCCTATTGTGATGACAAGGAAGCAGCAGACGGATGTAAGGTTGTTCATTGACAGAAGTGGGTGATGGAGTGGATGATTAACACCACACTCAAGTCCTTGTATGTCTTCACCATTAAGCTTATCATGGTCTCAATGGTGCCTGCTGATGGATCATCCTTAGCCTGACACCAACATCTGTTCTGATCTAGCAACCCAAACTAACCCAGCAAACAGATAGAGGATGAGGCCTGCCTGCCTGCCCACCCACATTTACAAATATTGTTAAATAGTACATATTTTCAAAAATAAACATAATTACATTATAAACATGTTGACTTTTCACAGTAACTGAGGGGAATAAAGTGATTTGGGTGATTGGGGTTTTAAGAGCCAATGAGGGTGAAGTGAGTATGGAGCATCACCAGAACGCAAGGGCAGGGGAAACAGGAGATCCCAGAGAAAACCCACTGACCAACGGCATTGTCTGGCATGATTCTCAACATGCAAAAATCAGAGAGCAACCCCGCCGAGAATTGAACCCGGTTCACCTAGCTGGGAGGCAAGCAGTCTGACCACTACAACACCGCGGCCCCTCACAGTAACCCAATTTTACATCATAAATACACTGCCACAAAAAAAAACCAAACACCCTTCAGGAGGTTTACAATTCCCTCAAGATTTATTATAGCAACCATATATATGGAGTACATGAAATGATTACATTTTCACATGAATAGCAAAACCAGTCCCGAGATACCAGGGAGGGACCCAAGCTAGAACACCCAGATTAGTACACGCTGTAATCCATGAGTGGCAATGCAAGCATTGATCCAGAGTAAATAGATTGTACAGGTGGTGAATACTGTCTTGGGATACTTTATTCCACGCCTGTTCGACCTTTCACACAACTCCGCAATAGTTGTCAGTGGACGAGTTGCACTGGTCATTTGTCATGCCATGTCCCACATGTAATTGATTGTAGACTGTAATTTTTCGTCCCATTATGTCCTATACATAATTGATTGGAAACAAGTCCAGGGATCGTGCTAGCCAGGGAAGTTGTGGCACATCTTACAGAGCACATTGCCTTGCACGGACAATGTATGGGGAGCATTATCCTGTTGAAAAGGCACAGCACCTTCCTGTTGCAATTACAACAGTAGATTGGGCCGAACAACATTCTGCATGCATGTACCACGAGTCGTGAATGTTGGTGCTGTGATGTGAAGGGAAGACTGGCAAGAGACACACGTGGCCTAAGTCTTACTGCCAGTAACCCATTTCCAACAGTTCGTTTTGATGCTTCTTGGGCAACATTTGCTCTGATCTGTGCTGAGGTAGCTGTACGGTCTGTCACTGCTGCCCTTATAATATGATGATTGTGCGGGCATCTATGCTGTGTGGACATCCAGAACCTCGTCTTCGGGTGTGGGTATGTTCATTTGTCCACTTTTGCCAGCATCGCTGCACAACTGACATGGCCCATCCAAGTTTTGTAGTAATTCTCCAAAAGGACCATCCTGCCACTTGAATGGCCACAATTTTTCTGCTCTCAAACTTGCTCAGTTGGATGTAGAAAGCATGTGTGCATTTTCATCTGCTTGCTCTACATGTCTGCACCACACTTAACTTTTTGGCAGCGGCTGATATTCCCATTTAAAGTGTTGACACAGATGGCGTTCCAGTATCTATGCCACTATGCAACCTGCTGATGGACAACATTGAAAGAGTTATACATATATCTACTGTCACCCAGATGATATATGCTGGAATCCGATTAGAATTGACACCATCCTTCCAGATGTTTTGATTTTATTTTTTTCTGGCAGTGTAATGAAATCATACATCCTCTGTTTAAATTGTTTGTATGTTTTACAATCAAATGAAAAACTGAAAATAGAATAATAATAAGAGAATTTAAAAAAAACTCCAACAGTTATTTGTATATTTCATAAACAGGCGAAGAACCGAAAATTGAATGCTATCAAAGGAAGGTAACAAAAATCATTAAGCTTACTGTAAGTTATGAAAGGACTCAATTACAAAACTTAATTTCCCATTATTTGCTGAAGCAAAGACGACTGGAGAGCCAAGTTTTATGATGCTGCTACAGAAAAATCTTTCACAAATAATCCATTACACTTTTTAGCTTATTTTCCGAGAAAAGAGAGGCTTATGAGATCACTTTCCTGTTGTGTGTGTGCGCATGCGTGCCTCCCCCCCCCCCCCAATCATAATTTTTTGGATATGTCGACCAAATTTCACCAAACTCTGTACATATATAGTACTTAGCAAGGACACCTGAATTTTAGGGCCAATTTCACCACTTGTTCATTAAACTCTGCTTCACTTTCTAAGGTAAAATTTAAGTCTTCATTTAACGGCGTTTAAGGTCGGTGCATTTCACCACGCACATCTAGCAGATAATTAAACCAGTGTAGTAAATCCAAGTTTAGAGACCAAAATTTGAAGAAAATGGTGTATCTAGAAGGCGGTGGCACGGATTTTGCCCACGAATCTATGAAATCTGAGTTGTGTTGTCTTTGGAATCTTAGCAGAAAATACATACGTACATTTGATAAAATATTAAAGAGTGATTGAAACAGCATGCAGACACTTTGACGTTGTAAAATATAACAGGACAAATAATGTCAGTGAAAGGGAAATCACAAGTTTGAATAAATATTGCTGTGGATTTTAATTCAATCAACATATTACAGTCCTTTAAGAACACTCAGTGTATATCTTTCTGTGGGGCAAAAATATGTTTTAAAATCCTAATTATGTAATAACATGATTTTCCGTGAATCCATCGAGGTCGCCTATTATATTGTCCTTCTCCTTGTGCATACAATTTTTTTTTATATGTGGCATATGTAGATCAACTAGCAAATCACAGCCACAAACAATATAATTAGACTTCATTGTCAAACTCACTGTACTTGGCTTAAAGAACCTGTAGCATTGCAGCTCTCTCTCTCTCTCTCTCTCTCTCTCTCTCCCCCCCTCCCTCCCTCCCCCCTCACCATATATATATATATATATATATATATATATATATATATATATATATAATTGATATATTCGGGAAATATTTCAATTGTCTATATTTCAGTCAAGGATAATAATTCGTGTAATATTTGAAAGGTCGTGGCAATGACGTGATATTATTCTATAAATTTTCGTTTTCCAAATTTGTTTTTTTTTTTTTCCCCCCCTCATTTCATCGGTAGTAAAATACGTCAACAACAGACGTCATAGTATGATAGCACATCTTTTCCTTTTCACTGAGTTGATAAACTAAACACGTCGCTGCCGCATTGCACGACATGATGAAAATAACAGAGGTCACCTTTAGCTGACGTGACCGACTGCTCGAAAACAACACATTTTCAATGAGGAAACTTTTGATCAATATATAGGGAAGCACAACTTTTCTCAGTTATCACAACAGTTCGTCGCAGCAAGATCGTTTGTTAGCTGTTAGTCAGACAGCCTGCAACGAGTGATCAAGTTACTCACAATGACCAGCGCCTGCGACTTTAATCTTCTTTTGTATTTCAGAAATTTCAGTTCAAATATCTATTAAATTTATTTTCCATCGGTGCGAGGAATCAATAGGGCGCCGGGATAGAAAAGTAACGATTCTCTCCCGTCTTAGTAACTCTTGAAGTGAGAAATTTTGTTATATATGAAGGCTGCCATTCTGACTTTTTTTTTTGTTCGTTAGCTGTGAGTATCAATAGTTTGATTTGCCGAGACGACACAAAATCTTCAGTACACATTTAACTTCTTTTATTTCTTGGCAATCCTGGTACAAACAAACTTTCATTATTATGTAATCAAAGTCTCCAACTCACGCTGAGCTAGTTTGTTAGTGTTTACTGAGAACTACAATGAGAGGACAGGACAGTAACCTGTTACAAACCTATAAAATACAAACCACATTTAAATATATGCTAAAGTTTTACATAACATACACAATACTTGTCGTTAATTTAATATTAACAATGTTTGTGACATGTATATTAAGCATAGCCAATCTAACTTACATTTTTTTGTATGTATTCATATAGCAAATGTCATATAAAACTACATCCCACAAACTGAAATTAATATTGTGATCGCAACAAAGGCATCTGCAGAAGTTTTTTCTCACAACCTTCAAAGTATCGTAATATGTTTTGGCTGCCATATTTCTATCGTAAGTGGAGTTTAAAGAAGTTAAACGAAAAAAAATGGGTGTTTAAACTGACGCATGCCAACATACTGTGTTGTAAAGATGCGCACTCTACGGACGACTTCGCTCCATTTACTAGCCACATGCGCTCAGAGGTGAAATATATAAGCTGCAAACCAATTTTAATGTATCGAGCTAGGAAATCCTGCAAGCCTGGAAAGCCGATTACATCATTTTCAATTATGTACGTAAATACAATCACCTTTGCCCGTCAAGATTTATGCATGCAAAAAGGCACCCCCTCGATATAAATAAATATTATTAGAATTCTACTACTCGACACTTAGCCCTGGAAGAAGTTCCTCCAACCTCTAAAGATGGCAGCACCCCTGTAGCCTTGTGATGTCATGGCCGGACCGCCTCAGGAACAGGGGTTTTAATTTGTCATCGCCTCCACGCGGGGCAATAAGAAATGAGTGGCGCTCGTGCACCCCCGATAATCCGCCCCAGTGTTGAAAGGCTACGTTACCCCCCGCATCCCGGAAAACTGCTGATATAAGAAAAATCAGTATAAATATATGTCCAGCACCAGCAGATGTGCTGGGCTCGGTGGCCGAAGAGGATGCAAGCCACCCCCAGTCTGCGAAAACTCTGCCTCTCCTTGAATCTGCTTAAGACTCTCAGCTACCTTGAGTGTCTGCTCAAGACTCCTCTTACCTACCTTAAGTCTGCCCAAGACTTTCCGCTTACCTTGAGTCTGCTCAAAACTCCTCTTACCACTACCTTAGTCTGCCTAAGACTCTCTGCTACCTCAGTCTACCCAAGACTTTTCTGTCTAGTCTGACCAAGGACTCTCTAATCATACTTGAATCCTTCCTACCTTGAGTCTGCCCAAAGACTCCTCTTAAGGTTCCTACCAAGTCTCTCTCTCCCTCCTCTCTGCGACCTCCACTGAAGATCAGCTTACTTCAGCAGCGTAAGAGACAGCTACGCCTTCGTCAGGTAAACCTCTACTTAACCCCGGTATCCTCTTACCCCAGTCAACTTCCTGTGAATCCGCGGTAACGAGCCGGTGCATTGTAGAGTACCTTACGGAGTGACTTCAAAGTAAGTGAGCACACTGTAAGTTGCGTGGCTATATCATTGAGAGATTTTTATAGTCACTGTAAAATTGCTTAACTATAGATTTTTGACTGAGAACTTATTCGATTATTTTTCAGGCTTGCCTTCACCTGAATTATTTTATGTTCACGTAATTCACGCAATTATTAAAGTGTTAAGTCAGGCAGATCTAAATTATCATTTTGTATTTTCTTGGAATAGCCGGGACTCTCCAGGGCAAAACGCCACAGCAAACATCACGTCCGATTTAATTGTTTGTGTTCTGTTACTCTAATTTGTTCCCTCTAATTTGGTATTCCATGAAAGAGACTGAACATAGTGGTCAGATGTACAATAGAAGGGGAGGTATGCAAAGAACGTCGTGCCTTAGCTCGAACTACAGTAAGTTCTACGTCCGAGGAAGAACCCCGCCCTGCATGTCAATCTCCTCCTTCACACTACTCGAAATCACTACCCCACTTGATCATCTTCTAGGTGCTCACTGACCAGGGTATCCGAGGAGCGAATACGAAGACCAGATTAAACTGTTATCTTTGGAGGATGGTACTACTCTCTGTGACACTACAGCTAGGAAACTGCTTCAGACAACTAGCAATGTTAAACTCCAGTTGGGTAGATTAATTCAAGTTTCACACCCATAAGGTTCCATACTCCCAAAATTCTGTTCAATGAAGCTAGCATCTGGAAAAGTTGTATGGGTTCGACTCCCGGCCCAACCAGATAATCGACCACGCGTAATACCCCCTTCCCCCGATTTTGTTCCTACGCGACACAACCCACTCGTCCGATTAAAATCTCCTCTGCCAGAACATACACCTCCACCTCCCTGACCAACTAATCATAATTTCATTCCACTCACCCGGGAACGCTGGCATCCCACATATTGGCGACCCTTACAGTGAGGAGAATAGAGCTCCCTGGACAGGCAGCCACTTCCATCCGCCTCACTCTGGGGTTTGACTTCCCTCAATCCCATAGTGAACTTACCTACAAACTGCCTAATATTGTTTAAAACCCCACCCACCCACAGAGGCCTATTAAATACCATATAATTAGCCATAGTAGGCCAAGCTAGGCTCTGAGAGGACAGTCGTCATCCCTCTACCTTCTAAAGTAGAAACCCCAAGTAGCACACGTCAAAACAAACTTGGTAAGTTGAAGTTAATCGCGTTTTGACGGTGTGTGGTGAAGCCAACCCTTATAGGTAATATATCTCTGGAACCATTCAACCAATTTAAACCAAATTTTGTATGCTGGCAGAGCATTGTGTAAGCACTAAATTTCGAGATGTATATTGTTGTTGGTAAGCCATTTTGGAAGGCAGCACTAAATGAAATAATTTAGATTTTACATCATATCTCAAAAACAAACCAATTCTCACACAATTTGGCAGGTAACTAATAGTATAATAGGACAGGTAAACACATAAGTCATTGAACTTGATTAGGTATTTATTTTAAAAATGATGATCATACAAATATTTTAGGTTTATTACAAGCATAAAAATGCCAACACATCAGTGTCACTTTTGTCAGCCAGTTTGTAAGATAGCACTACAAGAATAAATTAAGCTTAATGTCAAATCTTGTAAAACAATTAGCAGATTCATACCAAATATAGCAAACAAGTAGTACTGCTGCAGATGATTTTAAATGGTATGTTTCAAGTATATCGGACATTTATTTTCAAAATGGCGGCCACATAGCCATCTTTGCTTAGAATGCTATATCGTACTAACCATGTAATAAATTTCAACCAATTTTGTACGCTGGCAATAGATATTGCAACTATCAAATGTACCTACTCAGAGCATCTTTTGTCCACCACTTTGTAAAATAGAGCCATACAAATAAATAAATTTTGTGATATCTCGAGAAACAATTTATTGATTCCTACCTGGTTTGGCAAACAATAAGTATTGCAGCAGATGATGTAAAATGATACATTTTAAGTACGTCAGACACTTATTTTCAAAATGGTGTCCATATGGCCATCTTAGCATACAATTCTATATCGTTGAAAGCATGTAATCAATTCCAACATAACTTTCTATGCTGGCAGTAGATATTACAACTATCAGCTGTATCTACACTACGCATTTTTGTCTGCCATTTTGTAAGATAGTAGCACACGAATAAATAAAGTTATATCATATCTAGGAAAAAATTAACTAACTGCTAACAAATTTGGCAAACAAATAGCACTGCAGTATATTGTGTAAATTGATATATTTTAAGAAGGTCAAATATTTTCAAAATGGCAACCTTATAGCAGTTTTAGTTTAGTATGCTTTATAATAGAATCCACGTAATCAATTCCAACTTAATTTTGTATACTGGCAGTATTTATTACAACTATCAAATACATTTACACGAAGAATATTTTGTCCATCATTTTGTAAGATAGGTCACATAAATAGATAAATAAATAAAGTTTTTATGAAATATCTCAGCAGAAAAATTTACAGATTCCTACCAAATTTGGCAAACAAATAGAATTGCAGCAGATGGTGTAAACTGGTATGTTTTAAATAGGTCAGGGCTCTTGTTTTCAAAATTGTGGCTATAGAAATATTTTTGCTCAGCATATTTTATTAAGGAAACAAATTCCAACTTAACTTTGTATGCTGGTAGTATCTACTACACCCATCAAATTTGTCTACACAGAGCCTCATTTCTCTACCATTTTTTAAGGGAAACGATCAACCTAATCTTACCAAATTTGGTGAAGAAGTTGTACTGGGGTAGGTCACATTGATATAGGTATTTTATAAGTGTGACACACACTTTATTTTCAGAATGGTGACTATAAAATAATTTTAGCTTAGTGTGCTATATCTACGAAACTATGTAGTAATCAATCTTAACTGAACTTTGTATCATGGAATGTGCTAACATGTAACTTTATTGTTTCGAATATATGAACAATATGGAGGTTTTATGACATATTTCGAGGGCTATTAAACTAATTCCCACCAAATGTTACACACAAATAGTGCTACATTATGATATGTAAACAGACATTATTCAGGTGTGACAGTCCTTTTTTTAATGATATTAATATAAATAATTAAATTTAGTATGTTTGTATTTTTGAAACAATTCCACTAAATTCTGTACACTAACAGTAATCATTAGAAGCATCAATTATGAACACAGAGATCCAACTTTCCTATCTATTTTTAAAATAATACATGTTAAAAAAATTTATCTCTAAAACAGTTTAACTAATATCCACCAAATTTCACACCAAAAATGTTACAAAAGGCTATGCGACATGAATTATGATGTAAGGGTCCTGTGTACCTGCACGTTCAAGATCAAGAGGCGAGGGAGCAATACGCATGACACTAACTCGCACACCTAGCGCCTCATAGCTCCTACGCATGTGGCGTGCAGTGGTTCCATTATAACGCTTTACTGTGTAAACTAGATCTGTAACTGTGGGGTTTTATTACACGTGATGACAGTACACAGATCTAACTACCTGCGTATAATAGTACTTTTCTCTTACCGCTAAAAGAAACTTCATAGGCAAGCTTTAAAAATGTGATATTTGACTACTTTCGCAATTTTTTTTCTCCATTAATACACTTAATACCATAAAAATTAAAATATAGTGATACAGACAATAGTTTTTTAATACTTTCTGGCAAAACTTTGTATTTCCAGAACATTTATTTACCGAGACACACGTTTAGGCGCAAACAACGATTTCAAAGAAAAAGTTTCAGTACATAGGACCCTTAAGTGGGTTAGAAAACAACGTTCAAAATGGCATATAAATAATGTTGTTTACTTCTGTGTACTCCACAGTACAACTAGAGCGCTATATTAAAAACAGTTAACTATTAAGACCCGCCTCATTTCAAGTAAACCATTACAAAGTAAAAGAAGCACCTGAATTCCAAGATGTGAGGATAAGAAGGGGCCAGAAATGTTTTCAACAGGCATAAAGGAGAGACACAGTATTGCATTTATGCTTATAAAATTCTTTTTGGTTGGATAAACTACTTCCACTTGGTTCCCAAATTTATTTTCAACAAGAAATTACCCTGTTGTAAACTTTTCCCTTTAAATGAAGTAGAAACTTTTGGATTCTTTGAAAAACAACAGGGGCTTGCTGTACATTCAAACCAATTTCATATAGACCAAGGGCGAAAAAAATGCCTAAAATTATAGTTTTTCCCAAAAATCTTTATTTAAAAAAAAAAAAAGGAGCAGCACATTATTGTAAGCTGCACATTTGATGTTTCAAATATATTCTGCAATGCACACCTAATTCCAGCAAATTTAGTTCATACATTTTTTTTACACTACATACAGGGGTAAAGCCAAAATTGTAGCATTCCATTTCAAGTTCATTTTTTTCTTTCTGTTGTCACCCTTCCCCCACCACCTTCCCCTCTCCTGATTTTTATTAGTGAAATACATTTTTGTGTATACTACAATTTTTTGAATGTATTAATTTCTATGGAGCTAAATTCCTTTGCAGTAAGGAATTACATTCCCAGGAAGAGTGCAGCCTGCTTATTTCAGTAGTAACATCTCTTGTGAGAAATACACACCGGTATTAAGTGCAGTTTACTGGGTTAGTTACCTGATGGTGTACATAGGACAGCAGGTGCGGTCCATGGTCGGCTTGTAGCAGTACATGCCACTCCGCCGCCAGCCTCTGTCTATCAGATCCTGGTAGTCCTGAACTGTCAGGGTGTGGGCCCACATGCCTGCCAACACACCAGCCATCATACATCACTTCAAATACTCTCAAATGAAAACTATAACATCAAAGTATAATTACATGCCACTGCATCAAGGAATAACGGTTTTCTCATTTTTGATTAGTTTTGATATTGATTTATATATATTAAAAGCTGACAACCAGTTTTAGAAAAAAAAAACATTTTGCCACACAGTTTTCCAGCTTGGTTGAATGGGCCAGAAGACACATTAGCTTTTCCTGTTTGCCCCAAATGGTACAACATTGTACCCATTTGAAACAATAACTACAAAAAAATTGTTTTTCTACTGCGAGGATCGCAGCGCACTCCTCAAGTCACTAACTATTTCGGTCCCCACTCCACACATGCTTGGTATCTGTTCCCCTACCCCTTCTCCTTCTGTACTTGCTCTTTGCCAATCCCCTCTCGCCACACGTGTGCTATGAAAGTGTCACCTCTATGGCAAGTGTATTTAAAACTGTGTTGCTGCCTTCTTTGTCACTCTTTTTTTAGTGTTTGCTTCTGGTATGACTAATCTGGTCGGTCACCGGGCTAGTGGCCGAAGCCTCTTAGGGCATTGCCGCAGGTAGGTCATGGTTTTAGAATTTCCATTTTAGTTTGCATGTATTTTTAATGTAATGTGTTGGGCTAATTCATATGTAAAATAGGGTAGCAACTGCATGTGTGTAGCATTCTAAAATTCCTTTTTGGCCACCCTGTCCAAATTATGTTTTAGTTTGACTTACTTTCAGGTTACGGTTGTAGTTACTTGCGAACGTTTCTTATTTTGTATTGTAATGTGTTTTAATATCTTTATTTGTTTACCGTGGTCAGCCCCGAGGCTGAAGTTGGTTTGTGTCTGCATGATGGTTGAAAGAAACCTTACTCACTTTTGCATATAACAGATTGTTTGCCCAGGCTGTCAATGACCCACCTGCTCATATTTTTATTAACTTGTAATTGCTCACAAGATATTGCAATTACTTTTAACGGGTATATTTTTAATGGTAAATGAACAGCGGCTATGGTAGGCTCCATCAGAGCACCTACTGATTCATGATCTAATGTTTTAATTCAGTTTAGCATGTAAAATTTTCGTAAGAAAATAAATAGTTGAAAATTGTATTTTTCACCACAAATTAATCTGCGCAATGACTCTGGTAATTTTTATAATATTATTGTATTTTTGTTTCATATACTATGATGAAGGGTATGGAATTCCTGTATACCTTGAAGAAGGAAGAGCTAATATCTTTCCTGGCAGAGTATGAGATGTCCTTTCCTGCTAAAACTATCATAGCAGATCTACGACGTACAGCTGTCACCTTTTGGAAGGGCCACAACCAGATTTTCGCTGTCTCGTGGGTGAAGCGGTCTTGGTGAGTGGCAGGTGGAGCCCCGCGCTGTTTTGGTGTTTTTCATAGCAACTACTAAAGTTATTGATTTTTATTGATTTACGGTTGTGTGATAAGACATTACTGCGAGCTTTGCCAGTTTTATGCTAAGGGTATGTGTTGCAAGTTATTACTGACGAAATCAGTAGTATAAGAGGGTACTTTGCAAATTTTCATAAAATAGTTTCAGTGCATACCTTACCCGCACATTTAAACATACTTGCATACGTGACCCTGTACACTGCTTTCAACACCCTGGCGAGCCCTTAATGTAGTTCGTTGAATCCATTGTGGCCCATCAGCTGGCATTGTGCTTAGATTTTCCCAAAATGGAAATTGTTAATATTGTGTTGGAAAACCTAGCACCTCATTTGCACATGTTATGCACTTTGTTACCTGTGCTGTGAACGACAATCGAGCTTAGGGTGCTCACTATGGAATTGGAATGTCGGCTAGCTGCAGCAGCTGAATATCTTTTTACTTTTCTTCCACCTTCAAATCCTACACTGTTACACATCCAGCGCAGTAATGTGAAGTTTGTTAGTGATAGGATTGACAATCGCCATTGTAGTAATTGTACTAGGCAAGGGAACATTAGCCATTATTGTATGCAGCGACATGTTGTGTAACCAAGTTAGATATTTCGCAGTATGTCCACTCTTGCGATGATTGTCAACATTACAGACAGGCGTTACAAACTAACTTTGGTCAAGCTAAGATTCAAATAAATGAATATCTGTGGTATGTTGTGCATTTAGATATTTTTGGGCCTCTAGTTTGTTCCAAGAAGGGAAATGTATATTTATTTATTCTAATGAACACATTCACTAAGTTCGTGATACTGTTGCCCCTCAGTAACATGCAGGTGTCTATAATAATTAAGGCTCTTTCAGATTTTGGTGCACCTGTGGACACTGTGACAGACAATGCCGGTTATTTTCAATCCGTTTGTTTTAAAGACATGATTTTTTCACTGGGTGATTAAATATTATACTTCTAGTCCTTCCTTTCCCAGGGGTAATCAAGTGGAATGCTTTAGTAAGAACATTAAGGCATAATGTTTAACAATCTTTTACAACCAGGATCAGACTCAGTGGGATCGTGATTTGGATTTTATTAGTGTCGATTTTAATACTGCTCTGCACGATTCCATGGGCTTTTCTCCTTAACTATTTTTGGGCGGTAACTTACGTCATTGTCTCATTATTTGCAATATTTCCTTACTTCCTTCCTTGGAGGCTGCTGCCAGAGATCGCCTCCTCAACGACATGGCTCAGCATCTTGATGTTGCAAAGCACGAGGTTGCTGCACATTTCAATAAGACAAGGGTTGATATCCCTTTTGGTGTGGGGGACATAGTTTCATGTAGAAATTTTGTGTTACCGGATAGTAGGAAACATATTGGCTGTAAATTTATTTCTAAGTATACAGAGCTCTTCATTATTTTTAAATTTCTAAGTATTAATCCTGTCATGGGAAAATTACCAGGCATTCCAAGTGAATTTAGAAAGGCTGATGTTAGGCATTTGAAAATAATATGTGCCCGTGCATTAGGCTACTTTTGTGGTTATTTAACGCCATTTGTTTAATTGCCACTGTCAGTACATGTGTTCTTGTTCTTTGTTTATTCTTTGTCAATTTTCCCCCCTTCTGACACTTTGGTTTTTTTTCTTCCGCCCGGGTCTGGACGACGACGTAGTGTGTGACCTCTGCCAAACACATGCTGGAGACGCCTTTGACGCATGAGTTGAACTGGTTCTTGTAACCTCCCCAACACATATTTCTGATGCTCGTAATGCTGCTGCTGGTTTGCCAGGCGCTGAGTTGGATGTGCATTGACCGAGACTTTCTGAGCGCTAGTGGAGCGCCTTGGACTCTGGACATTCCCCACGGAACAATTACATTTGGAATTTGAATTCATCAAGCCCATGTATTATTAAGAACATATGATGATGGATTCAACTGGACTGACAATTACGATGTTTGTGTTGTAACTGTACTGTACATGTCCTACACTTTTAGAGCTGTTTGTTTCTACTTCAAGATGTTAGTGCACGTCACTTGGAACTGCTGCATGTATAAAGACTGTTTTGTACTTGTTACTTGACGTACTTTCAATCCAGGGCACCAGGTTTTTAGAGAGGGAGATTGCGAAGTTCACAGTGCACTCTTCGAGTCATGGTCTTTTTATTTCAGTCACCACTCCACTTGCATCTTCGTCTCGGTTCCCCTACCACTTCTCCTTCTCTGCTTGCTCTTTGTCATTTCCCTCCGTATCGTACACGCGTGCTATGACAGCTATAGCGAGTTGATATAAGGCTATGTTGCTGCCTTCTCAGTTACTTCTTTTTTAGTGTTTGCTTCTGGTCAACTTGTCTGTTTGGTCATCGTGATAGTGAGCGAGGCTTCTAAGAGCATTGCAGCATGTCAATCATGGTTTTAGCCATTTCATTTTAGTTTTTTGCAGGTATTTTTAATGTAATGTGTTGGGCTAGTTCGTGTGTGGAATAGGGTAGCAACTGCACGTCTGTAGCATTCACATTCTAAATTCCTTTTCGGTTGCCCTGTCCAAATTACGTTTTGGTTTAACTTGCTTTCAGGTTACAGTTGTCGTCCCCTGAGAATGTTCTTTATTTTCTAATGTAATGTGTTTTAATCTCTATATTTGTTTACTGTGGTTAGCCTTGAGGTTGGCGTTGGTTTGTGTCTGCACTACAGTTGAAAGGGACCACACTCGCTTTCGCAAATAACAGATTGTTTGTACAGGCTGCAGATGACCTGCCTACTCAGATTTTAATTAACTTGCAATTGCTCACAAGGCATTCCAATTACTTCATGAATTTTAATGTAATTTTAAATTGAGTTTGTGAAATTTGGTCGAACACAAGTGACTTTGAGCAGACTCCTTCCAAGTGCCCACTTACAGTACCTATGTTTTAATTTCTTTTAATACGTATATTTTTAATGGTAAATGAATAGCAGCTATGGTAGGCTCTATCAAGGCGCCCACTCATTTATGATCTAATGCTTCAATTCAAATTAAATGTATTTATCTGATATTTTGTTAATTGCTAGTCAAATTAAACTGCCATGCTTGCCTGAAATTTTTGTAACTGTTCAAATTTTTAAGGTTGTAAATAAGCACTTTAGTTTGTGTACAATTTTGGTACGGAAATAAATTGTTGAAAATTGTACTGTAAATAACTATAGGCTGTTCACAACTGGAACAGACTTTTATGGGGCCCTGCTAAATTTCTACTTTTGGTTACTGATTACGTATCCTTCCGCTATACTTAAACATAAACACTGCCATTTGACCTACATTTATATCAAATGGGTTGTTTACTGTTCACAGCTGTAAAAATTCTGTTACAACTATGGCAGAAAAAACAGTAGCATTTAATCTCTTGTTAGTGACGTGTGTTGGATTATTCCGTTAAAAGGACAGCCTTAGTTGGAACAAATATAAAAATGAAGGAGCAACCAGTCCAATGAAAAAGACAGGAAATTCAAACATACAACTCGTGTTGCTAATTTTTGTGTACTTAGCAACAACAAACTTAAAAGATAGTGGTGAATATGCACACAAATGGACCTACCATATATATTTTATTCCACTCATATTTGTTTGCATAGTTATTTCGTTTTTACTAGGTTTATTTTATTACTTATTTACAATTTCTGGCTGGGCGTATGAATTTGTTGGAATTGTAGCAAATATTCAGATCACAAAAAGGTAAGCATGTTACACAATTGTGTTTCAAACACCTAGAGCGAAGTTACATTCTGATAAATAAACAGACGTATAATTAACTTTGTAATAAACACAGTTCATGGTTAAAACATATTAATTTTGCACGTCCAATATTTGCAATCACATACACCGAGTTAGCAACCATGAAGCAGCCATGCCCTTTTGCACGTAGCAGTTAATGAGATGTAGCTAGCATTTATTTACAGCCAATATGTTTCCTACTATCCGGTAACACAAAATTTCTACATGTAAAGATATATTTATTTATTCCTGCCATGGAAACACAGATTTAGCACAACATCGTAATTTGCCTGGTTTTACAAACACAATGTGTGTACACACGTGTGGTAATTTGAAGTATTTTTCGGAGCAAGCGAAATTAATGATTTGTTGCACACACATCAAAAAAATACCACGTCTTGTAGCCCCTCGCCACATCTGCAAGTTTTAGACTTGCATCTCTCCCGCCATCACACCTAAGTATATTAAGATAAGTATTCAAACATTAACACCTCTTTGCAGTTGTAAATTACAAATTCAAAAATCATTATTTTGCTTTAATAAGTATGAAATATGCTAACATTTTAAACATGTAAATTTTCTGCTACTTAACTATGCAAAACTTCCTGAGGGGGAGAAAGAAAAAGTGAGAGAGAGCGACAAGCCTCACCCAGTCGACAGTTGCTTTCTCAATCAATAAAACAAACACTGTGTCACTAGGACCTACGCACAATATTTTACGCTGTTATTTTAAACTATAACAATGAAATATGTTACCATCGGGCTGCTTAAATATTTCAATAGGCAACACTTAATTTACAAATAGCATACAAAAAAACTAGGTTAAAAATATTTTAACTGTGAACTATTTCTTACTGGCCGTTGCCAACACGTTGCTACTCTCACTGTTTTTAATTAGTATTTAATACAAAATAAATATTACAATTTATAGAAGATACTAAGTTACAGTTTCATTTATTCAAGAATACAGAACTTTAAAGTCAATAACAGCATTATATATTTGTGGAATAAAATTTACTGACAAAACAAGTTGACATGTTATGCCTGGGGTGTTATTTCAAAGGTTCATTTTCAAAAGTCTCCTCCAGTCGTGAATGGACTATAGTGGTTCGCCACACTACAGAAAAATTATTTTTCTCAATTTTTTTATGTAAACCGCTGACAGGGAAATCATGTGACATCCAGTGCACGAAAGAGACGTTTATTGGAGTATCTTTGTAGCTTACTTTTTGGTACAAATTGAAGAAGCCCTATAAAAGAATGGAATATTTTATTTCATTCTGGGGTTATGATAGCTCAGTATTACATGATTATAGCTTATATTGGTATTCAACACTAAATAAAGCTCATATTTCTTTTTCACTACATGAACCCTATAAGATAACACCAAAACAATGAAATAAATATGAAACTTCTTCATTTGAAGCATGACGAAATTTGCCAATCAGGAATGACATAGTGGAGTGGTCAACATAACAAATGCTATATTGTCACAAGTAATGGCATACTCAAGCTGTCAACATCCTCCAAAACAGTGGTTCATCGATTAGTACTTCAGGACAAAGCCAACCCTTACGTAACATTAATATTAATTTTTCTGAGAGAGGCAATGGATGCTGAGAAAGATGGTGCACTTTTCAGAGCGGTAAGACAGTTTCCTGCAGGTGGGGACTACAGTATTTCCTGGTCATAGGCGTGCCTACAGGGTGGGCCTCGGTCCACCCCTAATGTAGACATCCAATATGTCTTTTATCATCCAAGTTCCACTGTCATACACGTAAAACAAACCTTTCAACAAGTGTGTGCAAATTTTAATCACAAAGAACAGGCCAAAGAAGTTAGACCTTTTCCACACAATTTGTGTGTTGTATTTACTCTTTGTGTAGCCTCGAAAATATAAATCAGTGTGGACATTTTTCAGAAACCAAAAAAGATGAAATTCATACAAAAGTATTTTATATTCGCAGAGATACTTGGTTCGAGGCATTGACCAATGGTTTTGTCAAGAAACAAATATAATTGTCGCAGCAGCAGGAAATACGTTTACACTGGATATAAAAAGAAATGAAAACTCTGTCAAAAATTTTGATTTTTCAAATTAGTTGTAAGACTAAATAATGTTACATGTCGCTGGTCTGCATTTCTTTCCTTGCCCCAACACTCTCGAGCGAGCGAAACCATATGCCAAGGGCAGAGTGGTAATCCGAGGAGTGCGTGGCAATTTACAAAGGCGGGCTGCAGGTCTTGGGGTGAGGGGAACCTTCTAGGTCAGGCCAGCAAGACTTCTTAAGCTACAACGGGCCTCCGAGCCAAAAGTCTAGTTTTTTGGAAGGTTATGCAACCTTAAGCACTAGGTGTGTGAAGACAACGAAGCAATGAGACAACAAAGTGACAAGTGACAGCAACAGCGACCAGTATCAGTAAAGTGGAGAGTGGGACTGACGGACAAAACTACTGAATTGGATGTGTGAGTGACAGACATTTGGAATGTGGACAATGGACAGATTGAATATGTGTAAATAATGGGTGTGAATTAAGTGGCTCTAACCACTGTCCTGATACAGAAAGTAATTAGGATTTAGATAAACATTTACTACTGTGCTCACTGAGAACAAGTGTAATAGTGGAGACAGGTAGTTTAATGTTGTAAACAATAGCTGTGTGAATACATTATAAATTTTATTAATTCTTTTATTATTATTAAGATTTCCATCCCTCAGAAACTGGATATGCCTCTCTGGCATCCTGTAACAATAACCTTACACAAGTGATGCAAACAACACTCTTTCTAAACAATTAATGCTGTACAGAATAAACAGTGGTTAAAAAATAATTGTTAAGAAATGCATTTACACAGTACAAGAAAGCTGCTATTGAGATTACTGTAGTTCCTGTGACTGGAGCATCCGAAGAACTAATGTTTACCGAAATGGTTCCTTTCAAATATCATCTTATATCAACAATGAACCACTGAATTAAATTATGCTTCCATTCATTGAAAAAAAAAACTGCAACAAAGGTAGATATCATAAGCCAATTTAGTCAGGAGAATTTAAAAAAAAAACTGTAAAATGTGGACATTGTTTGTGTCTGCAATTGAGGCATTTGTTTACTTGTTTATATAATTAAATATTATATTTTTCCATGCAATTAAAAGTATTTTACAGGATTGCTAAAATAATTATAAGGCAATAATTTCTATCAGGTAAATATCACTTGCACAAAACTGTAGAACACATTTGGTGTATCATATATAATTTAGCACCCCTCCCTCCTTAATGAAAATGTCTAGGCATACCTACTGTGGGGACCACGCATCTTGATAGCTCTAAGCACGAAGATGAGGAGAAAAAAAAAGGAAGAGGGGTAGGTGATGTGCGCGCAGTAAGAGGTGTGTAATGTTCAAACACATAACCTTCAGACCATGAGGTTCCATGTGCAAATCAGTGAGAAGTCCCATATTTAAGTGTTGTTTTAATCCCACTTCTTGAAACATCTTACTGCCATGAATTACCAGCAAAAACGCATAGGAACAGCTTCATACTTCCCGTGCGAAATATGCAGAGCCAGCATAACATCATGTTAGAGTTTCTGAATATGTGTGCATTTGACAAAGATAATATGAAATGTAACCATCTTATTTGCATTTTTAAATAAATAGGTAGACAAATGTGATATTGTGATTCTGTCATTTTTTTAAATGTACTTACAACTTACATAACTATAAATATACAAAAACATATTTTGTAAGAAAATATGCAGTATCCATGGATTTAACCAGCAAGGTTGTGGATTCATATCTTGGTACATGGAAATCCCAATTTTTTTTATCAATAATTTTTTTAGTCTTTACTACTTTGCATAATTTGTTTTCAATCAAAAAATAACATTTAATCAGCTTATTTCCACTGCTCATTGTGATTTGAAATGCAGGCCTAGTTTTTTTATACGTGTTTGATGAAGAAACTCATACACAACAGATATCATTAGAAATTAAAAAACTTAACTTATTAATTCAAAAATTACAAAAGTCTTGTTACAAGTCAGTCAGACACGTGTTACCTAATTTTTTTTTTTTGGTATTCCTGGCCGTTAAAATAAGTTGTAAGACTTTGAAGTCATTTGCTTGGGTTGAAATGGTGAATTTTTAATATTCTGCTGCCTTGAAATAGGTTACTGATGATACTCGTCAAAGAAATGGGTTTTGTGTGCAAAAAGTGTCAAGATAAGAGACTTGTGCTTATTGACCGTGCAGACATTGTTCCTTGGAGCTCCATATCTTTGACCCAAATTGGACAACTTAGGTCGGAAGAGAGGGAAGTGTTTGACTTGGACGAAACATGGATTAACAGCAATCTTACTTTCCAGAAATGCTGGCAACTTGATGAAAGTGTTCGTGGAGTAATGGAAGAAAAGTCTTCAAAAAGGTTAATTGTTGTGAATATTGATTCAAGAGAGAAATTATTTTCTGGGAGGTTGCTTACAAAGCTGGTATCTGGGGGGGTTGCTCACAAAGCTGGTATAGGTACTGGAGATTACCATGGAGAAACAAATGGACAAAATTTTGAAAAGTGGATATCCAAAAAGTGATACCAAATTTACTGCCTGCTTCAGTCAATATGGGCAATGCACCATACCATTCAAAACAACACAAGACACCATCGAAACATGACTTCAAAAAGACAGCATTGCCTGATTAACATAACACAGAATTAAATGTGGCGAGGAAGTGAGGAAAACTACTCTTACGTGACTAGTTAATGTCTACAAGCCTAAAGAAAAAGTAACAGAATGGGGAAATGTTTGCAACAGCAGACACACTGTGCCGTTCGTTTTCCTCAATGCATGTGCAAATTAAATGTTTTTGAACTTACATGGGCAAAATTTAAGAAATATTTATTCACAAGAAAAATACCACTATCAACATGGCATAAAGGAGAGTATTCAGGCTCCTTTACCATTGCTAGCTACACACTGTGTGTTCTCAAACACACTTGGTGTACTTTACAAGACATTCTGTGCTGTGTATATGCTTCAAGCTTGTTAACAAGCTTTATTGTGTATAGGTAGCATCTTTCTGCCAGAAGACATTGTGCAAAGCAGAAACCAGGAGGAAATATAAAGCAATGTGTTCAGGGGCGCAGAAAATGTTCAGGGACCAATATTTCCCCAGAACACAATGTTTTGGCTCAAAATTTCCCCCAAAACTATAGCACATTTTCATACACGTTAAGCAACAATTAATTAGAGCATGTTGAAAATTTATAACTATCATTTAAACCTTAAACATATTTTCTTTAAAACATACCTGAATATTTATCATAATAAATACATTTAAAAAAATACACTGATTTCTGAAGTCGGTTATCTCCGAGAAACTGCAACCTTCCCCTCTCTTTGTGATGGTTGTCAATCACCTTTGACGTCTTGTACACCTTGAGACGAGATGCTGAAGAAAATTGTGTAAAATAATATATTCCACCGTAGGAATGCCTGTCCAAGGATTATTTTAAAAGCTGCGAAGCCTTGTGAACAAGAGGTTCATTCCAAGAAATAAAGACTTCATTGAAAAGGGTGTCGAACTGAATGTTCCGATTGTGGAGGTGGTTACCAATTACTGATCCAACTGATTCACAAACTGCTTCACTACAGATTTATAAACAGTTTTCAAGCAGATAAATTATTTCAGGTATGTGGGCATACACTTCAGGGTTAGTAAATGATTCTTTTATTACTGTGTTCTCCTGGATGATTAATTTTGGTTTTTGATTTTCTTCTGTAGAATCAAGTACTTTTATGAAAAATGGTGTGTTTAAAAGGTTGCTTTTCATAACACTCAATTGGGAAAATATAATGTCACTGTCCAACATGCATCCTCTGATTTCATTGACCCATGTAACAATTGTTTCTAGAGATCCCTTAATTGTATGCTCAGCTGTTGTATCTGGAGGATTTGTTAGGTATTTGCTGCTGAAACATTTCCTCATATTTTCTACTATTGGAGGTTCAGTGATTTTAAGTGCTAGTTTTTCAAGCAATGTTACACAAAGATTTTCTAATTTTTTCTGGAATGTTTGAAACTTTCTTCATCTGTTACTTCTTCATCCTGATGCCGAGTCTGGGAACGGCTTGATCTTTGGCAATATTCATCAACCAATAGACAGTCTTGGTAAACATTATTTTTTAATGACTCAATTGCCTTAAAAAAAAATGGAAAGTTTTTTTCAGTTAAGATCCCTTGTTTCAGTTCTATTGTCATGTCATTAGGTGTACTTTTCATACAGTCATAACAATCAAAGATTGTCCAAATGCAGGTGTTTACATTCTGAGAGGTACAACTGAATTTTGTGATCAACTCTAATATGTCAATCATCCCTAGTAGTTGATATATAAAACAAGGATTGGAAAAATTATTGAGTTCCAATGAGTAATCCTTAGCAAGAGTATTGTTGCCTTTCCAAATGCATTCAGTAAGCTTATTTTGTAAGTCGATAAAAAACAACTTTAAATCTTTTTGGAATATTTTGTGGACTCTTGGTTCAATTTGAACAAAATGTGTTTCTTGGAATGATTTTGTATTCAAAACACCCACTTGTAATTTATCTGCTAAAGCAATAATTCTTCATAGCCAATACCCCAGTTATAGCACTTCATTAGATGGCCTACAGTTTGAGCTTGAATGTTAAGCCATGATAATGACAGAATTTTACTAACATAATTTAACATAATTTGTGTTTTAACACACTGTAACCTATGAGCCAAGACCCATATAGGAAGTAAGAAGTCATGATTGAAATTTTTACGTAGGCTTACCAATTTTTTATCATCCACACCAAGATCAAAATATTGAGCATCAAATGACATTTCATTAAGTTGTTCCTTTAACTTAAATTTACAATTTTCAAGGGCACACTGCAGTTTTTCAACAAGAACACCACCTTTGTGTAAGGTGCCACATGGTGAAATGTCAATCACAATACATGTCAGAACCTCCTCTACAAGTGTAATCAAGCAAGTCATTTGGTATGTCCGGTGTAGTTTCATGATTTTGTCTGCTGTGACAGACACAAGAGGTAGATGATTTGTCACTGGATATTTTGTACGTAAAAAATCGCATATTTTGGCATTCATAGTAAGAAATGTTTTTCCTATATTCACTATAAATTTTGGTTGAGTGATTAACTTCACCATCAGCATCATTTAGAACATTTAAACTCAATAAACGTTCAAAATACTTCCCACCCTTGCCTTCTTTAATTGCACTGTAAGCAGGCCTGAGTCCCACCTTTTTGTGTTCTTTTTTTACCATCATATATCTCTTTTCCATTGTTTCAGAAAATGTTATACATCATTTATGTACATTTGATTCTAAATTATCAATAAGGTGGGTCTTCAAATTTCGAAACTCAGTACTCTGAGTAGGTTGTGTTAACTGCTTTTCACTTAGAAGAGAAAAAAATACCAAAAGTGCCGACCTTCAAGAATAGCTACCTCCTTGGAAACTTTTTTTTTTTTAAATTTTCTACACATGGAGAGCATTGAACTGTAGCTGTACCTGCTTCTAAACATGGCATAATTTGACAAATTTCTGGAACCAATTTGCAAATTCTAATTAACTTAATTTTTGTTTCAAATTCTTCATTATTGTGTGTTAAAGAGGGGGTAATGACTTTGGCCTTTGTCACAGATTGATTTGGTTTCAATAACTTGTCAACTTTATTGGTAAGACTAGATAATGCCTGGGATATGGTTGTTGATCTCGGCACACTCTTTAGCACAGTCGTTATCTGGGCGCAAGACGCTACTGGTAATTCCCGACCAAGTGTTCCCTCATGTTGAATGATAGGCCCATCATCAAGTTATCTTAGTTTGTTTAATGGTTCGCAGCTACAATTGCAAGACAAATCATTTTCAGTAACAGTGCCAAGTTCTTCAAAATTGCAGGTTTTGTCTTTCAAAAACTTTGAAATACTACACTGATCACTAGTTCTAGGCTTTTCATTTGGATATTAATTCGAAACGTGATTTGTGAACTTATTGAGTCTGCCTCGCCACGCACAAAATAAGCAGTTCACATTCTGTTTACTTTTAAAAGTAGACATAGTTTCTTTTGTAGTTTCCAGTGTCCATAATAAAACATAAAATAACACTTGCATACGCCACAAAATTTAATAAAGTAATAGGTACACAACAGAGGCCTATATTATGAATAGGGCCACGGGACATTATATATAACAAACAGCGTACATGCACAATATCACCAAACCTTAACATTTGCTTTATTTGCTTGCAATCGCTTCCAAAAAAATAAGAAAAAACATACGCAACAGTTGACGATATCTATTGTCTTTTGTTAGAGAAATCAATTGATAGTTTTTGTGGAAACTATTTTCGACCTTGAGGAAGAGTATTGAATCGAAATACCTCATTCGCCACATCCCGCATCAAAAATGGATGTGTATTTACATTTTGCGTTATATTGCCGGGGAAAGGGGAGCCAAGTATTCGACAGCTGAGTGCGCCCAAAGGCTCCTGGAGTTGCCCGAAGGAGTGGAAAACTACCATGGAAAGCCTCCCCTTCTAGGCGGCGTGGGAGAGGGTGCCTGCGGCTAAGCGGCTTCCAGCTCCAAACAGCGCTGGCTCATACGTGAATGCAGCAGCCCTTTTGCATGTAAACATTGCAGTTTTTTCTAACAAAAATTTCCCCTGAGCTACCTTAATTTCCCCCGAACCTCGTTCGCGCAGTAAGACATACTCTGCATCCCTGTGTGTGCACATCAGATAAGCAGGAATCAACTTCTCAATACCAACATTCACTAATTTTGGCCCGTATAACTGTCAAAACTACATGCCCACACGACTATGTACATAAGTGATTTTCACAGTTCTGTAGGCAAATTTTGGGCCAATATTGAGGAAATGCACATAAGACAAAAATCAGCCTTAACTCAAATTTAGTCTTGGACATGAATTTACATGTGTGGAGAGCATACGGACACACATCCTTCCTACATTTTTTCAGGGATTCATGCAATAAACAGTAAGGAATGGGTGACTAGTAGGTTAGAAGTTTCAACAGAGTATCCTTAGTGACCACCAAATCACATGTACAAAACTCACCTCTAACTCCACAACCAAGTTATCCACTATGCAAAAAAAAACTGGAGACAAATAAGAAAGGTGGAAAATCCATCAAATAGCAATACTGAATCAGTATAAGACGTGACTACAGAAAATTAAAAAAACTAGTTTCCATGTACAATTTTAATTTCCGGGCATCTCTCATGTGTTTTTTTTTACTTCTTCCACCCAGAAAATACAAAATATGAAATAGAAACATGGTACAAAAATAATAACTTTGAAAAAGGAGTGTGTGTGTGTTTATATATATATATATATATATTACACTATTTTTAGATTAACAATACCCAAATTAATTTAAGCGGTTATATAAAAATGTACTGTTAAAATAATGCAACTATACACGATAAGGTACTTAACTAGCACAAATCCCCCAATAAAGCCAACATTTAAAATTTTCTACATTTTACATGTCTCAAAGTGAGACTAACCCCTTAGTGTGACCTCCACCTGAGAGTCTGCCATCCCTTAACTTGCCAGGATATAAGAAATAAAGATTCTGCAACCAGGTCAGTACATGTAAAATTAACCAGAAAATAATTTTGAACCTCGATGTCCCAGATTGCCTTGATTTTTGGTTTATAGGTTGCTCCTATGATGTAAATTAAAAATATAAATTTTTGAATTTTTCGTATATGTACTTTTATAAAAACTAATTTTTTTTAATGGCCCAAAATGCTAATTTTTAAGCTTTTCGTGTTTACAAAAATGTGTGTTGCTCAAACTGTATTTGTTGCAGAAAGATGATGTAGGTATCATTAGAAAGCTTACAAACAGGGCTTTTCTGTCATATATCACAACATATTTTTTAATGGAAATTTTTTTAAGTTATTTTGAAGGAAAAAAAAAGTTAAAAATCTCAAAAAGACCATTTTGAATTTTTTTGAAAAAATGAAATTTTAAAACTATGGTTTATTTTTAGTTGTTTCCTAAAGTTTCAATATGGGACAGAAATGGGTTCATATTAATATACAGTTTTAAAAGTTATCAAGTAATTGTAGATATGTAGCCTACCTATTATATGTATAACATATTTGACCTTATATATTTCCCTAAACAGACGGTTCAGCTTGTTTAATGTTAATTAGTCCTGTAATATAAACAAAAAAAACACTGACGAGTTTTGTCAGTACTCACGCAATAATAATTGTTGAGAGAGATTTGAAATACATGCCAAATCGTCTGCACAGGTACTGGAAGGGTCCATTCTTGCTGCTGTTTGCCTTTTTATGTTTTTAATACACACTTTCTTATAGGTTCATTTTTTTCTTCAAAGTTATATTATTTTATATGTAAGGAATAAGAAATAAGCATAATAGGCAGTCTACATAAGTTTAATTCTTTGCTTAAGCATATTTGTTGATTTTATGTTATCTTCATTTAGCACATAAATACATCCTGTAGGGGTTGCGGGTTCCACCTTTGTCAGTACTGTATTGGCTGGGATGTCCTTAATGTCTTGGTGAGAAAAACAGGAGGAGGGTGATGGCCCCTTGGGGTGCAGAAAATGAACTTTCAATTTGTCACTGTTGTCATATCTGGCTAGTATACAAGCCAACCACCAATCTCGATTGTATTCAACTGTGACATATCCAGAACTCACTGATGGTGTAGTTAGGTCGACAGCAGTTGCTTCAGAAATGTTGTGGACTTTGCCTCCATTACTTAAAGAGTAAAGTTTTGTTGTTCCTGACAGAGGTATGAAACAATGGATTTTTTGAGTACCCGGTATGGTTTTTTGCTTCCTGAAATTGTGGTGAGTTTTTTCTCACTGCTGTTGTAGTCATCGGTAGTGGAATACACAAGATGTATATTATGAATTGCAGATACAATAAACTCATACAGGTGTTTAGGAGACATTATTTGTTGTTCATATGGTCGCTGAAGACTGGCTTTTGATGCTAACCACTTGACAGTTCCTCCAAGATCATCACAGGCACTTTTTCCACATGTTGTAGTAAAAAAATGCCATTCAGCTTGCATGTGTTGAAGTAAGATTTATGTAAACATATGTTCAAAAAGTTCTTCCTATTCTTATACTGAGCAGCATTCCCATCCAAAAAGCAGTAAATTTTTTTTAGTGAGCACAACTTATTTTTTGTAAAGGAACTAGTTTTTCTTGAAAAGTGTATACTGCCACCGTGTCATGAAAGAGACATTTAGAAATAAATACAATATTCATGAACTTCAGTTCTCCATTTTGCATGTAGTATGCAACACAGGGGTGTATTGTTGCTTGTGTGCTTGTCCAGGGATGGGACTAGACATCATCTTGCAGACGGAAAGAGTAATTTTCTGCAAAATCACATACAACAAGCATTTCTTCCTCTTCCTTAAAAGTGTCTTTTAATTGGCTAGAAAGGAATGAGTTTTTAGTTTCAGTAGATTTGCACAGAAACTATCAGCAAATTCTTCAGTATCTTTAACTATCGATTCTAATGTGCAGCGGTCTACAGATAACCATTGTTGGACGGTTATTTTTTCAATAAATTCTCCTTCAAAATATGCAATAAATGATTCTTGAAGCATGGAAACTCCCAGACATTCATTGAATTCATTCACTCATGAAGCATTCTGGGCGAGCTGGATTGCACATTGTTTTTGCAAGACATGTATGATATGATTTAGAGATGTGTCAGTTTCATCTATGATAATTTTTTCAAAATGTGCTCCATGCATTATTAATTTAACATTTTAGTGAAGAGTGCACAAACATACTGTATGGGTGCCAATTTTCCCAGCCAATATACAGTATTTTGGCAGTAACTGCCGACCTTCCTGTCTGGTGATAAATACCTTTCTCAGAAACTAATTTTTAAACTGATCTTGCTATGTAATTCGTAACACCAAACTCACTTTGGATTTTTGAAGCTGACCAACTTTTAGGAAAGACTGTAAAAATTTGAATTTTTTCATTTCTGCTTGTAGTTAGTGCAAATTTTTCTTTTAGTTGTGGTAGCATTTCATCTTTATCACATCACAGCTTAGATAATCTGATATATTATTAGGTAATCCTAGTAATAATTTTGTTTGGAGACTCACTTTTTACATTGTCAGCCTTGGAGTTTATGTAAGAGGGCCTACTAGTTATTTCTTTACAGCAGGTGATTCTCCTATTAGTTCAAGAGACTGATTTAACAACTGCAAGGAAGTGTCAGCATCAAAAAATTGGGTGTAACTGCTGGTGGGACCAGATTCCGCAGTATCTGCTATAGTTGTACTCGCTTTTGATTTATTTTTCTGTTCAAGATGTTTCCTGCATTTGTCACAGATTTTCATGCCTTATTGAATATCAAAACTATTTAATAAACACATCCAAGCAGTAACTTTCCTTAAACTTTTTATACTGGATTTGTGATTCTCTTCAGTAAAAGGGTTACAGCATTTAACTTAGTATTTGGTCCAGTTCTTTAGTTCTTCAGACATTTTACTAAGTTAAATGCCACTGACAACAGAGAAAACCAAAAAACAAGTAAGGCCTACCTGTTTTAAAAATATCACATTCACTAAAACTATCAAAATAATTGAAACACAGCACTATTCATGGATATGACACTTTTCTTTAGGTTCACTGACATCAGACAGACCTGAGTTCCATTTGTGATGATGTGAGACATCCATAAACTTCTAAGATAAAACTTCCTGGTTCCAAGAACTAGCAAGCACTGATATATATATATATATATATATATATATGAAAGTGCTGTTTGTGAGCTTTCTAATGATACCTACATTATCTTTCTGTGATAAATACAGCTTGAGCAACAAATATTTTTGTAAACACTAAAGCCTTAAAAATAAGCATTTCTGGCCATTTAAAAAAAATTAACTTTTAAAGATTGTTATCTTCCTTTATCATTAAATTATTTAATTTTTTTTATTGGCTTTAAATTATTTATTATTTCTATATTTATTTATTGAATTAATTTTAGTTTATTAAGTTAATAGAACCTCTGAAAAATTCAAAAATTTATATTTTTAATTTACATTATAGGAGCAACATATAAACCAAAAATCAAGGCAATCTGAGACATCAAGGTCCTGGACCCTTGTTGATTTGATATGGACCGACACAAATCCATCATCCTCTCTAAAGCTATGGAGAACGTCCTCAAAACAGAAGTACATCGTCATCCAATTGAATTCAAAGGTGGCGCTGTCATCACAATGTGATGGCCTAAGTTGCCCCAGCTGCCGCTAGGTGGCACGCTCAGTGAAACTCTGGCCTCCACTAAAGCCACCAGGCACCAGCGTCATGGAATCTAACACTTCCTCGGGTTGCCATCAATGTTCAAACGTCTTCAACAACATAGTACCCATGACCCAAGCCATATTGTTATGAGGTAGCATAACTTTGTTTCAAAGTTAACCCGATACTTGAGCAGATGGCCAATACCAGCAATTATACAAATAACACAGCCATCTGTAGTAATGCTGATCTACCCTATTTCACAGGGAAAGTGTAGAGCGAATGGTAAAGACATATTGCAGTGGTGCGGACCATCTCGCGAAGTAGCAGGTGAGATACCTTCTGCTTCAAACTGTGCGCTACTCCTGTAGCCAACTGTTCGGATCTCAAGATAGTAATGGTCCTTAAAACTTTGCAGTCTGACATCCTTAACGTATGCTTCTCACAACCAGTAAACCTAGGCTCATTCTGCTAATCTTGTCAATTTCTCTTAGGACAATAGCCAAAAAGAGACGGTATGTGGCAGGACTGCTCAACGACAGTGAACTTGTCCTTGCTTTGACAGACATTCAACAATGCTTGGATGACCAACACAGCTAGTGACCAGACACCCGTATGACAAATCTGTTACCCTGGTGAGCTCCCAAGCTGCCATAAACAATAACCAGTGTATGAGAAAGTTAGCACTGAAATTCATGTTGAGGAGGGGGGAGGAAGGAAAAAGTCTGTCTCACTCCAGCCTTCATCAGAAACTAACCACATGAAGAGAGGATCTGTCCTCACTGTGTAATGATATTATTGGCTGCTCGAGCCAATAATTTGGCTCACAACCAAGCTCTCAGGAAAAATCCTCAATGACTGGAATTGTCCCTGACCCGAAAGGCAGTGAGAGATTCAAGAGCAAGTGGGTTGTGATTAGCAGGAGTAAGAGGTATATGTAAAATGAATGATTCCCAGAGGTTTGCTGCATGTCCTAGGATACATGACTCTCAATACATCCTTGTAATCATAACCATAGTTTATCACATGGGTATCTTCACCACTACAAAAAAAACCATGCCAACATTCCACCACAGACAATAAATGATGATAGTACCATCTTCAATGAATATGCTAAAAACAATTCATATCTTTATCAGTCTCTTGAAAATGTTTACTTAAACCAAATGGATGACTAAATTTTTTGTCATTTTTTAATACCTTTTTCAAATCCTCAATTAGTAAAACATTTTGAAAATGTAAATTTTAATGTAAACTGGATGCGTCATTTTTCCAATAACCAACAGAACTTTAAAGAAAATTTCTTTCTCATATGCCTACTTTCTTACATATTATTTTAATATTTAAACCCTAAATTACAAAATAAAATTCCAACCACACCCATCAGTAATCACAGTTATACGCAAAAAAAAAAAAAAAAAAAAATGCTTAAATCATGAGCAATAAAATTTCTCAATTTCTCTACAAAACAGTTACACACACAAAATTGAATAGACATACACACAACATATGTGCACATGGGTGAACCAGAAAACTGATTTCAACAATATAATAATCACCAGGATATGTTAAAAACATACTTATCACTTGCTAGAAACTTAGTAACGTGTCTTTAAAATTGTGGTTTTATTCTAATTATTCACATTCTTTTAAGTGTTTTACCTAATTCAAACTTGCAATACATTTCACTTATGTATGCAACTAAATGTTACACCACTCTTAGCTTTTGCACAAACAGCTATTGTCCATTTCATGTAAGCGGTGTAAATTTTGATATTTTTAGAAAAGTCGTGCGGCCACAATATATCCTTCCAGCACAGCTGTTTTGTCACTGAAGAAAAAGACATTTGTAAACAAATGTTTGAGTACAATGCACACTTGCATTTTCCTCTTTCCTCGTGTTTCCTATCATGGCAGGCACTGAGAGACTGACGTTGGCTAACTTCCGTCCAGTAATCAATGTAGAATATTATAACTAAGTTAGCATTCCAAACAGTTTTATTTTTATAATGGTTAAGTTTGTCGGGGTTCTGTTTATTTCATTTCGAGAGAAAAAAAGGAAACAGTGAGGGGGGCAGACTTTAGTTTATCGTCTTTCATGAGACAGTATTGTTTTGATGTTCTTAGGAGTGGGTGGTATTTTGAGCTGCATTTTGTTTTGATGGAGGTATGTATTATTTTGCTTGTATGGAAATACCATTTAAATTATTGTAACTTCAAAAATTTTAATTTCAACGAAAAAAACAAAACGCAATAAATATGTCACTGTTCATATTCATACAGATGCAGCAATACACACACACACTTTGGCCAAAGTTAACATTACACTCGAATTTACGATATAGGCCAAAAAAACTAATATTATTTACACACTACAAAAGTGTTGAAAGTAACGGTTTTCAAATACATTATTTACAAAACACAAACTTACTGTTTTTAAAATTCATAATCACTTAAACACGTGTTTTTCTATGGAAATCCTTGCAAGTTTACTTCACTAAAAATACATTTGTTCATCACTAGCATTAAATAATTAATTTGCAGAATCATTCAGTACAATCAACACTGCACACGTTTGTTGAAACCAACATTTCATTGCAGGCGGCGATTAATGAAAATGGTGGAACAAACAGTTTTACGAAACGGTAACACGTGCCGGTTAATATTACATTTCACTCAAGACAATGCACTACAATGGTACCAAAACCAACTATGATTAAAGAAAGCACATAAAATCTTCTGATAAAATATTCAGACAACACCAATAATATACTCTTATCAACACAATGAGAAAAAGGCACTCACACAATGTCGTTAACCGGGTTGGCAACATTGTGTGACTGCCATTTTGCTCAAGTGTTGCCGTTGTCATGATCTTTATTGCTCGTGAAACAGAATTTATTGCGCTGTTTGCAGAGAATACCGAAATTGTCGACTCGCATACACACTTCTGGTAGGAGTACAATATTAATCGTAAGGCAGACAATATACTGTACCGTAAATATGTACAAACTAAAAACAAATACGAAACATTTCAACAAGGTAAACAAGAAATGGAAAAATTAAAATTCGTAAGAAAATTTACACAATTCGTAAAATCGTACAAACTGCAAAAATTTGGACAAAATACAAACAAAAAAACAGTACAAGTTGGCAGCTATGTTTTTTTGTGTATTTTGTTCGAGACAATTATTAGATTTAGTAAGCATTTATTAGATTTTAATCTATATGTATTTGATAGCTGGCTTGTAAAATTTTTATTCATAATATAAAATTGTCAGCATATAAATAATTGCCTCAGTCAGTGGAATTCATTTTATCTCCATGTGCAACCAATGTTAATTTTGTAAGGGTTTGTCCTTACAGTAGTTACAAAACACTGTTCTTAATTTGTTTATTTACTTTAATGACAGTTTATGTTTGAAAGGAAAAGTAAATATTTTTATTTACCTTAGTTCTCTGCAAGATTTATATTTTTTTTCAAGGTTTGGAAACGAAAATGAGGAAAACGGATTTATGATAAAAATAAGCTGAATTAAATATTTATATTTAAACAAAGATTGATTCAGTTATTTTCAATTATTAATCTTTTTATCAACAAACTGAGATTAGCATTTTGATGATCACATATACGAACTCATTTATAATTTTTCTCAGTTTTCATAATTTGCCAACATTACTGGCTAAACAAACTCTATAATATTAACCAGCTTCCTAAGAGGTTAATTTTTTAATCAATGCCAATTGCCGCCAAGTTCAAATCTACAACTAAACTTAAAAACTGTTTGTTATGAGGGAATGTTACTAAGGAACTAAGGAGAGAAGTTCAAAAGAGAGAGAGAGAGAGAGAGTGTGTTCTACATAATGGAGAAGGATGGTACGCTAGTGCGATAGCTCTGAGAGGACGTCTGGTTATCTAAGAGGACCGACGACGAGATGATGTCAGATGTACGTAGCAGAGGTGCGGCGCCCACGACTGGAGTCATATCATTCTGAGGGGAGACGACGAGTCGGTGAGATACCAATATCCCTTCCAGACGTTAATGGCAGACCTGCAGCCATCTCCGTTTGCTGAATCATTGTCAAGTAAAGTCTCCATTCATTACCCAAGGTGTGTACTACCGTCCAGTGTAAGTGAATGAAAAGTAACTTTCTTATCTTTGGCAATTTCTAAAGTAAAAGCTGTACTAGTAATGGAACTGACCAAATTGCGACCTGTTCAGGTGAAAGATAACATGTCCTGGTGGCCTGTGGAAAATTTAAGTCTCAAGTTTGCTCTGCCGATGAGTCAAACCCAAAGCATAAGTAAAATACAACATTAATTTGGACCCTATTCAAACATCATCATTATGTGGTCTGTTCATACTGTGTCAACTGTGGTGTTCTGTTCGGTAGAACCTAAATTTATGATACTGGCATCAAAATACTAATATTAGTAAAATAATTTAATTTTTATTATAGTTTAACTGAAGTGCATATGTTCTGCTGTGTTAAGCGTTATATTATTTTATTGTTTCCTTTGCATATACCCAGTAAATGCTTCAAAGATATCGTTTTGTTTTCCTTATCTAAAATAATTGCTTAAATTGCTATATTTAAATAGCAATTATTATCTTGAAGGGATGATATTTGTGTGTTTATTTGATATGTTCATGTCCGTGCATGATTTACAATGCCTGGATTATCTTCTGTGCAGGTAGCTTACCGAGACATTATCACACAACTGCAAATTGTGGTAATATTCAACCAACCCACCCAAACTTACACATTTCAACAGTAGGTAATGAGTTTACAAATTTAATCGTCTTCTAAAGACTGGCGCCCAAAGACAAAAATATTGTAAAAGAATTGATTCCATCTGAACTCATACACAATATACACCTAGTTCTCATCAGTTACTACAGCACTATAATTCTAGTATTATGCTTAAAGCTAACCTGTTGTTAATATTTATCAGTAAGAAGAGCAGTCTATCTTAAAGCTGGCTTGTAAAATTTATATTCATAATCTAAAATTGACAGCACATAAATAATTGCCTTCGTCAGTGGAATTCATTTTACCTCCATGTGCGACCAATGTTAATTTGGCAGGAGAATTTCAAGAAAACTTTAAGCTCTTTGGAATCACAGTTTTCTTGACACATGAAAGGAACGGAAAACCTTTGAAATGGTATTTGAAAAATGTAAATAGTCAAAGATTGATTTTTACAAATTTAAATTGTAGTGATTCAGAACGTTTGTTTACATAATGCTTTATTTGTTTTGAGGTATTTTTTGATGTTTTGAAGTATAATGTATACATATGTGTGTTTTGATATGAAAATAGTGTCTGCTTATTTTTTTTTTCTACATTTCACCGCCAATTTCAATGTCATGGTTTAACAGATGTTATGTTTATAGTGATACTAGCAGTAAAAGTAAACATTGTTTGTTTACAAACAAAGAAGTGGAAAAGGATTGCAACACGTATAAAAACTATTTATTTTATAAGAAAAATTGTTTGAATATGTCTTATTTAGAAGCATATTTCTTAGGGCCACGAGTGCCAGAGATGAGTACGTGTGTGGCGATGCACGTTATGTAAACCGAAACTCTGGTTATGTCAGCAGCAACCATATAATTTTGACAAGTAAACGTTATTGACGTATTCGCGTTAACCACATCTCAGGCAGCTCCAGAGTGACTGCTGGCTGTGACTGGACACTTGAATTTGTACCAATATGTGGGAAGTTAAATATTGTTATGTAACTTGTTTTAATATATTAAAGAGCAGAGGGCAGCTGAAGAAGAGACCCAAGACATGCTGCTGCATTGTAATATTATGAAGAGATATAAGCCTAGTCAAACTTGTATTTTTTTCCAATAATGGCACATGGAAGGTATACCCGGCAAAACTATCAGGAACAATTTCAAAGACTTTTGTGCATCCTGTTTTGCAGCAAACATCTTTTAACAAGGTTTGAACGGTAACTCAATCAAATTATTTATTTAAAATTAATGTTTGAGTTGTTAAAAAACTTTCTACCCATTAAAGTACCCTGTGATAGAAAGGAGTTTTACTCTCACCGGCTTGCGCTAATATTGAGGAAATTAAAAACAATTCATATGTACATCTTGTGGAAATGAACAGTATCTATGTTTGTTGAAAGGGAATTTAGTCGTGTTATGTGTACTTGGCAGGCATGAGGACTTAAATATTTTCAAGAGTATGTTTAATGTGGTACAGTTTAATTTTTATAATTTTTAAAGTATTAAATCTGATTAAAGACTGTTCATGATAAAATGAGCACTTTTGAAATCAACCTTAGAAAAATGTCACTGCCCCTATTTTAACGGGTGCACTGAGTGACATGTGCTCAGTAAAGTTGGTAGCAACACAGAGAAAGTAGTTCCACATCTTAACGTCAAATAAAAAGTGTTAGGTAACCATTTGTGGTAAGTTATATTATTTCTTTCGCTTTAAGTTTTTTTAATGCACCAAAGTGTAAAAAAATGAGTAAATTTTAAAATTGTTTGCTTTTCTAATAATTTCACTGTTTCACTTGATCGACGCACGAGTAAAGTGATGAGGACCTAGCAATGTTCATTTTACATAAGACTGAAGAAGAGCCTACACAATGTGCATACAAGTATATCTTAAGCAAGGCTTTCAAAAGTGCTCAATTTACCATGAACAGCCTATGAGAAGATATTTATTAGAGGAATATTAAGGATGTGTAAGAGGGAACTAACATCAGAGCATATTATTAAACAGGAACTTGTGTCACTCCACACTTTGTACACTGCAGGTCATTTTGTCAACACCATTACCATTTCCATTATATTTATTTACTATAGTTCCAGTCTTCTCTCTCCGGTCTCTTCCCCTTCCACTGAAATCACTACACCAAAAACCCCAGAGTTCTTTCAAAATATGCAATTTTTTCTGCACAGACATGTTTTAAAAGAAAAAACTTGTTTCCCATCCAAGCAAGTAAATGTTTTCATAAAGTAAGGTATATAATTTTACTTACCATATTCACCATTGGCTTAATGTAATTATTTTTCAATTAAATCAAGAAAATCTCTTTAAATGTGACATTGTGCAAAATATGTTCTGGACAAAGGCATGTTTTGAATAGTAGCATAGAGATCTTTGCATGTGGTCAAGCAAGGAAACAGTTCCCTCCGCAACATCTTGTGTGATAGCTTGCCATACCTGCTGGCAAGCCACCACATAAAGATACTAAAAGAAGTGAAATTAAATTACAATTTGTCGAATAATGTGTTATGTGATGGGAAACATCAACCTAAGAGCAAAACCGTATTAATGCTTCCTCCTCGTAATGAAGATAAAAGGGGTGGCCACACTCTTGCATACAACGTTTTTACCATAGGGAATTGTGAACAAGCATCACACATTTTACGATTTGCAAAAATGCCATTCAAACATACAATACAAGAAATACATACAACTGTGCAGTGAACTCGCAGCGTTACGTGGATGTAGATAGTATTGCTTATGTGCTAGGCACTGAATCGCTACAGATGAATCTTCGTGTGTGTTTTACACATAAAAGGTGGGTCCTGAGCACATGCGACAAGAGGACAAATTTTGTTACTTAGGCCATGCTGCTCGATAATTCAACTTCAAGAGTTTGACATTCCAGATTGTAAAACAGTTGCCAGGAAAAATAGGGTGGTCCCCCCTGTTATTTTGTGTATGGGGAAAGGTATTAATGTGAGTTGAAGATCCCATTAACATAGAACAATGATTGAAGAATTGTAATTTCATTTCACTTTGTTTCCAATATATTGCCAAAATACATTTCAAAATCTCACTTTTCAAGGGCTTATAACTTCCTCAACATTCAGTTTAGGTAGTACGTGTCATGTATATTTTCTACTTATTTTTACATCAGGAATCACCTCGCGAAGTTTGTGGGTCTAATTGAGAAACTTCCTGCATGTCATTCAGTAATAATGGGAAAGTATTAGTGCCAAGCACACAGAGAGCCCAAATGGAATAACAGAGGAATATTTTCATTTGCATAAGTTAGGTGGATAAACAAGAAAATTGCCTGAGGAAGCCATTATGTAATTAAATAAGTAGTGACTATAATATAGATCATAGATCTGCAAGTATAGTAAATCAAAATAAGTGTCTCAAGTAGATAGAAATATTGAATTAAATGATTAATATAAATATAATGGTGTGCTTATATAGAATTAGTACAGAAGATATTTAATTAAGAATTAAGGTCTGTTATATAATGTTGTAAGTAGTCAAATCAAATCAAGCTGTCTGTGTGCATCAAATACAATATGTATTAAACAAAATAGAAATTTCAAGCTAGAAAGAAATATAACTTAGTGCTATAGCGAGCATTTGTTATATTCACTTTGCACAATAAAAATTAGTAAAACTGTAAAATGCTCTCAAATAGAACATATACCAGTCAAGTATAGAAAAGTGTTAGGAAAAAGCTATTTTATGGCGTAAAACACATTATGCAGTTAATCATGTTGATATCTGCTGTCACAACATACCACATCTCACTTCCTCTCCCCACCCAGTTGCGCATAAGCACTTCCATGTCGCTGCATGAGGCACAGTGTTCATATTACAAGCGTGTTTGAATCAGCTCTCAACAGGTAAACACAGCATGGCTCATTCAGGTTGCACGTAGTATTCAGGTTGAAAACTCAGAGATAAACTTTTACACTTAAAGCTCGTGAATTTCAATATGGATCGGGATAATAATTACCCAGGAGTTCAACATTTCTCACGAGAGAGCAGGAATGGCGGCATATGGCATTCTAGCCAACCGACCAGCTTATTGTGTTCTGTGCACAAGCATAGGAATATTTTGAGGTTCTGTCGGGGGTAGAACTCAAACTATAGTGAGAGCCTATATACATATAATTCCACCGTGTTGTCAAGGTGTCTCCAACCAGATGCAATCAAGGTGATATGAGAGAGAGATATTGAGCGAATGAAAGCTTCTGCTGTGGGCTGACCATACTACACCGCTATCATTGCTAAAGGTTTTTGCTATGGGCCGACTATGCAACATAGCGGTGCATTACTAAAAGACTTTCTGCTGTGGGTAGAGTCTATTACACAGTAGGGTGCAAGTGTTCCACCGGGCACATTGCACATTCCAGAACTCCTGAGGCTAATACATTCAGTGCAAATTACCCAAAATCCAATATTCCAAAGTGTGGCAATGAGTGTAATAAAAAGTTAAGACACAATTTAAAACAGCCAGCAGTATTTTATCATTTGAGTGACATAATAATGGTGAGAATATATTAAAAGGCATATGTATAAGACAGTAATCAATTATTAAAGGTGTTAATAAGGGTCTTATTATAGATTGAGCTAAAGTAAAAGAATTTGGTTGTAGGGGTTGAGAATATTTTGTACATATGAGAAAAATTGAAATGGAAGTGAAATTTTAAGCAAACTTACCTCAAATTTAAGGTTAAACATTTTGATATTTCATAATAAATAAACAAATCAATAAACACAGATGCACAAAGCAGTTAATAAATTATGCAGAACTTAAAACAGCAGTCAACCAGCACATGGGCAATATATAATTATGTTCATTAACTATTAAAATAAATTTTACATGAGAATATTAATAATTTAATTTTATAATATTACTACAGGATATCAAGACCTTTTGAAAGTGTTTCAGAAAACTATTTATACAGCAAGCGAGCCGACAAAGCGACGTCATGACAGGACGTCACGTTACATCATCACGACCTCCCAAGAGACAGAGGGGATGGCGATCTGGCCGTCAGCAGCATAACGTCACACAAGATCATGCATGCGACATGGGAGCAAGCAACACGCAGATGACCAGCTGTCCACGTAAGGATACAGCACGAGGTATTAGAAAACCAAAAGTCTTATTACACCAGGCTACACACACACACACACCGGGCTTGGAAAGGCCACAAAAACACAGGACACATATATTATACAAGTGTGCATAGAATAAATACATAGGTATTCTGCATTTACTTCAAAAACAAAGGTTACAAGAAACAGTACATTAAATTTTAAGTCACATAAACGCACTCATATTTTACACAATCTCCAGAAATGAGTTAACATTACTTGTAGGCAGATAGCTGTAATGACCTATTCAAATAATATTTTATGTAACTAGTTTATAAAATATAAATCAAAGAGATAGTTTACTCAAATTTAATTGTAATATATAGAGTGGAAAAATATTATCAAATGGAGTCAATATAAGAAGTTAGATAGCATAAGGAAAAAATATATATAAAGTATATTTAACGTTGAATTTTACACAAAATGTTTTTAATAAATACACAAATCCATTGATATATTGCTATATGTAATTAAAAGATTATTCTTACTGTCAATACAAATTTCTTAACCACAAAACACTCATTTTCAAGCTAAATAATCAGTTAATATAATAAGTAACTATATTATTAATTGCATTTTGTTAATATAGTATTAAGTTAAATAAAAATATAGAAGTAAGTTAGGGAAAAATCCTTTCAATTCTTCCCTAAGTACCGAAACTTAATGGGGGACAAGATTTCAAACTTTAGTCCATTATAAATTTTAAGAGAAATTACATTTTGATATGTCAATCATTCAACACCCAATTAAAAATATGTCAGGTAACAGAATTTAAGTCTAGTAATAGGACATAGGTAAACATCACTAATGGTGTTTTACAAAACGAGTACGTGTAAAGTGTATAAAATGATTATTCATACGTTTTAGGGACAAAGTGTTTGTGCATGTATAACTATTGATGTAAATTTTCAGCCATATACAAATTTCATTTTACGAAATATGTAAAATTTTATTAAAAATTAATACAATTTGCAACAGGAGGAGCATTTTATAGCATACAATTTTAAAACACTAACTCGTAATGTAAAATTTGCTTGTGGATTCATAAAAGTTTTCAAGTTTATTATTTTAAAAAAATTAATATTTGCCAAGCCACGTGAAACGTAGGTAGATTAGGACCTCAAGAGAGGCTGACGCGTTCGGTCCCACAGTTCGTTGCGACAGCCACAAGGAAGAGAGATTGTATACCACTAATACAAAGCAAGTTCACAGCCACCAGCTGGGCCAATTAAAATCAGCAGAAAACGCAAACCAACTGTGGTACATCAGACCCACATGCCAAACACACACTTCAATGGCGTAGTCTAATTCAAGAGAGAAGGCAAGGCAGTCCCATAACACAGCTTTCCTTGCGTCGTCACATTTTCCTTGCTTATACTCCTATCCGTATTGAAGATGCTTCAAACCAACTTTATTCCTGCTGCTAGAAAGACGAGAAGCCTCAAGACAAAGACCACTGTACTACAGCCTGTCACAAGAGCTGGGGACCAGCTCTTATTTGGAGAAGGAGGGTGATGTTATGGCGTGAGCAGGCTCTAGCTAAATTCCTAGCATGAACACGCCATTCCAGGTACAATGAGAGTGAGGTCACTGAAATGTAGCACCGCCACGGCAATCAGGAAACAAGCTGCGATGCTGTTTGCAAATAAATGCAAGTATTGTAAATGGCCACCATATTTAAGACCGCCGAAGAGTCGAGCTCGGGTCTGACAACATCCAGCCGACGAAAGAGCACCATGGAACAGCAGATGGGGTTTTCATCCGCCGTAGCCATAATAGCAATCAGCCTTCGGCAACACAAAGGTAATACCGTTCCAGCAGTTACCAGAAAGACTCTTAGATCACTGTGTGGCAATAGTTTATTAGATAATATATAAATACTTGCAGGTAAAGAGTAACTTAAAGTAACGCGCTCCCCCGGTACAGTTTAAGGTATTTACGTAAAATGTAAAGTGTTTTATAATTTATAATGTAACAGGCTGTATATTAAATAGTTTTAATTACATGACATAGTGCAATAATGTTGTGTTCTCCATTAGAGTTACATTTCCCCACTTAGCTTGTATGGCCCCCATATGGGACCGCAAAAATTACATAACACCAAAATACAAATATAAAAAACAACTAATTTTTTCTAAAGGTTTGCCACTTTAATGTTCAGTGCTAACTGCAGTTCATGGATTCAGGCGTGGATAAAAGAGGGGAGGGGCCCCTCCCAAAACCTTAGAGATTATTTTTGTCACGGAAAAACATTTGTGAATTTGCCATAAAGTTGATTACAGTTTAATGTTTCTTAAACAGTCCTTAGTAATGCAGCAAAAACTATTTTTATTTGAGAGCACTCTCTTAATATTTTATCACTTAGTAAATATTAACCAGGATCTTATTGTACAGTCTGCTACTTTAATAACTATAAAGCAAGAGTTCTTATTGTGGGTTCAAAAGTGGAAGCGGGTCATGAAGAACAAAGAAAAACTTCCAGATTCCATTTTGGAAACATTGGTAAACGGCAACATTGACATGTATCCCACCATCCACAAACTTCTGCGGATTCTGGCTACACTTCCAGTCAGTACAGCAACCGCAGAATGTAGTTTTTCTACCCTGCGTCAGCTGAAGACTTTGCTTCGAGCTAACATAGGTGAAGAAAGACTCACTGGACCCAGAAGACATTTTTCTTAGCTTCACTAACACAAAGAGGTGCCAAGAATTTGTATTTTAAATATTTAACCTTGCTTAGTTTATACTCTTGGTTTCGTTCCATGTTTCTATTTGCTTTTTTAAATACAGAGAAGTACATTGATCCCTAAGAGGGAGAAAAGGGATTGATGCATTCCAACATGCTGTGCAGTGCGCTCTCTACGGGCAACTTTGCCTTATCTAAAAGCAGACATGAGCTAAGAAAAATAGAGGACTCCCAGTAAACACACAAAAACTTTTCACGCCAGTGAAAGCCCTTGTGTAGAAACGTCATTGAGGCCAGTGCCACTAGGATTACGTAACCAGAGTCGGTAGCTCAGAGAATAAGAGCAAAACAAATTTGCATATGTATAACCTAGCCTGTAAGAAGTAGTAAAAGATATGTAAACTATGATAACCCTGTCAAGTAGAAAGACAAAAATATGTATAGGCTGTTCACTGTAAAGTGAGCACTTTTATTGCCCTTCTAAATTTTTCTTTTCATCCAATTCCCATCTTCCTGATGCTTTTTAATATAAACATTGCAATGTGACCAGTAAACACAGTGTATACATTTTCCCACCCTCGAAATTTAATGCCTCAGGCTGCAATAAGATATATTTATTATTAGTTAATGCTTGTTGGGAGGGCCTTAAAAAGTGCTCACTTTACTGTGAACAGCCTATAACCTAGGTTAAGAGTGTCCATGTACAGCAAATTTCTGCAAGCCTAACATTAAGAATTCTTGTAAAAATGGTACGTACATAGTTAATGATTTAGTGTCTTGTGTTAACATGTTGCTCCTTATGATCTATCTCTTTTTAGGAATGGGAAAACACTCGGAGTAGTGTAGGGCGTAAGAATTATTTTTCTTAAAAGCGTGCATCTTTTTTTTACACGTAACTGATTTACCGTGCGACAGCACTGGCTGAAAAACCAGCCCAGTTAAAATCATCCTGTAGAGTGGGATTATATACATTTTTCTGAATCCTTTAGCTACACTTTTTATTCTCGAGGACAGTGATAAAAATGTAATGCACTTAAAATTATCTTGTGCAAACCACTGTTAAAAGAATATTTTTTCATTACTTGGTATGTGAACTGCCCTCAAACTAGGAAGGTCTAGGTTCGAATAAGAAAATGACTTTCTCCCGCAACTTCCTTTCCCAAAACTCTCCTCCCTCTGCTGCGAAGAAACTAAGGGAAGGCAGGGCTAAGAAGCAGACAAGACGAGCTGGTTCCACGTGCCGACACCCGACCGCTACGTTACGTACCTAGGGCTTAACCTTAGAAAAAGCATGTGAAATAGCTAAACTAGAATAAATTAGCAATCAGCAGTTTCAGTGCCTTGTGACAAGTGATCCACAAATATCGGCAAGCTCGAGTGGTACTGTAACCGTCAAACAAAATACAACAGAATAGAAAAATACACACACATGGGGAAACCAACCACTCAACTCAAGTCATCCCAGTGTCCTCAGTGCAACTACATACTCAGCAAGAACAAATGCCCTGCATTTGGGGAAACTCAATCATTTTGCCACCATATGCAGTATGAGTAGTGATGTGAAAGTGGTGAAGGTGACACGTCAGGCATGTCAAGCAGAGCCAGTTGACAGTGGGGATGAAGAATACTACCTTGTTAGCGAAATACACCAAAGCAAGCATGAGAAAACGATGTGGCATGAAGTTGTGTCTGTGGAAGAAATGAAAATAATGTTTAAACTTGATTCTGGCTCTGAAGTTAATATCATTCCTCAAAAATTTTTCAGAAGATAAATAAACAGTTTAATGTCTGACACACTAAAGAGGTACTCGAGTGCTATGAGGGTTTCAAAGTCAAGCCTAAAGGTATTGCGAACCTTCCATGTGAATTCAAAAATGCTGTAGAATATTTGGACTTCAGAATAACTAATGCAGACAGAACACCTATACTGGGATTATCTGCATGTCTACTGCTCAACCTGGTGAAAAGGGTTCACACAATGGAACCAAAGACAGACAGCAAACTGCTGACAAATCAGGAGTTACCTAAAACTGAGATAAGCTCTAAAGATGTGTTCATTGAAAATAATAGTGACATATTCACAGGACTGGGAAAATTTCCCCACCGGTTTAAGATAAGTGTAGAAGAGACAGTGAAACCAAAGTCTTGCCACCACGATGCCTTCCACAGACTGTTGCATTGAAACTGAAAGAAACTCATAGGTGCTTGAAAGGAAGGGTATCATACAGAAAGTGATTGAGCCAAATTCCTGGGTTAGTAGTCTGGCCATTGTGGAGAAACCCAATGGAGCACTGAGAATATACCTTGATCCTCAAAATCTCAATCTCGAAATTAAAAGGGAATATTACCAAATACCCACAGTACAACAAATCACTGGCAAACTTTCTGGGAAAAAATGGTTCTCAGTATTTGATCTTAAAGAAGGGTTCTGGCAAATTTAACTAGAAAAGGAGTCTTCTGATTTGTGCTAATTTGCTACACTAAGGGGCTGTTACAAGTTTTTACGTTTACCATTTGGAATATCCTGTGCACATGAAAAGTTTCAGGTGACATCGAGGGTATCATTGTATATTTTGACAACATTCTTGTGGCAGCCGATTCTGAAAAGGAACATGACAAGATTGTGACGCAACTTGCAAACTGGGCTAGAAGTATGTACATCAAGTTCAATCAGGAAAAACTTCTGTATAAAACATCAGAGGTGCATTTTCTTGGGCACGTATTTACAGCAGACAGAGTCAAAACAGATCCGGACAGAATTAGAGTTGTCCAGTCATTACCAGATCCACAAAACAAGAAAGAATTGCAAAAACTATTGGGAATGGTCAATTACCTAAGACAGTTTATTGCTCACATGTCAACACTAACTGCACCGCTGCAGGAATTACTGAAGGCTGACATTATCTGGCAATGACTGAAGCATCATTCTGACTGTGTTGCAAATATCAAAGATGCAGTTAGTAGTGCTCCAGCTCTAAGCACTTTTCATACAGATCACAGCCCATTGCGTATGGCTCCCAGAGTAACGAACACGAAAAAAATTGGGCCCAAATCAAAAAAGAACTGTTGGCTATAGTTTACGTGACACAAAAGTTTCATTATTATGTATATGGGTGCGACGTTCAAATACTGACAGATCACAAACCCCTTCTCACTGAAAAGAAAAACCTGTTGCCACTGTGATGTCTTTCAGACTCCAACGGCTGAAACTGAAACTACTGAAATACCATCTTGATGTACAGTACTTGCCAGGGAAGACGATGCAGAAATGACTGAAGTAGTACATAGTGTGAGTCAACATCTACTGATGAGTGAAGAATGGAAAGCTGAATTCTGAAGAGAACTGGTTGAAGATTCAGTGTTGAAGGATGTGGTTAACTTAGTAAAAGTAGGATGGCCTTATAAAAAAGTGAATACTCCAGTGCACTGTTATCCGTATTGGTCTGTTCAAAGTGACCTTTATGTTGAAGATAAGCTACTGTTCCATAAGGATCAAATTGTAGTGCCGGTAAGCTTGCGAAAATTTTCTTTTTGCAAGTTCTTCATGAGGGCCACTTTGGAGTGGGTAAAACCAAATCTAGGGCTCGCACGCTGTTCTTCTAGCCTGATATGCAACAGACGTGGCCGAGTGCAACATGTCAGAAGTACAGGGCATCAAACAGGAAACAATCACTTCTTCCCCACCCAGTGCCAACATTACCATTTGAAAAGGTAGGTGCAGATATCTTTGAGTTTGCTGGTAGAAACTACCACTGGCTTGAAATTGTACAGTTATCTGCTAAGCAATCAAGCAATGTCATCAATGCCCTCAAAGGCATTTTTGTACTCATGGGATACCAAGAATTATAGTTACTGACAACATGCCTTTTAACACGTTTGAATGTCAAAGTTTTGCTCGGGAATACGAGTTTGAATTCTGCTCATCTAGCCCACACTACCATCAGTCCGATGGTATGGCTGAGAAAGGTGTTGGAATTACAAAGAACATACTTCACAAGAGCAAAGAGGCAGGAAAGGAGTACTGGCTGGCTCTAATGGAGTACCACAACACCCCTGTAGCAGGTCTCGAGTATGCACCTGCACAGATTCTTATGAGTCGTCTCGTAAGGAGAAGAATACCTGTTGCCACTAATAACCTAGTTTCGAAGATAGTGCCAAATCTCAAAATGGAGTTAGCTTCAAAGCAGCTACAGGTGAAAAAATATTAGGATAAAGATGCAAAGAGAAAGACAAAATAATATGTAAGGGGACAACCAATGGTAGTGCAAAAATGTCAAGTGTGGGAACCTGCAAGAGTTCTTGCCAAACATAAAAGCTCTACATTCATATGTTATAGTTGACCAAGAAGGTAAGGTATTGCGTAGAAATACAAAATATTTGAGGCCATCATCTCATAAATTCCCGCCTGAAAATAATTTCAAGGTGACAAGTTATACTGACTACAGTCCTGAGAACTTGAACTCTAACACTGAAGACAATAGCATTAAGAAGACTGGTGGTGAGCAAGAAGTAAGAAGTAGTGAAAATGGGGAATGTGAACCTCTAGACTTTAAAGGATTTGACAGAAGTGTACTGTTTTACAATGTATCAGACATCCCTAATGAGCAAAGTGTTAGTGTATCGGAGATTGAGTATGTAACTAGAGTGGGATGTAGAATTAAGAAACCAATCAGGTTTCAGTGAAAGGGGAAGGTGTTGTAGTTATTGTAATTTGTAATTGTCTAAATATATCATTTATGTAAATACAGTTGGACATAGATTTAGGAAATTAATACGGTATCAATGGAAAGAGGAGGTGTTGTAGCAGTACTGCTGTTGTGGTAATGTTGGGAGGCGCAGGTTGGCAACGGCAAATTAGATTGTATACCAGTATGTGTAAATAAAGTAATTGAAAAGGGAACAAACAAAACTGTTATCATAGATTATGAAGGAGAATTCTTTCCAGGAATAATTGAAGAAATATGTGGAGAAGAATATAACATCCACACAATGGCCATGGAAATGGCCAAATATACCCAACACATGTTGGTACAGAATAACAGACATCATAGAAAACATTTAGCCCCCAATGCTAATAAATGCCAGGGGGACATTTACGGTGCCGGAGATTAACAAATGGTGTTAGAAAGGCCAAAAGGAGATACAGTAAGCTTAAAATCTGTACAGTAGCTAATGTATACGTGACAAGAAATATGAACACATACAGCAGAGTATTAGTCTTAGATTTTAAAATGTTTAAGTTTTAATAACATTTAAACATTATTTTACTGATTTCTGAGAGAGCACAAAAACTTGACAATATTAAAGCTCAGAAAAAAAAAATGAAAAGTTTGGTTTCATCTAGTCTGTAATTTTTCTTGAAGCTGCTTTTACTTTCTCTAGTTTCAGGTGAGTGGGGCCATTTTAATGTTAATTTTAAATTTTCTAAATTTTATCACAAATTTTCCTCCATAACTCTACAAAAAAATGGGATTTTTCAATGCAACAAACAGAGAAATAATCCTGAGAAACTGGTGGTTCAAGTCACCCTTGCCACGTCAAGGCTTTAGGATACTGATATGCCACCCAACATTTTATTTTATATTTATTACGTTAAGTGAATGGAAAAATATAGCATTCAGCAATGACATAGTATGGGATAGGCAAAGATGATATTAAAAATAATAATATTGGCTGAAATATAACCATGTTTGTGTAAAAAGTGGGTCCAAGTCACCTCCTGTTTACGGTACCTAACTGAAAACTTTATTTGGAGCATTGTTTTTTATGTTTACTTCATAACAATATAGGACTGCAGTCATAGCATTACATTAAGTCCATTCTCATGTTAACACAACCAGTGTATTCTCCGTTGTGAGGCATGCATCATCCATTCAAATGATTTTTTAAAACCCATCTTAATGGTAAATAAACTAGAAACATTTGGCTATTATTATGTATCTCTCAATGAAATAATATTATTAACTTGGAGAATAAAATTCAGCTTAACCAAACTTAACTGAATTATTTGAAAGAGTAAGAGATAGAGAGGGAGTTAGAAAAGGCCGAGGGGGGAAAGGGGGGGAGAGGGAGCGACTCTGAGTGTATATATACACACAGACACACATACATATATTTTTTTTGTCAAGAATGTTCCACATATATAGGCCATTCACGGAAAAGTGAGCACTTTTGAAACTCTAGTTCATTTTTACTTTCAACCAATTGACGCCGTCGGGTGAGACACGAGACGAACGATGACACAAATATTTCCTGGTAATTTCGGCGCCAGCGGTGCTTCCCAATCACCGCACTATTGAGACTCAGGGTTCTCAGGTATGTTGTGGGTTCTGTGTGTCCTCACCTGTGCGTACATACAAACACGTAGGCAATACTAAACTTTTAATAAACATTACTGAAATAAACGATAAATAAAACATATGTGGCTAGGACAGTGTCACTACTGAATAAAGGAATTGAGTTCACTGTAGACGTGTTTTTTGATATTGTTCATACACATCACGCGCCAATGAAATGATTATCTCAGTCATGACTAGCCAATTCCGCTTGGGTGCTCCCTAATCCGCAATTAATCTTGGGCACACCTAAATGGATGATCTCACCGAGGTGCATGAAAGCCAGCCTTCACAAGGGAAGAGGGCCAACAGCCGCTAGGGTGGACTGACGGTTTTTCCTTGAAGACAGGACACTGTGAATTAGAAATGAAACCCTTCTTAATACATATTAACACATGTGATTACTCTGCATCACTAACGCAAACTCATAGGACTCGCTCTCCAGCACGTGGGTAGTGTAGAGACGGCCTATATACAGAGCCGGCTAGGACGGGAATAATTGCACCATACTCTAATTACACAATTACATAGACCCTTGAATGATACATGAAATAAGATGGGACACGAGATGAATATTCACAATAAACACACACGTGTGAAAACAAGCCTAGGTGGCGCAGATGCTGCTGGATGAAATTCATAGCGGACCAAGTGGTGCAGGTGAAAGTGCAATATTTCTGCGTGGAAACGGCAAACTAAATTTAGATAAAGTATTATTTATGTTGAGCAAGTGATTCTCTTTACGATTAGCGTTGTTACAGGCTTGTAACATGCCTGATGGCGGTGAAATCAAACATTACTGTGACTGCGTGATCAAGTACAAAAAGCACCCATTTAAGTGAAAAATACATTGAACCCTGAATAAAACTGACATAGAACCCTGAAATAAATGATTGCACATACAATGTTATACAAAAAAGCTTTTAAAACGCAATGATGGAGTATACAAAGACTTGGCTTCAGTCAGCCACGTGGTTATACGTGATGTTGCCGTGAAATATTCAAACACGAAAATTACCCTTAAATACATACATAAAAATAAAGCTCTTAAAATAACGTGTAGCAATTATACAGAAGTTACACTGAAATGCCATAAACATGGGCAGATGGCGATGATTCAAAATGTGTGGGTCGCATGACATCTCAGACATCTTTCTCCTCCCTCTCCTCGATTACCTTAAAAATGCCTCAAGGGCACAAGAATTAGTAAAGCGGAAACATAGTGCTGGGGAAAATGCCTGGCAAAAACGTACGCAAGCAAAGATGAACCAGTAAACTACATTCACTATGGAAACCTAAATCAGTGAACACATGTTGTAGTGCGTACGTGACAGTGTCTTACCTCGCTAGCTCTCCTTGAAAGACTGTCCAGATACAAGCGTCGCACGGACCTACCATGGCTGCCTACGGGGTTCATATAAGCGGAAGTGCTATGCACACAAAATGAAATATTTTATATTGAAAATAAAATGGCAAAAAATAAACTTAGATATTGTTTTACATTTCTATAATTTTCTTATGAATTTCAATATTATTTTAATGGCTCTTTGTGATGGCGTTCATGCCGGAGTACTAAGTGTTCTTAATCTCGGTGCCCGCGGCACTTGGAATATTCATAACCAAAGAATTAAAATTAGTTCAAACACTTTAAAACATATTAAACACTGTAAAGACAATATAATACAATTTACCCTGAAAGTAACACTTAAAGGAAAGTTCAAAATTATCTGCCTCTTTGCGCACGTGAGCGCCGTCAGGGGCTCTAGCGCCGATGGCTGTCACCGGCGTCAAACAACCCGTCCCTCGAAGGCCAAGACAGTGTGAATGACGCAACATTGCTCTGGAGGGCTCAGCCCGGCTGCTTGCCGATAGAGGGCAAAGAAAATATGGCCATGGAGGTCATCTGTTTCTTCAGCGTTTGCACGGGTTGGGGGTGTAGGCAAGAACAACAACGTGGGTACGTGGTGGTGACTCGGCTCGCCTCTTGCGAGTGCTGTGTTATGCTTTGTTGACACTTGACGTCACACTCCCTGCCCTAATAATTTCCCCAAACCCTTTCAAACTCTCTTGCCCTACTAAGCTCTCCCCTGCAGGAACTGGAAAGCCCCTAAGAGGCATCTCGCCTTCACATGTGGTGTCAAGGTTTACGCTTACACTTTGATTACAACCAAATTCAACTGTGCCCTGGGAAACCCCTTAAAGCTCAACTCACTGGCACTGGTTGTGTTGAGATTTACGTGTTCACTGATCTTACCACCTTCTTCATGTACACTTGGAAACCCCTTAAACTCACTCTGATTTGTTGTATTTTTACCTATATTAACATAAAAATCCAGAAACGGTGTTGCTGTTTGGCTTGTTTCCACCTCCTCACTACTAGGTGTTCAGTGGTTCGGTGCAAAACCATTAAATAGCAGTGTTAGTGTTGTTCTCCTCAGTGTACGTGTTGTTGCTCTCCTGTGAACTCCCTGGTGAAATTCTCCGAGGTCGCTGCAGTACTGGGTGTAACATCGTCTCCCTTCCTCTCTTCCCTACAGGCGGTGGGGCTTTCCGCAGGTCGCCACAGTGGCGTTTTGTGACACGTCTGGGTCCCAACTTCACTAGATACATGGAATTTCCCATCTTTTCCACTACTCTCACTGGCCCTATCCATCTAGGTGCCAGTCCAGCACAGTACTTCTTAGCCCTGGCCGATAACTGGTTTTCTCGTACATACACGAACATCCCAGGTACAAGTTTGGATGGCGGCCTCTTGCTATCCGGTACCCACACATTACAATAGCTGAGCTAGTTCGCCCGGGCTTCATGTACCTGCGCCTGGTGTTCGGTGATTTGTTCAGGTGATCTGGGCGGGTTTTCGCGGGGTGCTCGGGGGGCACGGAGTTTGCGACCTTGTAACATACATTCAAGGAGGCCAGTTCGCCAGGTGGTGTGGCAACAATGTTTTGTACAACGAGGGTTTGTGTTTCTGCAGTTGGTATTACACGGCATGGTGGTAGCGCCTCTTCCCACTCCGCATCGTCACTTACCGTTACATTTGGGTAAGGATTCCTGGACAAGGCGTCCGTGAGCTCGTTGGTTTTTTCCGCAACGTGTTCTACCTTGAAATTGTACTCCCGCAGTAACAGCGCCCAGCGGGCAAGTTTACATTTCCCATTATGCATTCCCTCTAACCATACAAGACATCGGTTGTCAGTTTTGAGTGCAAACTGCCTTCCTAGCAAGTACGGCCGGTACTTCTGGAATGCATGTACAATGACCAAACATTCTTGTTCATTAACGTGATATTTACGTTCTGCGTCCCCAAACTTTGCACTGTGGTAACTGCTGATATTTTTTCCCCGTGTGTTCCCTCCTGATACAACACTGTCGCAGTGCCTTCTTGTCTGGCATCTGTTTGTACAACTATGGGTAACTCTGGATTGAACTTAGACACCGGTTTACAGTTCTGAAATGCAATTTTAATGTCTTTGAATGCTTGATCGGCTTGCGATGTCCCGACAAATTTACGTTTCTCACACAACAAAGCAGCTAACGGTGCAGTGATTACGGAAAAGTTTGGGACAAATTCCCTTAACCAATTAATTAAGCCAAAAAACTTCCTGACTGGTTTACATGATCTGGGTGTGAGTTTGTTTTGAATGTCCTGCAAGTGTTGTTCTGGTTCGTGTCCATTTTCTGTTACATAATGCCCTAGAAACTCAATTTTTCTCATACCCAACTTACACTTTTCCACTTTGCAAGTAAGTTTATAACGTTCGAGCTGTTCAAACACAAGGCTAAAATGAGGCAAATGCTCTTCCCAGTTGTCAGACCAAACAAGTACATCATCCAAATGAGCCATCGCAAAGTCTCTAATAAATCCATCCAATACATTAACCATTAAGTTCTGAAACGTTGCAAGGGCACGCTTTAAATGGCATGGCTACAAACTGAAATCTACGTCCATCTGGGGTAGTAAAGGCTGTTTTCTTTCTGTCCTGCGGGCGGATAAGCACTTGCCAATATCCAGACTTTAAATCAAGTGACGTGAATACTGAAGCTGGTCCTAATGTTGACAAAGTGTCTTTTATGTTTATGACTGGTAGCGGCATGTTTACGGTAATCTTATTCAGGTGTCGAAAGTCAGCACAGAATCGTCATTCGCCATCTTTCTTTGGAGCAAGGGTAATACCTGAATTATAGACACTTTGTGTAGGTTCAATAACATTATCATTGAGCATCTCACACAACTGTTGGTTGATGACATGGCGAAAGAAAATACCTGGGTCTCGTGGCTTGGAGTACACCAGGTCCTCATGCATGGTGATGAATGCGTGCTCCGTGACGTCTGAGAGCTGCAGCTTCCCCTCAGTGTGGAACACACTGGCATACTGATCCAGCAGATGTTGCTGATGTGTGGCAGGCACCTCGTGCTCGAAGTCAACAAACAGCACAGCAGTTGTTGTTATTGGTGGTGTTGCTCCCACGGCATAAACAATCCATCGGCCACGTGTCCCTATATGCAGACAATTCAGGTGCGGTTCTATCATGGCGTGGTTGTCAACAAGCCACGGCAGTCCCAAAATCACTTATTTGCACAAGTCCGGCACAATGTATACAACGCACTTGGTACGCCGCTCTCTAATTCCTACAGTTAAGTGCATCACACTTTTTGCTTCTCCCTGGTGGTGGGTGGTAGCAAATTGCAGACGTCTCGGTGGCACTCTAGTCGTTATTGCTTGTACTAAACCCTCATGCATAAAGTTGTGACTAGCGACAGTGTCAATAACAGCTGTAACATTTTTCCCTTCAAGTTCAACATATACTCGCAGTGCTTTGACCATACTGTCTGTTACCTGGAATACTTATGCACCTTCATTAGGCGGATTGATACAACATGGTGGTGAGAGTGGTGCAGGTGCAGTTTCGCCAACCTCCCGACTTAGTTTTCCGACCTATTGCCCTGGTAACTATTTCCCCTGTTGTGGTGGAAGTTTCTGTGTCCGTGGTTCTGCCTCATGGGTGTAAACACTGGTGGCGGTCGCGTAACATCTGGTAGCACTGTAGGTGTTAACGTCTGAAAGTTCGATCTTGGAGATTGGTATGCATGTCCCGCTCGTATGTCCTGTTCATACAAACACGCTTAGCGCGTAAACTATTCTACACTTGCCCTTGTTGCCTGTCTCAGATACGGCCTAATGTCCGGTGTTGACAATGTCACAATGATTTCTAAAACGCAGCGTGTCGGCTGACCTGGGTTCAAACGCTTGAACAAGCCTAGCTTATGTTATTTAAATTCCTCAATGCTTTCACATTCACATTGCTGTATGGTACAGACACACTTGTGCCTGTATAGCATCTCCGTCGGTGTAAAATCGACCTAGCAATCTCTCACAGAACTCCTCCCACATGACTCGATAGTCCCTTACCAAATTCCACCATTGGCAGCGGTTCCCCTAAACCTGTTGGCAGTTACTTCAGTCCAGTCATCCCTATGTACGCTAGGCCTATGAAATTTCTCTTTGCACACTGCTTGGAACGTATCCGGATCTTCCGAGTCATGTCCCGCGAAAGTTGGGAGTAATACATTGCAATCTGGCCCGGTTAAGCCCTGTGGCATGTACCTAAAAACTACTGGCAGTGTGGGTTTCACCTCTGGTGTTGGCGGTGGCGCGATCTAAGCACAGTTCATATCACCATCGCGGTAGGTGGTAAACTCCGCAGGCCCTCTGCATAGTAAATGTGAGTCTTTCCTACACTGTTGGCACTGCTCCCACTTGGTTCCCGCCCCGTTGCATCCAGTGGGCGTGCACAGGCTTTGCTATGATGGCATAGACATTGACGGACATGCATTGACATAAGGGTTGCTCCCACATACTTCCCTCAAACAAGTTACTTTCACTCAATCTCCCACAATGCACGCATCGATCGATCGACATGTCCAAGCAACTCGCGCTCGCGTGTCACAATTGCGGGCACAGAAATCTTGAGGGTTTCTCATGGTCGATCACACGTGGTGTCCGCCATCTTCTCGTGGTTGACGCGACGCGGATGAAAACACTTGGCCCCACTTGAGAACGCCAACTGACGCCGTCGGGTAAGACACGAGACGAACGATGACACTAATACCTACTGGTAATTTGGGCACCAGCGGTGCTTCCCTATCACCACACTATTGAGACTCAGGGTTCTCAGGTATGTTGTGGGCAATACTAGGCAATACTAAACTTTTAATAAACATCACTGAAATAAACGATAGATAAAACATATTTGGCTAGGACACTGTCACTACTGAATAAAAGAATTGAGTTCACTGTAGACTTGTTTTTATTGATATTGTTCATACACATCACATGCCAATGAAATGATTATCTCGGTCATGACTAGCCAATTTCGCTTGGGTGCTCCCCAGTCCGTAATTAATCTAGCACACACCTAAATGGATGATCTCACCAAGGTGCGTGAAAGCACAGCCTTCACAAGGGAAGAGGGTCGACAGCCACTAGAGTGGACTGACGGTTTTTTCCTGAAGACAGGACACAGTGAATTACAAATGAAACCCTTAATACATATTAACACGTGTGATTACTCTGCATCACTAACGCAAACTCATCGGGATCGCCCTCCAGCATGTGGGTATTGTGGTGACGGCCTATACACAGAGCCGGCTAGGACGGGAATAATTGCACCATTGCAGTATTAAAGTCAGGGGATGAATCAGTGCTATGTAGCACTATACATCAAGTCTATCCATGGTTTCTTCACACTTTGCGCTTGGTTGTTTCAACTAAATATACCCGACGTGTATCACAAGCATTTTAAACTTCTGTTAACAATAAGTGCACATAAATGCAGTGTGTTGTCCCTTTGATGTAGTTTTCTAGATTTTGTTTACATGAGGCGGAGGAATAGCCTGCAAGTCAAATTTCAGCAGGCTTGGCTTCAGTAAGGTTCGAAGTAACACACTGAATTGACTGTAAGGCCGTGTTTACAAACTACGCAACAAGCGAAATCAATGATCGTTTATAAACATCACAAGACTTTTTTGGGTAATTGTTAAGAATAGCGGCTTTTCCTAAAATTGGGGGAAAAATACCTGCAAATATTATATATATGGTTATCACTTAATCATATTTAATACGAATTTTAGGGAGGCTTCACGTAATTTGCGACATTTACTATGAAATGTGATAATGAGAACTATCAAGATTGCAGAGTTTATGAAGTAAAACACATTAAATGTACACATATATTTATATTGGGTCACTAAACTGTATTAAATGTGAGAATACCTTCTGAAACCAATCCTCAATAAATAAAATGTTATTCACAGGGTATATTTATGTTGAAGTGCTAAGGTTATACAGGTAAAAACCACTGTAATCAAAAGTGTCGAATATCATATAATTCTGTTAAATTTCTCAAGGCTTACGTTCTCTGTAATCATGGAAAGATTGTGCCTTGTGCGTAACATATTACTAGTAGAATAAATATAAATATAGTAGATCATACAAAAGATGTTCATAGATGGTGTTTATCAACAGTTGACGTATATCACCATTATAAATTTCAATACATTCAGTAATCAATGATGCAGAAAGACAGGAAACAAATGTGCAACGAAATTGGTTTATGTCACAGTTGTATTGTGGGAATTTGCACTACTTCAGTGTATTTGACTGTTGGAAGGTTTGTCATGTACGAGTGCTGTTACACGTGTTTTATTGCAATTCATTCTGTCTGATGTGTTAAATCAAATAATTTTTTCCAAATATGAGTGTTTCTGTGCCATTATGTCCATGAGAAATGTTAAAACATAATGTTTGTGCAGTAATTTGAGTGTCTATGGAGTTTTGACAAATTGAATAGCTACGTTAACGTGCCATGCTTAATCATCTACGGCGTATGAATGCCGAGTGATTGGGTGAGTAACTTAATACAAACTGACAGTGCTTATAATGCAGTGAATTGAACTGTGTAGTATTTCGTTTGAGTGTGTTCATTTTGCCGTAGTCATGTCAAATGTGGAAGAGATAACCAATTTTAACTAACTTCACGATAGGTTGTAGTTACTATGATCATGTACAAACATTCAAGCATAGCCCCATCGCACTGAAACATACTGTTCAAGCATAACCAAATATTATGCACTGAGCCAGAGTCCCAGTACCAGCAGGAGAGTAAATCCCCAAAACAGTGATTCAAGTCATGCCAGCTGTTTTTTGAAGGTATAGAGTGCAAAGTGCTCTTGCAGCAGCTAAGCTTGGAGTTTACCATAAAAACAAAAACTTGTGTGTGTGTGTGTGCATGTATTGGTAATATTGTCAATTTAGGTATTGTTAAGTTATATCTTCTTGCAATTTAACGTATTTTCGTTATAAAATATTACAATAACGTACATATTTTTTTCATGTTTTACATCGCAATTTCCCTGATCTTCATAGCCCTCCCCACTATCGTTTTTGTGGTTTGTAATGACAACATCTTGATGCCCCTGGTAAATTAGTGTTGTGTAATTAGTAGAATTAAATTATACCACTTTCCATTAATTATTTTTTTGGAAAAGAAGCTGTTCTTAACATTTACCTTGCAATTGATAACTGCAAATTAAGAAGGCGCAAAATGCAAGCAAACAGAAGAAGTTGTTGGAAGTTGAACAACTTTTGCTTTGCGTTCTTGTGTCCTGCATAGTTTATAAACTGTATCTTTGAAATATGTGCATTTGACTGTTTGTATTTCTTGTTTCTCCTGCATAGTTTACGAAAGCGGCATAACACCATTAATAAATGTAGCAGCAAAAACGTTGGGTCAAGTATACTTCTCGATTCCTGAGATTTGTTTATAAGTACGACGTACTTAATGACATCAGGACGTCACCCATATAGTTGAATAGGCTGGTAGTAGTTGCAATGAATAAAAAGTAAGTTAGAATAGCGGAGAAATTTAGTTTACATAAGTTGTATGTCTGCATGTTTATTCGTATCAAAGAATGGGGAAAAAAAAATTATGAAGAATTGTTAACTGTTCTTGTACAGTCGTGTAGTTTACGTGTTCAGAGTCTTCAGTCAGTTTTATTACGCGAAAGTGTCATAAAATGGATACATACCATATACAAGTGATAAAGTAGTATGCTTTATATAAAGTGAAGTGGTATAGAATAATGTACGGAGTTAATTACAAAATATGTCGTGAATAATGATGTTACGTACAATGGATAATTATATATGTACCATAGTGCAAACAATGTGAGTATCATGGAATAATAAGGATGAGTGTAGAATTACAAGTTAGCAGAAAATGGATGTTTGTTACAGGAAAGTGATAAAATGTTAAATTAGTAGTGTGTAGCCTGTATAGTGTTTAATTATCAGTGTTTTAGGTAGGTAATGTCAAGTCAGGTTTCTGTAGCAGGTACCTAGTCTTTACTATTTGTAATTAATAATTGGATATATGTGATGGGTGTAGTGACATGTTGAATAAGCTTGTAGTAGGTAGGTCCTGTTAGGATTGGGATAGTATGTTTAGGCAGTATTTGATACAGCGAAGCATATAATATAGAATGTGATTATGTGTGGAAATAATACTTTTCAAGTGGTTGAAATATGAAACCATTACAGTGATTAATCCACACACGACCTGTGATAAACAAGGTGTGGCTGAAATACCGAAAATAGTGAATTGTCGTTTACAAATAGGACACCTTAGTTTTGATGGCAAAATAGTAATTTATTGACTATGATCACAATGTGATATCGCATAGTACACTTGGGCAGATGGGCTCTAGCGTACTACGCAATTCCATATATGGAATCGGGTAGTACATTAGGGCGGATGGGCTCTAGTGTACATCCAGATTCAGTCTGTAAATGCTGAAATTGTCCCCACCCGAAAACCCCCACATTCGAGTGGATGCCCCGTTAGATTGTCATAGGTAAGGGATGTGGCAATAGTAAAATACATGTGAACGCCATATTGGTGACATAAAATGCATGTAAATATTGTGGAATATTGTTTTACACTAATCTCAAAAGTATAATGGCCATTGTTTTTAAAATATTAAAGAAATGAAGAAATATTTGAAAGCCAGGTATTTCATAACATGAAAATATAATACTATTAATATTGTAAATTGTACAATTATGTATTAAAGCTGTTGGTACTGATGTGACAGGTGTAGATATTGTTTGTATTGCTATTATGTATATTATGAAAGTGAATTTTGTGTAATGGACTAGTCCTAATCCTGTGATCTTTCACATTTTAATCTTTGATAACAATAATAATGATAATAATAATAATAAATAACGGTTACCAAGACTATAGTTCGTGTCCATTGATTTACAGTAGCCACAACGATAGCCTTCATGTTCAGCGTAATATTCGACAATACTAAAATCCCTTGACATTTTCCTTCCAAACGATCAGCCTTTTGCACTCCAACTGCAGATGAAGATCCCTTATGTTGACTCAGGCGGATTATCGCTTATGGGTTATTCGCTTATTATACAGTCCAATTAGTTTAAGGTACAGCCGCGGGATTCCGTTTGGGCGCTAGTTGTGTCCGACCCAAGTTTGTTTACAAAAGTGGCGCTAGGCTGACATGTTGGATTGTATGCCGTTCGTGAGAGGTTAAGTTAGTTTGTTGCATTAGCTGTAATCCTGTTAATAAGAGTGTTGCGGTGAGGTTTCTAATTTTATATTAAATGGCCTAGTTTCGTCACATCACTATGTACACGAAGAATTGTTGTCTGCCGGGGCGTGAAAACCGGACAGAAAGTAGTCACAGATTCCCTTGTGATTGTGATGCCGAGAGATTTGAGCTCTGGAAACGTGTAATAGCGTCGCCGAAGTTTGCTCACATCAGCAACGAGCATATTTATAAAGTATATAGGATTTACAACTGCCACTTCAGTACTGATTGTTTCAGTCCCGGGATGAAGCTCAGCGCAGATTCTGTTGCAACACTGCTTTTGCCAGGTTAGTATCCCAGTTATTCCTAATTAGTGTATTATTTAATACGTAAAAATATATTAGTATCTCACGTCATGTGCCCCGGGTTGTATGTGCGAATGTGGATTTGTTTATCCAGATATCAAGTCTTGCATTTTTCCTAAGGTTTGTTTCATCCACTAGAAATCGCACTTTATGTGCCGCGGTTCTAATTATATGACTTCTTGAACGTTTTTTACAGTTATTTAGAAATAGATAACTTTCCTAGGACATTGTACAAAGTGATAAAAGAGTATGAATAACAAAGGCACAGAATGAATAACCATTTGGGGAAAAAATAGAACAGGCAAGAAAAGAAACAATGACAAGCATTGTGGTAGAATAGCAATTTATGTTTGTTTCTTTTGTATATGTAACGATTTCCTAGTTCTTGCAGTTTTAATTAATTATGTTTTTCTCCTGCTTGCAGGTTCTAGAGAGAGAGAGAAGGCCAACAGTATTCGCAGGAAAATATTGTTTTTGAAGTACATTCAATTACCTCTTCCAGCAGTGAATCAAGGGATCAAAATTTGCAGGTGAGTTACCAGCTGCAATTCCTTTCCAATATGCAGGCAGTTGCGTCTATTATAATTTATAGAATGAACTCTGCAAAATGAAATTCAATATTTTGTTGCCAATAAAAAATCTGGTTACTGAAATGTAAATAATGCCACTGAAAAGTGTAAATCAGCTTTAATTTGCTGTTAAGTAGCCTTTTGTTCATGATATTTGTTCCTATGTAAGACATTTTAAATAGCAGTGATAATGCTGTGGTAATTGTTAAGAATTGTGACTCATCCAAAAAAACAGCAAAAAAAATAGTGTATCGACATTACTAATCGTGCTGAATACAAATGTCATGTAAGCATCGCAATAATTTCAATATATACTATAAAATGCGACAGTGGGAAGTATTGTGATAACTGGTTAAATTGTGGGATAAAACTTGAAAATATTATGTAAAATATGTATAATTCATGCTGCTTCACCTCAGAGATTGTTAGAATATAATAAAGAGAATACAGATGTGAGTAGATGCATTAATGATGTGTATACTTATTCAAAACAATGGGTTTTTAATACCTAAAATTTGGTCTTATATATGTTTCATTTTTGAAATGTGGTTTGCATACTATTAAAAGTGCAGCTATAAAACCTCACACGCATGTGCACACCCAGTTTTCTGTGGAACATTTCGTTATAAAATTTTTAGTGGTTTTTTCCCTCTATTTGTTAATATTAATATAGTTATTATTTATTCCATTAACCATGAACGTATGACATTTATATTTTGAAAGCTGCGATGTTGCAATGGTGTAATGTGCACAGCAGTTTTGTACTCCGTTTTTGGACTATCTGTACATGTGCATGACTAAATGACATCGCCTCTTAAGAGAGTTTTAACATTAGAAACGAGCACATACTGAGAAGTGCTCTGTCGTTCACTGTGGACGCAATTGTAACATTCGCCCCTTCAGAGCAGCACTGGCTGATAAGTGAGTTTGCACCCCAGCAGCCACTAGAGATCAGCACACATACTTGACTGCATGCTTCAACTGACAACTAATTAATTTGATACGTATACCTAAATGAACAAACCGAAATAAAATACGTCCTTGTTTCTTGCATTTGAATGGCGAGGAATATTACAACTTTTTACTTCATATTGTAGTAAAAGTGTAACAATTTTGTGGTACTGTAGAATTCCTGTGTACAGTTTTTTATTTCACCAATTCATGCAAAAAGATTTAACGTACTGAGAACTAGTGTGCCTTCATTATAAAATGCATCGATCCATTTGTATGTCTGTGTACTCTGGCTTGAGTAAGAAGAGATATATGTTTGTTCATCTTCTCCACAAGCCACAACAGAGAGTTCCATTTAAAGAAGTCTATCAAATAGTACACTCAATGAGAAATATTAATATTAAAATTTTATGCCCTGATAATTAATATAGTATCAAGACACAATAGCGAGTATTCAGACATTCATTCATAAAAGACTGTAGCATCATCAGATTTCAAGGACCTCTCACATTTAAGCAAAGGAAAATATGAATAGTTATATTCCATTAGAAAAAATGCTGCAATATTCATTTACTCAGTTGTGAGAGTTGTACAAAAATTCTGGTATTGGTTCCTGAAATTTAATTTCCGTACATTTATACACAAACATGATGTATTATAAGAATATCTTACTGAGTACACCTAAATACTGTTGCAGTCTTGCTTGGTAAAGGTGGTATACTTTTTTTCATGTTTTTCATTTGCAATAAATGATATGCGAAAGTAATTATCATATGACATAACATCAAAGAATAATATTTAAATCTTACTGGCATGGTAAAATTGTCTGCAATCATTTCAAAATGGAATGGAAAATTCTGTGGGGGAAAATCTCTTTCTGTGCAGTGATTTAATTTCATAAAATTCTTACACAACTTTAAAATTCCAACAATCTATTGCCTTAAAAAATGTTACAAGGCCTTGTTATGAACATCCATTATTTGGCATAACCAAGTGCTGCTGTTATTATGCTTAAAGAAAACTTTTTTTTATGTTTTATTTACTGATTATGTTGCAGGCTTTAAAATATTTGATTCTTCACGGTATCAGAAAATTAACAGTTCCACAAGCTTATCCCTTGGATTTTTATATTGTGATGTATTTTGTGTACAGGTAATATGTGAAATAAATAACTTGATGCACAAATGTGTTGGTTTAATTGTTTTTTTCTCACCCTGCTGAAACATTTATAACATATGCATAATTTTAAACAACTCACCTCTGGTCTGGTTTTAAATTGTAATGTGGTTTTTTTTTCTTCTGCACTGCATAATGCAGTGCGCATATTTCCTTGGAAATAATCAAAAATTTTAGCTTGTGTTTTATATACTGATTATTTGGTGTGCAGTTACTAAATATTAAGCTATAATACCAAGAAAGGTGTGGTTTTTTCAGTATACAGATTACGTATATCTAAATTATACCAACAAACTTTAGCTGCAGGTTAGACATCCTGTGTGTGTATTTGTGTATATAACTTAGGTACATATATAAAAATATATATATATATATATATATATATATATATATATATATATATATATATATATATATATATATATATACACACACACACACATGCAGCTAAAGATTGTTCGCGGTGAAGTGAGCACTTTTGAAATCAACCTTAGAAAACGCCACTGCTCCTACCTGCATATATTTTAACAGGCGCACCGAGTGACATACGCCCATTAAAGTTGGTAATGAAGGATGGAAAGTAGTTCCATATCTTAACATTGAATAAAAAGTTTTAGTTAACCATTTATGATAACTTTTTTTTTTGTGGATTCTAAGTGTGAAATGTACCAGATTTGTCAAACTCAGTCCATGCAATTTTTTGTGTGACTTAATAAAGACAATTTGACCAATTCCTTCCTTGTATTCCCTTCATTGTGTTCGTGGTTTATCATTCTCTAATGAACCTGCTGTCGACAAGATGTAGAGTTAAATAAATTAAGTTCACTTGTGTGTTTAGAAGATGGTTATGTATTTTATGGTAAGCTGTAATCATTACAGTAAATGACATGTTTATACATTTGATCATTTTCCAAAAGTAGTCAAAATAAAGAAAACTTTGATAAAGACAATATTTTCCTATAACTGCACCATCTGCAAAATAGAAAAACATTGCATGATTTTCTTTAAACTCTATTTCACCCTTTTTTTTTAATTCTAATTTTGATGGCAACTACTTGGACATAAGCGTATTTTAATATTGATGATGAATCATAGATATTTAAATGAAAATGTTAAAATATTTTTAAAAGCCTACTTGTAAATGAAAAATGGGATGATGTTTATACATTAACTGAACCAAATATTGCCTGGAACAGTTTTATTAATACATTTCTTTGTCATTTTAATCATGCCTTTCCACTCAAATCTGTAAAATGTAGCAGTAGCTTGAAAATAAAATGGATTAGTAAAGATCTGACATTCTCAGGACAGAGGTTAAAAACAATGTGTCAAATGCTAAGAACCCAGGGAAAAACAAAAATTATATAACAAGTTACTTTCAATAACAAAGGAGAAATACAATGTGGAAAAAATTGCCTCAAATAAAACAAAAGCAATGTGGAACGTTATTAATAATGAATTGAAACCTTATATTAACCTTTGCTTGAAAGTTGATGGTATCAAAATGAAAATAGCAAGGAAATATCTAATAGTGTTAATGACTATTTCACAAGCATCCCACTAAAATTGTAAAATCAACACAAAGCTACAAATATTAGTTCTGTACACATATCCCAACGACCGAACACTTGGAATGCTAACATTCAGTTTTTCATAGCTATATCTGAAAAAGACATCATAAATGTAATTAAAAATTTTGAAAGTAAAAGTTCGTGTGAAATGGATGCGGTACCTATGACTCTGCTAAAAAAAAAAAAGTGTTCTTATTTAATAAAACTAGCTTTAACTTACATTTTCAATGAATGTCCTACCCAGGGAATTTTTCCTGACACTTAAATATGCAAAAGTAGTACCAATACATTAAAAAGTGACAACGCATTGATGGATAACTATAGATCTATTGCTCTTCTTACGTCCTTTTAAAAAATTTTGGAAAAATTGATATAAAATAAAGTGACGTAAATCTTAATAGCAAACATTAATTTCATTGCATCAGTATAGCTTTGTAGAGGCCAGATCTACAGAACAAGGTATTTACAGTTTAACTAAAAAAATATTAACTTCTTTTGATAAAAGACAATTCTGAACAGACATATTCACAAATCTTTTGAGAGCTTTTGATTGTGTCAAGAGCTTTTGATTGTGTAGAACACATTATTTTATTGCCAAATTTTTAACAGCGTGGAGTAAGAGGTGTAACCAATAATATGTTTAAATCATATCTTGAAGGCAGAAAAGAGATGACCTCCATATGATATTAATTCAAAAATCACATTACAGATATGTCCAATACCAGAAATACTTGAGTGGGAGTGCCACAGAGATCAATACTGGGAGCAATTTTATTCTTAATAAATATTAATGATTTTACAGAACAAATAACCAGTGGCTCAGCTATAATGTTTGCAGATGACACAAACATTTTGTAACTAGTTTAAATAACACTGTTCTTGAAGAAAATATAAAACAAACCGTGACTGAGATGTCCAGTTGGTTCCAGTATAATAAATTAATACCTATTAAATGTAAACAAATATGTACTCATGAATTTCATACAAAGAAATAAAGATACAATACCGGATGAAATATGCACAACAATAGAAGAAAATGGGTTACAGACAGTAAATAGTACTAAATTTCTAGGGCTGACTGTAGACAGTAATTTAACATGGAATGCACATGTTGATAGTATCTGTAAACAATTGAGTCCAATATGTGTTGAGGTACAGACCTTAAAAAAGATTTGTCATAATACAATCCTTGCATTCTATTTCTCAAATATTCAATCCTTAATCAATTATGGAATCATATTTTGGGGTAAATCGACAAAATGGGAAAATGCTTTTTAGATTACTGAAGAAAATAGTGAGCTTAATAAGTAATAAGGAAAAATAAGCTATTGTAGGCTGCTATTTATAAATAACAAAATTCTCACTCATCCATGCATGTATATATACTGTAGTATTCTTTTTTTTTATATGGAAAACATTAAAATTGTGATATACACCATTACTACTACAGACAAGCTAATCAACTTCGCCTATTCTCTTGCAGAACCTCAAAATTTTCATCAAATCCATAGTATGCTGGGGCAAAACTAATAAATAACCTTCCCAGTCATTTGAAGGTAATTAATAGTGTACACAAATTAAAAAGAACTGTTAAATTATACTTTTTTAATAAGGCCTTCAATTTCATAGAAGAATACATACATAACAATAAATTTCTATTACGCAGAACAAGACTGATATAAGGAGACTTCATGTAATACCTTGTTTCAATTTAATGTAGACTTTACATATTTATACTTTTAATATCTATCTGTAGATGAATTGTAACAACTTGTACTGCAACCAAATGTAGTCTTAACATGTTTGTAGAGCTGCTAGAATTAATAAGTATGTAAATTATATTATTTATCTGTTATATATTTTTATGTTAATGTAATTGTGTGCAAATTTCTATATTGCATAACAAAAATTAAAAAATAGTAATAAATGTCAAGTCGTTTCCAAAGTGTATTGGATGTATATGGGATGCAAAAAAAAATTGTACTTCATGAAATAGCACTCTAGCCACTACACCACCATGGCCTTTATCATCTTAAGACGGGAGGAGTTGAGAGAAGTTTGATGGTTTGTAACAACCAAGGTATTGAGAGCCAATGAGTGTGAAGTATGGCATATATGGAGCACCACTGAAATGCAAGGGTGGGGGAAAACAGGAAAACCTCGAGAAAACATGCCAGCCAGCAGTATCAATCACCACATATACTATATGTGAAAACCTGTGTGTAACCTCACCGGGAAACCAACATGTTTCACATGGGTGGAAGGCAAGCATCCTACCATTATGTCCACCGCAGTTCCCCTCCCTTGGGAAGGGCGGAGAGTAATCTCATTTCTTCAGCAATAATGTTTTTCTTAGTGTGTTTGTTATTCAGAGGAAAATTTCATACCAAAAATAACAATAATTGCACAAGTTGGTAGGTAACAACATGGAACTTTTGCCACTAGTGTGTGTGTGGACCACTTTGGCAGTGGTTAGTACATGTGCGCTTGTTATCGATATCATTGTGGTGCAAGCGTCTTTCACCCATTGTAGTTCAACAATGTATCCTAATCTAATTAAACTACCCAAAGTAATCTAAAATGCTGGCGAATAAGTTTTTATACATTTTAAACCTAACCATAGGGTGGTTCCTTTACTATCCCCAAAGTATATTTATAGAAATAATATGCTATTGTAGTTTTCTCTCCCAATGTGAAATTTTTTAACATGTTGGGCTGAATTATTGTGGATACTGACTGACTAAAGCCTACGCTACAATCACCATAGTGTTCCCACAACAAAATAACAGTGGAAGTATGAAAATGAACTGGCTACAAGTGCAGTAAGAAAACTATTACGTGACTAATGAGAAACGCACACAAAAAAAGACAGACTACGTGTATTGTGGATATTTTCAAAAAGTGTGTTGGCTAACCTGATATTTATTTATTGTTGATCTACTTGTGATGAAAAAACGTTCGCGGGAATCGTGTTTTGGGATATTTAAAGTGTGGTATACGTGTTAATAATTGCGTTGACTATTTATATAAATGGAAATATGAACTGTATCGTAAAATTCATTTAATAACTATGTTTTTGTTATAAGCTCTCATTGCACTGACACTCGTGGTTGGAAATGTCTCGTGATTGGCCGGCGTAGAACTTGGCATAAAGTAATTGAAAATATTCAGTCCTCTTAACGCCGCTGCCGCGAGCAGGCCACCATCTTATGCCATTATGTTGTGTTGTAGCTAGTGCTATATACATATGTGGATTTATTTTTTTTATTGTTAATTCTTGCTGTGATTGTAGCCATGGCTTAAGCCCTTGGTACTAAAATGCACTTTTGGAGAAAGGTGTAATGCAATTTTCGTAGATATTGGGAGTAAAAATATCCATAAATGTTTCCTGTGCCTCCCCCCCTTTTTTTTTTTTTTTTTTTTTTTTAAACATTTCTAATATTGAAAGTCCAGTGCAGACAATTCATTAATAATTTTAATTTCTGTGTTTTAATTTTGTACCAAGGGTAACTTAACCCTGTTCAACATTGTAGATGCAAGAGGCAAAATTGTACCCTCCGATAAGAGATTAATAAGCATAAAACTGTATCAGAACAGAGAACTACTGTAATGTAAAGAAAAGGAATAACTAAAACGGAATTTGATATTATTTACCAGAAACCATTTACTATATTGACATTAAATATGCATAAAGGAGATGGTCATATTGGAAACAAACCTCTCGAGTAATTGTCAATGTTAGGAATTTAAATATAAATGTCAGCAAATAATCATTTATTCGTGGTTCAGGAACATGTGAACTTTGCCTTCCAGAAATTTAGGAAGGCTGCTGGTCGCCAATTTGTTGCACTCATTACTGATATGCAACCTGCAATACATTGTATAACAACGGTAGCATGCTTGTTATACTTTATTTAATCATTTATTCAGAAAATAGTTTTCCAAAAATCCTGATATGTGAGCACTATATCTAAAACACGTGCTTATTGTCACATATGATCCAATACTGGTCCGCAGTACACACACTCACGATCTGTAGTTTTATGAGTAGTTACATATATACACTCACAATTAGGCTACCGCTCGGTGGTGAGCTCTCACACCTCTCCTTCACCCAACCAACTCCTATTCCACTCCCTTCCTGAATTTACCAACCCCTCACAGATACCAATTTCTCCCTAAACACATTCCACTCCCTCACAGACCTCACAAACATGGACTGCTTACCTCGCTACACACTAAATTAATAGTCTTTATTGATTACTTTAATTTGAATATGTTTCGATTAGTGATCGTAATTCGAAAACTTTGCAAATTGCTATTTGAAAAAATATTTTCTACAAAGCTTGAAGTTCTTTTAAGTTCCTTGCCAGGTAAACAAGGAGATGTTCGACCTGGAAGAGTTAAATTTCAAACAAATTAGTTTAGCATTAATAAAACAACATGTTTACTTTTTTTAATTACTCCTTCACCTATAATAACATATACTGGCATTAGGATAAAGAACATTGCAAGCATCCCTTCAAATAGTCGTGAAGTTACGTGTTTGGGAAATTATGAGCTTGTGGTTTTAAAAGACCATTTTGAACTTTTGAGAGTGCAGGCATTTGCTAAGTGGGTTCTATTTGCATTCGCCAAATAAGTATAAGTCTTTTATTGAAGTTTGTTGCCGAATTTCCAAATGCAGCAAATTTCACCAATTGGAAGTCATAGATTAAGTCTGAAAAACGGTCGAGTGCCTCCAACATTGATTTTACAAATATGTCAAACCGTAATAAAATCTTGCGGTGTTTGGAATTGGGTGTTTATTTGCAAGCTATTCAAATTGAAACACATTACAAATTTAAGTTCTAATAATGTATAGTTATCATTAAAAGGAAATTTGTATTTTTCTCCTTTTAATTTGCAGAAATTTTGACAACTACTTAAAAATTATATTTATGCTCCTGCTAGCTTTAGGTCGTCCCGATGCACCCAGACTCTTCTTTTCCCCATCCGGATGGTGTAGGTTGTTGGTCCATAGGTTCCTAGGACCCGGTGCGGCCCGCTCCACTTTGCCGCAAACCCAGCGCAAAAGTTCTTGCGGGCGGTGGATTGCGAATAGGCCCGCACGTACACTTGCTGTCCAGTGCTGATATGCAATGGCGGTCATGTGGTAGTCAGCTGCAATTTTGCCTTTTACTGTCGCTGGTGTTGCCGGACCTCTTGAATTCGTCGTCATATCCTTTGCAGCGTATCACTACCGGAGGTTTTGCTGCTTCACCTGCCTTATGGGCACTGTGCATCACCTTGCAGTTGTAGGGCATGCCCCAGCAGGACATTTGCCGGCATTTTTCCTGTAGCAGCATTCACTCAATGGTGTGTCGTTTTGTTCACCTACTTGTAGGCGGAGTTGCACTTTTATATCTTGATTATGCCTTTTTGTTGTATTGGACCTCTGGTAGTAATTTGCTCTTTTGAAATGTCTCACTCCTCCCTTTGCACACAAATCTGCCCACTTGTGTCCCGTAAACTGTGACCCATTGTCGGTCAACAAGTTTTTCGGGTACCCCCATCTGGGGAAAAAGTCGTCACTTGGTGCCTGCACAATATTTCTTGTTTTTGCGAAGCTGACTGGATAGGCCTCCACCCACCAGGAGAAACTGTATGTTACCACCACTATAAAGCACTTTCCTTTGGCTGTTCTAGGATAAGTACCCAAGAGGTCCAAGCAAAAAGTTTAAAACTGATTCTGGGAGGTCCTGGCTGTTGTTGCCTACCATCAGACTGCCTAACCTTGAAAAAATTGCATGGAATGCAGAGAATTTAATTCACTGGTGTGTGTTACGTGACATTCTGGGTCAAAAGAACCTCTCGTGCACGTTTCTTACTGCTTGTTCACAACCAGGATGTCCCGCCACATTGCTACGATGTGCATAGGCTAACACTTGCTCCATCGCACCTGTGTAGACATACAATTGCCATTTTGAAATGTCATTTGGTGAACACGTTTCAATCCGACAGTCTATAACACGCCAGTTGTTTACATTTTGTTGCGGGCACATTTCTTTCCTCTCATGACAAAACCGACATCCTTGCTGTTTCTGTACTACTGCGCAATAAAGTTCACTAATAAAAACATTGCTATCTTCTGTGATCATTTGTTGCACACTGAGTTATTGTACCACTCCTTGCATGACCGGAGGAAGGATGTCGTCCCATTCCGTTTCGTCCCTTTCAATAAACTTGCACTGGGCGCTCGGGATAGTGCATCTGCCAACTGATTATCCTTTCCTGGTTCGTGCTGTACAACAAAATCGTACACCTGCAACATGAACGCCCATCATGCTAGCTTACTGCGCGCCTCTTGCATGGAATGGAGACATACTAGACATCTGTTGTCCGCACGAAGTGTAAATCTCTGATATTCTAAATATACACTGTAGTATATAGTCATTATTGATATTGTGTTTACAAAATGATTAATGTAATATTTATATTCATAATTAATATTTATATTTAACATATTTAATACGACTTCCCCGGATTGAGTAGTTTGTGTTAACACTTATTTTAATATAAAATATTTTTTAAATTTCCTATATTAATCAGATGTAAAATGACCACTAGACTGATTTTAAAGTTTCCTACAACAATTTTAGGAATCCATGTAAAACCATTTTTTTTTTTTTTGTTTATTGCTCTTAGCTGGATTATAATACATATTGAAGTAACCAAGGAAGATTGTGCTAATGCTATTGTTACAGTAAGATGGTCCATAGGAGGATATGATGTCGCATCATGATATCCCGAAGAAGTTAAGGCTTGAGGAGTCCTTCTAGGGCTAGACATCTAACATGGCCAGTCGTTTCAGTTAAGTGCCCCGCCCGTCGGCGTCTTGATGACAGCATAAGTGACAACTCTAAAGGGTTGAGGATGGCCAGTGTCGTGTAACCAGGCGGAGGAAGGACGGATATGTTCCGTTTGAATGGTATCTTCAGTGATGCCTGTCGTATTCGACTTTGAAAATGCCGACGCCATCGCTTACCAAAGCTGTCAAGTAAGACCTATCCATGGCACGAGTCAAAAGTATAGTCGCAAGTTAGCAATCTTAGTGAAGTCTTTAGAAAATATTGTTTGAGATTTGTCAGAGGAACTGTTTTAATGAGGAAGTCAAGTTTAATTTGTTGCTGCCATATGAAAATCGCTTTTTTTTTATAACTGTTTAAATGGACATTCCATGGTGAACATTTCCAGTAGCCATTTCATTTTCGTGTTCTACTCCGAGTAAAGTAATTTAAATTATATGAAAAGAGAGTGACTATCTGAACTTTGTCTGCAAAATGGCATGCAGTAGTATTAAGGCAGATTTCATTTAGTCTATTTCTTTGAATTTAATTTGTCTTGAAGGGTTAGTGAACTTAAATATGTTCCTTTAATTAAATATAATATCTGAGTGTATTCTTTGGTTTCAATGTGTATGCCAGTTGTAAGATTTTTTTTCAAAGTGTCTTGATCTACTAATGTGTGTTATAATATTGAATTTAAATATTTTAAGTTGATCATTAATGAATGCTGACCTAGGTATTCCACAAGGAATAAAGTATTTCTCTTTGGCATGTGTTAGCCAGACTTCCTAAGGTATCATAAAATGAATTTTCCTCGTATTAAAAGTCCGAATTTTTAATGGTTTGTAATGTTATGAAGAAAAGTCGACCACTTGATTTGCTGTAGGTCAGTTATATTCACTGCAAAAGTATGATCCACACAGCTATACAAGTTTCCCACTTAATCTAAATTCATAACACCCACACAACCATTATCTTTATAAACATTCCCTTCCAATCTCATAATAGTACATTACACCACGATACTTCTTTAGAGCCCACACGACCACAAGGAATTCATACTCATTCATGTCGTAATGGTGTTCTCTCACAATGAGCTTAGCACTAGCGAAATCTACTATCTGTTTCATTCCCTTATCGTATTGGTACAACACGACTCCCATTTCCTCTTGACTAGCATCGGTATGTAAATACAATTGTTTACTAGCATCGTACCTGACGAGAGTCGGGCAATTCTGGAATTTCTTTTTTTATTTCGCGAAACGTTAGTTCGACTTCCTCTGTGCATTTAAACTAGTACTGTGGTGACAGCAGGTCGGTCATTAGTGCTGTTATAATTTCAAATCCTTCCATGTGTTCTGGCAAACAGTTTGGAGTACGAGAAACTTCCTTAACTGTTTCCTAGTGTGTGGAGGTGGATAGTCTGTTATTAACTTGATTTGTTCCGGTTTTGGCTTGTTCTCTTCCTCGCTCACAACGTGCCCTAGTAAGTAAAGCGTAACGTTTCCCATGTGACACTTCTTTCACATACAGATAAGTCCGTTCAATTCTACGTGCTCTAAAACAAGTGACAAATGCTCCACGTGCTCTTCCCAGCTATCGGACCATACAATAACGTCATACAAATATGCTATTATAAACTTTCCAATGATGCAGTCTAAGACGCGGACCATTAAGGCCTTAAAGGTAGTGGGTGCACATTTTAGCCCAAAGGGCATTATGCAGAACTGGTATCTATTTCCATCCGGTGTAGTGAAAGCTGTTTTCTCACGGTCCGCAACTTTGACAGGTACCTGCAATAATCGCTTTTCAGATCTAGTGGCGTGAACATTTTGGCTTGTACAGGCGAGCTGGGTGCGTTTATTACATTAATGTACAGGGGTAACAAGATGTGCATGGCCTGGTTGAGCGGTCGGAAGTCTATGCAGAATCTCCATGAACCTTTTTTTTTAGGCACCAACAACTTACTGTAGTTGTAGGTGCTATTCATGGGCTCATTATGCCATCATTAAGCATCTCCTGCATTTGTTGTCTAATTATTCTGGCTTGATGTGGACAATAGCTCTGAGTCGGAGTTTGGATAGGCCCCTCTTTCTCTGGTGGTATTCCGTGCTCTGAAACCATTGCATTGTGCGACACAGGGTGTCTTGTTGAGCGAGAATTTCCCATTGCTCCTTTATCAGGCGTTGGAAAGCTTCCTGATTTGCTGGCAGAATATCATTATCAATTTCACTAAGATCAATTGCGGGTGTGCTATCTACTGGGCGATGGTCCAAGTTATAAACTGTGCGACGCTCCTTCACACCTAAATATATGCATTTAACAGCAGGCTCAACAGTAATTTTCTGTTCAGTAAACTAGGGAATACCCAATATTGCATCTTCGCGAATATGCAGGGTTATGACAGCTATTGTTGTTGTCTCTACATAAATATTAGTGTATTCAAATTGCGTGGCACTAATTACATACACAGATCATGCCATACCCAGTTATTTTCACAATATAACGAGCCAAAATCGCAATGTTGAATCTGTGTTTAAACCAGTGCTGACTAACACATTGAGCGAGCTTCCGCCTCAAAACACGCCCCTCACAAGAGTATAATTTTCACATGTTATTATATATAGAGATGTGAGGCATTAGTAATAAATGTGAGACCGAGTGGCAGAAAACCACCTGCCCTGTCTATAATAGACAACCCCTGCTGCTCATGCAAATTTAATTTCAAAGTAACTTGTCTTTAGTTGTTTATAGTTCCTTAAATACTGAGGAAAATAAGTATCGCACCAAGGGCATTTAGAAGTGTTACAAGTATAATTTTGAAGTCATGGCATGCGAAAGGCATAATAATCTATATATTACATACAGTAGTGTACAATAAGGGGCAGCATTGTGTTTTGTGCTCGTACATAGGCAAACCAAAGTAAAATATTAATCATTACAGTTTTTTGACACACCATATGTTATATTCACAAATGGCCACATGAAGTACTACATAACATACCAGAGTCCGTGTCGCGGAGGTATTTTGCCAGCTGCCATTTTACACTATGTCCATTATCTCAGTTGTTATTCATTTCATTACTCATGTACGGACACATCGGGCAGAATCCGATATTAATTATTTCTCGCCTGAGCGTAGAAACAAGATTAAATCCACTGTGGGTATGGAGACTTCCCGTCAGCATAAGGGCGGAATGGAAGTCGGGGGACTTCCACTGTAAGGCTCATGAAAGAGTCTTACACAGCTCTAAACAAGGAGCCACTGAAATTATGTAACTAGGCCATGTATTAATACAGACAATATTGGATTTTGAAATGCATTAGGGCAACACGAATTATCAGTAGGTTAAGAAGTAGTATGTGGCCACAAAAGATTAAAAGAATTAAGTAAACTGTTTAGGCTAGTGTAACGATTGCTTGTATTGAGGATCAGTGTTGAACTCAATATTTTCATGCAGTATTCCGGGGCACAAATGTCAGTCAAGTAAAATAAGATAATAAAGTTAAAATTGTATGAACTTAGAATATAAGGAAAAACCTAGGGGCCCCATAGGCAATTTAAAAATGTCATATAATAATTAAATATAGGTATAGGAATATGTATGCATCATTTATAATACCATTATATAGAAGACAGTGTAGAGTCTAAAAACATTATCATGTTAGGATAATATTTTTAGTTATGAATGCCAGTGAGGATTATGAATATAATTTTTAATTCCCAAAAAGTCACGAATTATGCTAACAAATAATAATACAGGATTGTATCAATGCCAGCTACAAGAGTCTAAAACAAAATAAAATGCAGCATACGAGACCAGATGCAGAATACATTTTAAACTTAATATGGTAAATAAGTAAGAATTACAGTTGAATTTTTATTTTATTTAGTGTAAATTGAGGCGAGCAACCAGTGCAGAAAATAAATTATGAGACGAAGGAAATTCATGCCCCAGGCAGAAACAAACATTACGTTTGGGTGGAGCACACATTAAACACAGTTTACAACATGTATGCTGCCGCCAAAACACGGAAATTGCAGCGAGACCGCATAAACATTCCACACAGCACATTGTGTGATCGCAGCTGACTTAAGGACAGAGACACGAGCAGCGAGTCACACAACATCCCCTCCCCTTGTGCACAAGGACACCGTTGCCACACCACCGCATCGGCACAACCTATATTGCGGTGTTGCTATTTCATCGCAACACACACCCAACAAACATGAAGCCTACGGCGCACCACACTTATAGGAAGCCATTATAACACCACACATTCACAGCGCCCATTCTTGTTTTCATAACATGTGCTCGTGCACCATCATACTGTATAGCCAACAACAGTTAATGTAAATTGTACAATGTACCAGTATACAACCAGCTTAGTGAAACTAAAATGTTATTATGGCCTATAAAACTTTTTATGAAAGACACAAAGGATATATTAAATCGTTATATGTGTGAGTGCCAAACCAAGTCGAAGCTCAATTACAACTCAAATAAGCCGATAGCAGGGACCTCTATATAATTTTACACATCACCACCGTGACCATTTCAGGGTAAAGGTAATATTTTATGTTTTAATTATGATCAGTGGATAATAATTTCATTTCTATGTTACAGTATGTATAATCAATATGGGAAATCGTTCTAACATGTGACGTTGTGAGAGCCGTTGGGACATCGCGAAGGCGGCCACTTCGCAACCAGAGCATGCTGACAGTGCGCTGGAGTCAGCATGTACGTGATGTAGCAAGGACCCGGCAACACGAGGCGTCTGTCCAACCATCTTAGCTGCTGGCACGACATTACAGCACCACCCAGGGGCAGAGTCTTGAGCCAGGGCCACCAACCTCGCCTTCCATGTGGCACCACTACAACAGCAGCGAGCCACTGTCCAGTGACCAGACGCGATTGGTAGCATATGCCGGAGCAAGGCACGCCTTGCATATGCGCCAGCCATCGCCATGGCAACCAGAGCAGTCAGCCCCGCGCACAGTGAGGAGTGAGGAGCTCACTCCCCACTGCTGCTGCTTAAGGTTACAGCAGCAATATGTTTTGCTGCCAGCTGTTTCCACAATACCGGCTACATTTCGCACCACACTGGAACATCTTGGCTGCCGGCCAATTTTTGAATTTATTTATGAGGATCCCCTGGCACGTAATTACATGAAACTTTTACACTTCCAACAGTAACTACACATAGTCTGTGTGAATCGCACATCTTGCCCAAACACAGATCTAGGCCACCCCATTACATTTTTAATCTCATTGGTTTAAATAAGAAATACTCACACGTCGCCAATGATTGTCAATAGTTGAACAAGCTGAATAAATAGATACATAGTGGATATATATAGTTAGACACCAACGGTGTACTCTGAGAATAACCTGACAAACGAATAACAAAATGCAATCATTGCTATCTAATGTTGACCCTACACAGCTATGCACTCTCCAGACAGCCATAAACACATTGGTAAATTAGGTCTAATTGGAATTGAAAAGTTAACTGAATGCCTCAATTCCGATATTTCTCAAATAAGTTCTCGCCAAATTAAAGCTTTTGAATTAATACAAGTACATTTATCATGATATCCAGTAAATGCCACCCATGCATTTGCAGTAGTGACAAGTAATTATTTTCTTATTGTTAATTGTGTACCCTTTAAAGCATTCCCTTTTACCCCTATATGGATTAAGGTTTTTCTAGGATTCAGGTTCTAAGGTTTCAAACCTCACTACAGTACTTGACACGAATTGGCAATTAAACCACACCAAGTTGCCAGAGTTGCCATAATTCCACTCACTCTACAGGTATACTAATTTCTAGGACAACAAGTTGTTTAATATTTTAGATCGTCTGTATTATGACTATGCTACTATGGCCATCCTAGTCTTACTTTTATTTTGCATTAATACAATGTATATTAAGATCCTCAAACTCACCATAATCCTCTCACATTTACAAACTGCTGATTAAGCAATCATAACTGTCATCAGGATTGTAGATAGCCTGGGGTACATAAATAAGAAGTTTTCACTATACCAATATATTGGAGTATAAAGAGATAAAGTTTCAAAACTTTACACAGTATTAAATATTAATTTAGGCCCAGCCATGTCAGTACTTTTCAATGACTTATTTTGTTCCTATCTAGAACATATTTCTGCATGCTTCAGTATACTTTTACATACGTAAAGGAGTATTTTTAAGTGCAATACATGTCTAAAGGCCTTGATCAATTTTCTTCCTGCACAGCACGTCAACTCAGTAACTGACCCACGCCATCTTATAAATACGTTCACGCCGATGAAAGGTTTTTGTATTTAACAAGTATTATAACGAAAAGATAATGTTATATATATATATATATATATATATATATAAAATCGTAAAAATTTGTATTTTCATAATATGTATTCAGGAGTTTTGTTTGGCATTTTCATTGCCAAGTAGGGGACTGCAATACTGCATTGCAATCCTCTGCAGTTAGCTTTAAAAAATTTAATTTTATAATTAATTACACTAGTGAATGTCCACCAGAATACGTTTTCCCAGTTTTTTTTTTACACACTGTAGTTATCTAGTTGCCATTTTCAATAGATGTCGGGATTGTTGAGCTATTTTATTTTAAGACCACTAAGACTTTAGTACGATGTAATTATCAGGTCACACAGATGGTTTATGATTCCTTGTCACTGACAGTATCATGCAATTGCTATTATCAGCCTCCTGATGTTTTATATGCTTAAGTATAGATGTTGAAACAGTGTAATATTTTTCTTGTGTACCACATTATTTATTTCTCATTATCAGTATATGTATTTATGTTTTTCTTCCACCATTATGGTTTACAGGGTTAGAATCAAAGTTAAGTACTTGGTAAACCAGTACAACTATAATCTTTAGAGTAGCAATTTTAATATTTGCTATGTTATTATTTGTACTTGTGGAACAAGAGAGCTCTCGATATAACTAAGATTGTATTGCCAGTTAAAAGCATGTGCAATTAAGTATTCTTCAATTGCAATCATGATGAAAACTTATTACTATATGCATACCTATATAATGAGCAAAAAGGCATAATACAATTTAAGTGAGGCCATGGACTATAAGGGTTAAAAATTAACCCTATTTTGTTCATAGCTGTTAGGTATTTTGTCAATATATATAATTCAGCAACATCCAATCGGATTTAACTAAAGTATGTGTCAGATCGCAGTCATAACTTATGCCTTTACAATTTCAAGTCAATTAAGTGCCATTAAGTGTTATGAGGCCGCACAAAAAATTATATAAAGCCAGTCAAAGGCTTTCTTGTAATATAAATAACGATTTGTATTATACTATCGAAATCAGGATAATGAAAAGGATATACTAGCTACAATTCCTTACTTTCTACACCAGTGGGTATTGTGTACATTTTAGATATAAGTGTAATAGTTTCTTATATTGTTAACTACTTATTATATATATACTTTAAAAGTTATATATATATATAACTTTTAAAGAAAATCCAGTATATGTTTATGATACTTAAGAAGTTGTAAAACTAACAAGAGATTCGGTTGTGTGGAATTCGCAGCATGGACACTTACTCAGCTAGGATTGCTTGTCGATATGAATTATATATAATCCACACATAACATAAAAACAGTTTTCCAAAATGCGTTCAAAGACACAGCAAAAATAATTGAGCAACGCAAACAGTGCATCAAACTTCTAAAAGAAGCCAGTAATTATAAGTACAAATACACTATTAACTATCAATGTCAACCACGAGTTATAAATAACAAATGTATATCAAAACTTTTCTTCTGTAAATGTTTTAACTATTGTCCCAATTCTGTTCCTAAAGAGTAAATTCAATTTATGTTATAATATAACTGTTGCGTCGAACATCTTGATGGACTGTATTAACCGAAAGTTTGTTGATATGAGGACTGGCTGGCACTAACAAACACCATTTCTCCCCACGAATTCCGAACAACTGACTGTGTAATATATTAGGTCCTAGAAGCACTACAAGCGCGCCACTGATGCCAATGGCAGGAAGTACAGATCTGTACACAGTAATATTTATAAAGACATCTATACACACAACTCCAAACATCACCGTCCACCTTGAAATATTCATTTCAACCCTTAAAGGGCAGTGGGCACAGTTTAATGACAGGGCGTTTAACGATTCTGTCCACTGTGCGGAGAGTGGTTACTCTAGGCACTTTATCACGATCAGGGTGTAGCTCAACGATGCGTCCTAAGCGCCACTGCAGTCTAGGAAGCCTATGCTCTTTTACTAATACAAGCTGCTGAGGGCGAAGAAGTTGATTTTCTTCCTGCCACTTTGGACGCTGCTGTAAGGTGTGAAGATAGTCCTGATGCCAACGTTTCCAGATCTCTTGTTGAAGCTTCTCCACGAGCTGCCAGTGCTGTAAACGATTCAGCTGGACGTCTTCCAGGTTTGGCTCTGGAACTGTGACAAGTGGCTCAAGAGTCAAAAAATGACCAGAAGGAAGCGTGGACAAGTCATTCGGGTCCGAGCTCAGTGGACAAAGAGGTCTGGCGTTGAGGATGGCTTCGATCTGCACCAGAACAGTGTTCAGTTCCTCATAAGTGAGAATTTACTCTCCAATAACACGCGTCATATGGGACTTGACCGACTTAACACCGGTTTTCCATAATTCACCGAAGTGTGGTGCTGCGAGGGGATTAAAATGCCAAGTTACCCCAAGGGTTGCCAAGGAGCTTGCCATGGTCTGTTGGTGGTTGGGAAAAGCAAGCAGCTGTCGCAGTTCATTCATATAGTTATTTGCACCCACAACGTTGGTTCCACAGTTACTATATAGGTCAGATGACCTTCCATGTCGGGTAAGAAAGTGTTTGTATGCACCTAGAAATACGTCAGTAGAAAGGTCATATGCCAACTCAAGGTGCACTGCTTTTTTTACACAACAAACAAATATGCAAAGATAAGCTTTTAAAACACTGGGTGACGAACTCGGGCGAGCTTAATAGTAAATGGACCAGCATAGTCCACCCGGCCTTGCAAAGGGTTTCACCTGCTGAATCCTCATGGCAGGAAGGTCTCCCATTAATGATACAGAAGAGGCAGGTCTTGTCTTAAAGCACTTGAGGCAGTAACGAAGATAGCGACGAATGGCACGCCTGTCTGCAAGTATCGGAAATTGTGTCCTGAGGATACTCTGAAGAGTTTGAACACCTGGCAGCTGATTGATTTCATGATAATGACTGATAACTTAGTCTGTAAAACAGTGCAATTTGGGAGGTCTCTTCTGTGGGCATATAGGAGGGACAATGATCACTGGTTTACTTCAACTACCATGGTCCAGTCCACCACAAATTATGTTGCTGAAGCTGTGCGGGCATCAAACCCCACGAGGCGCAGTCAGCAGGATTTTCCTCTGATTGAACATGATGCTACCATTCAGTTGATGTGTAATCTTGAATTTCACTGACTGATTGGCAACAAAGGTCTTCCAGAAGTGAGGTGATGATGTAATCCAAGATAAAACTACCATAGAATCTGTTCAGGCATAAGTGGCCTGAATGTGAAGCCTCGAATCATAGTTGTTGATGACGAGACGGAGAATCCGAGTTAGCAAAAGAGCCGCACAGAGTTCTAGGCGAGGTAGCAACACTTTCACAAGCACAACCTTAGATTTGGCAACCAACAGGTGAACTATTGCTGGACCCTCCCTAGGTTTCACATGAAGGTATACAAGAGCAGCATAACCAATTTCGGAACTGTCAGCAAAGCCGTGAATTTGATATGTGCACCCTTGCAGATTCACTAGTGGACGGGCCACAGCGATGGACGACAATAATGAAAGTTCAGCTCTAACACTGTCCCACTTTTCACGCATTTTCAGGGGTGATTCAGTATCCCAGTCCACACCTCCTAGCCACAGCATCTGAATCAAGTGTTTGCCAAACAATGTTAATGGAGCTAGCCAACTAAGTGGGTCAAACACTCGAGCCAAGTCTGATAGGATGATGCATTTTGTAGGCGGATTGGAGTTGGGATGGATTACATATGAAAATGAGATAGTGGAAGGGTTCCATTGCAGGCCTAGGACTTAAATAACCTAGTCATGGTCAAAATCAAACGAGTGAGATGATGGTGCATGAATGTCCTCCGGTGGAAGCCAATCAGACAAGGCTGCATGGTAGCTCGTAAACTTTCTCAATTGAAATCCACCCACCTTCAGTTATGCTATGAGCTCCTGCTGTAGATTGAGTGCAGCCTCAACACTGCAAGTTGCAGTGGCTACATCATCTACATACATGTCTGACGATAAAATCTTCACTGCAACAAGAAATCTGCTCTTCTCATCCTCTGTGAGTTGATGGAGAGTGCGTATGGCGAGATATGGCACAGATGACACTCCATAAGTAACTGTGTTCAGCCTGTATTCCGTGATGGGTTCATCATCCAAGGACCTCCACACAATCCTCTGATAATCTTTGTTGCTGGGATGAATGGATATCTGCCGATACATTTGTTTGATATCTGCAGTGAACACAATAGGGTACATACGAAACTGAAGCAACACATCAACAATGCTGATTTGGAGTTTTGGCCCTATAAGAAGTATGTCATTGAGCAATTGGCCATTTGTGGTTCTTGCCGATGCGTCGATCACCACTCTTAACTTAGTGGTGTTGCTATCAGACTTTACTACAAGGTGGTGATGAATGTAGTAGGTCTCACTTACAGAGATTTCTCCCTCTGGAATCCTTTCCGTGTGTCCAGATGACAGGTAGTCTTCCATAAAACCTGCATACTGGGCTCTTACTGAAGGTTTCAGTTTCATTTGCCTCTCGAGACGATGAAGCTTATGTATTGCTTGGTTCTTAGATTCCCCTAACTTTGGCCTTGGTTGATAAAAGGGCAAAGCATCACTGTAGCTACCTGTTTGGTCTCTTGTATGAGCTGTTACGAACATCTCTTCACAGAGTGATTCTTGAGGAGAGTGATGTGTTTTCTGAGGAACTTATGCTAATTCCCAGAACCTTTTGACAACATATTCAAGCGATGGGGACGATGTAAACAATGAAATACAACATGATGTTATTGGTTGCGATGGAACAGCAGTCTTAACCCTTCCCATGAGGATCCATCCAAACGCAGTATCCAATGTGGTGGGCATTTCCATCCCTTTTGTGGCCAGTCATCAAGTGCGAAAACAACTTGGCATCTATCAGCAAGTCGACTGAGCCTGGACAGGCAAAGGTATCATCTGCGAGTTTCAGGTGCATTACAGCATCGCAAATGCTAGAGGGTAGCTGAGCATTAGGGAGATCGCTTGAAATACGTGATAGAACAAAGGCATCCAGACTGAATGCTGGTGAGGTTTGTCCTAAAGGAATGATTAGGCATGTCGAGGTTGACTTGGAAACACTGACTGGCACACTGGATAATCCATGGACTGGGAGCTGACTCTTCTGTCGGGGCAGTCGCAATCGCTGTAGGAATGCTTCGGTTATGAAACTAGCCTGGCTAGCGGAGTCTAGGAGGGCATGTACTTGATGGGGAGCTCCAAATGCATCCTGGATTTCTACTAGAGCAGTTGACAGCAAAACAGTGTTGGTAGCTATCATGGTGGTATGAGCTGAAATTATGGATACAATTTTAGTTTGGCCATCTCCTGTATGTTCTATTGTGATATCCGAGGGGTCATCTATTCCAGGGGCCGATGCATCCTGTGATTTATCAAAGTGTAGCAATGTGTGATGCCTAGCACCACTGTTTCGACATGTGAATTTGGAGTTAAAGTTTCTAGCTCGATGTGATGATCTGAGGCAGTTCAAACACAAATTCAACCTTTTGGTAAGAGCATAATGTTCCTTTGGGCCTATACTCAGCAACTGGGAGCACTGAGAAGGAATGTGGTCTGCCTTACATAGGGTACAATTAGCAGTAGCTGTTTGTGTCATGTTCACCATGGAAGTAGTTGGACTGTATGAATTATGTTTGCCGGATTTTGACACAATTGAAGTTTTTGACATAGAGGTCTTGACATGGTACAAACCGACTGCTTCGGCTGATTGATACTGCTTTTCTAAGAACTTGATGAATTCTGTCAGCTTTGGCAGTAATGAATCACTGTCAGCTCTCACTGGTGGTGCAGGTAATGTTCCAGTTTTTTCCCCATCAAGTGAAGCAACAAGTCCCAGTGATCCATAGGAAGTTTCAATGCTCGCAGAGCACCTATTTTCGGCTATTGCAGTTAACAGTACACACACAAAACTCTAAGTGTCAGATGAAACCACTGGCACTTGAAGTAATGCTTCACTTTGGGCTGAGGTTATGAGTCTTTTATTTTCATATCCTCACTAAGATCTCCTATCCAATAGTGTAATTTTCTTCTGAGAGTGGTAGGGACTGGATAAACGACAATGGCTCTTTAGGTAAACACGACTTCAGGTATGTGAAACGATCCACCTGAGATAGGTTATCATTGGTGGCTACCATGGACTGAAACAGGGTTTGCAAAGTTCGACCATGACTTCGGGTCACCACTGAAACTGGGAAGCTGAATAGTGGGTAACTTGACATGTGATTTGTTTGAATGTGACTGGGTGGCTCCAAACACACTACTGCCTTTGAATGCAACTTCCAATGCGATTTGGTCATCATCAAAGCCGTTCCGAATTTGAGCTAAGTCCCAGAAAGTAGAAAGGAAAAGATGTACGTCAGTACTGTCACCTTGCACAGAAGCTGAAAATGTAAATGCATGGTGCAGTCGATTTTCCGCTCTTTCGAGGCATCACTTAAGTGCCAGGTGTTTATCAGCCATGTTCAATACTATTCCGCACTATTAAGGCCAAAAGTAACAGGCGCATTGAGCTTGTGTGCGCTGATAATCCCGTTCGTAATAGTGATTAACTAACCATGTTCAGTAGCAGTGATTTTAGCACAGTTACACAAAATAACATTGATTTATAACTGTTAAAACTGTAAGTTGTGTAAAGTACACACAGTACAATACAGGATGTTCACCCTCAGAGAAAACAGAGAAGTGTTAGGGAATTACATGTGACGGGGAAAAGTCACATGGGTCAGGGAAAATGTAAATAGTTGCTACTCTGCAAAACGTGTTAGTTGTCTGAACACACTAATGTAATTATGAGCATACACATGGTAAGATTACATTTTTCCAGTGTGTGATCAGTCAGTAAGACCCTATTTTCCATGTATTTTCCATCCGCCAAACCTTCGGGCACATCAGGTAACGGGATCCTCCTAAGCCCGCCGAAACCACCTTACCTTTGAATAGTGTGTTATGAGTGTAATTCTTTCAATCATGCAATAAGTCAGCAGTTCAGTATCAGGTGTGTGGGTCAGCCTTTAATAGACCCACTGTTTAGTGAACACTGCAAATAATAAATGTGAAGGGTGATCGGGCCGCTGTTCCTGAGAACGTCAAGAGTCTCCAGTTTTCAAACAACATCGACACTGCCACATGTGTCATGCGTCTAGTGGGGTAGCAAATGCCTCTACAATACTTCCAACCTTAATCTCACCGCCCCTCAAAACATCTGGCACCCCCAACCGAGCCATCACACAGCATCAGCCTATATATGTATATATATATACTCAGTAATGTATTGGTGTTATTGTAAGGGGCACTCATGTGAAGTCAATAGCGTGCATTGCAAGAAATATCGATGGTCTGAATCAAATGTTGGTCCTGCTTGCTTGGTCTGTTGCAGTGTAATTTAATGCTACTACATTGATGGCATTTTGTTATGTCAGGGATGACAAAATACAGTACATATCGTTTCAGTATCCCCGAAAGTATATTTTAGGGAAAATGGTAAGATACTGCCTGGTAAACAAGGAAAAGTAAGGGAATTCGAAAATGGAAATGCAGTGGACACCCTAGAATACTGTCACATGCATACAAATGTACAGTGAAGTAGGAGTGTCTCTTTGCTTAATATCTTTCATTAAGCTAATCCACAAAACAAGTAGCAATGCTGTTGGTGGATTTTCTCAGGTGCTCCCAGTGTCTTTGCCCTTCCATTCCATCATAGTTCTGACATGTGCCCACGTGACCCCTTTCCCTTAGCCCATTTACCTGCCGCACCAGGTTCCATATTGCAGTGCGTGTGCACGCTCTAAGAGCACCAGTGCAGTGTGGCATGGAACGAAACAGGTGCAGAGTAGAGTGAATGCGACCATGTGTGCATTGCGCAGGAATCCGAAAATATACCCTGTGAATTTTCTGTTTAAATTGTGCAGTAAAGGGCAAGGTAATTTCACGCAAGAGGACACAACTAATAAAGATGCCTGCCTTCGCATCCCTTAAGTCATTAGTTTTTTCAAAGTGTCTTTTTGTAATTTTCTGTATTTTTCATTCACAGGATTCATCTCCACATCATCCACGCTGTGCAAAGTTTTTATTTACAGGATTAATTTTAGCAGCAATGTGTAACAACTGGCATGCAGGGTTCATGTCCGATTTGCAATGTTGTGTGCAAAGAAGTAGTGCAGCGCGGAGTTCCAGCCCGCCAAGTCGGCCAGCATGCCACGCGGAGGAAGACAGTAGTCGTCCGTCTTTGCGAGAGGTGTGCCACGTCACGTCGGTGCTCCTGTTTTATGCGCTCGGGCAGCTATCGCCATGTTGGACTAATCATTTCACAGCAATAGTTACTTTAGCATACCAGAACCTTTTTCGTATTTCAGCTGCCCAAGACTCCACCACCCCTCGCATCTACACAGTGCTTGCATCGCCTGGGTAGGCTTAAATTGTACTTAAATTATTCATGTGACCACGTATCTTTTGTACAGTATTACCCGAGCTTACGGGTTCCTAAGCAGCACCAGATGTAAGCCTTTCCCGGCAGGAATATAATCATGCACTGAATAAATCGCAACAGGGGCGAGTTACCATATGTGGTTTATTTGCAGTCGCCACTAGGCTTTTAAGGTACCCGCCAATTTCCACAAAGGGTAACTTACTGTGTAAGTATGAATGAAATGGTCAAGAGTCGGTGAAATAAGTAACAGTGCTTCGTATGGGCGTGTGGGGAGCCCAGATATCCCACAATGCAACAAGTAAGGGAGTTATTCAGTCAGTATTAATTTTTATTCTACAAGGAGACAACTGCACTTGCAGGATTTGCCATGGTTTTCGACCGAATGACCCTAAGGAACGAGTCCACAGCTGCTCTCCGACTTCACGATATTGTCAACCCGACAATATCTGGCGCCTTGGGTAATTATCTCCTCCGAGATTCCAAAACTATATTCACAGCACCTCACCTAATCAATATCCTTATTGACCAAAACCTTGGCACTAGTTGCCAGTCTCCTGCGCATTAGACAAATGTCAAATCGCTTGCCCGAATGTGTGGCAGATCTCTTCCGCCATTCCGACACCTTGACTAACGACAGTTCCAGGCCTCTCTCTTCTCAACACACTAATCCTTAAGGCTGGCTGACAATGACATGTTTGGCCCTCCTGTAGGTCAGCATTCTCCATTTGGTATTATCCCCCTCCCCTCATCAAATTCATCGAGCCTGCCTGAGGTAGGAACAAAATTGGAACATTATTATTGTAATCCACAGTTAGATTTTGGCACTATTTATCCACATTATGTAAAGTGATCTACCATTTTGTATGTGAACTGTGGAACATTTTTTAACTACAGAAATGTTAAGATTACAGTAACATATTCATGGTTTTCAAACCATTATACAGCATGGTATCGTAATGACACGTTGTACTAAAATGCATGAGACCTGGCATCGTAGGTTAAAGCACAAGTCTGAAAAATATGTGTTTATATTCTCTTTTTTCTCATTGTAGCAGTAAACATTCTGAATATGAACAATTGGAGAGTTTGGTGCGAATGTATTAATACCCAGGATTTCATTTCACATTAACCTAAAACAAGCACTGTAAAATATATATATAAATGGGCCTCCTGAAAACCGCCGAAGAGTTTTGTGTGATGTTTTGAGAGGTAAAGTATTAGTTCCCGAAGGACGACATTCTGGTGCTGCTTTGACAGCAAAGCCCTATTTCTGCAGCAACACCCTTACATTAGGGCTGATTCGTGTGATACGAAACTGGCAACTGGACAGTCATGCTTACAGAATAGCAATACAATTTATATACATTCTTGGATAAGATTTTAGAATACAGTAACAAGCCATTACAAAACATTCCACTAGTACGTGTATTAATTTTTGGCATTCTTAATCAGCACCGAAAAGCATGTTTGCAGAATAGAAACATTGCATTATCATTATTATGAAGAAATAAAATAATATAATAAACCCATTACCAGTAGCAGTGCTCTGGTTAAATAATAGCGTACAAGTTTTAGGTATGAATATTAATGTGGGACTCATGCCATTTTCTTTTATGTGTACATGAAACAATAATAAATTTATTTCTAGAAGCCCATAATTGAAATGTTAACACTTAAAAGTGTTACTGCAAAGGTGTTTATTTTATTAGCAACAGACTGCTTGCATGCGAGATAGCTTCAGGATTTGTTCCATAACATGAAAGCAAAGCATAAATATGTTTCTTGAATAGAGAAAATGTTTGAGTGTATGTAAGTAATAATATGTAAGTCTATAACACATCTGCAGTACAAACATGACAAATGTTCCATAATCCAACTTCACATGCATGAGTGTGTGGCTGAAGTGATTATGTGAACACAGTTACAAATAAACAAATGAAATATAACTTCATTAGTAAATAATATGCGCCCACTAATGCTTCTATTATTAGTTTATTTAAAGACATGTTTCCGCGCTGGCCCTCGTAGTTATTCATAACACATCATCATCATCATTTGTGTTCTGCCTAGAGGCAGGTTTTCACGTGATATCTCTCCTTACTCTCCTGTCTTCTGCCAAGCACTTCAGGTCCATTATACTTTCTGCTTCCCTGGATGCCATCTATCAACTTGTATCTTATTCTTCCTTTCAATCTTTTTCCACAAACTAATCCTTCCATAGCATCTGTTAGCAATCACTCCCGTCTCAACGAGTGTCCCATCCAGTTCTTTTTCCTTTCTCTTATGACTTTCGGCAGTTTTCTCTTCTCATCAACTCTTTCCAGCACTTCTTCATTACTCACTCTTTCCACCCAGCTTATCCTCTCCATTCTTCTCCACATCCACATCTCAAATGCTTCTAGCCTCTTTTCGTCCTTATGTCTCATTGTCCACGTCTCTGCCCCATAGAGTACCACACTCCATACTAAACACCTGCCAAGTCTTTTCTTCAGTGATTTATCTAGTTTTCCGCATAGCAATCTCCTCTTCCTATTGAAGGCATCCTTCGCTACCACAATACGAGTCTTCGCCTTCTGATGACATTTCAAGTCCTCAGTTATCGTACTTCCTAGATATTTGAATGCTGTTACTTGGCTGATATTAACTTGTCTTATCTTAATATTTGCAGGTTGCCTTCCTTTACTGAATACCATACTCTTTGTTTCATTCAGATTTTTAGAATTTAGTTATAGTTCTATCACTTTCTGCTAATAAAACCATATCATCGACAAATCTTATACATTCTATTCTGTTTCTTCCAATACGTATTCCTCTTCTTCTATCTAAGCGTTTCCCAATAATTTCCTCCAGGCATAAATTGAACAACAAGGGAGAAAGGCAACAGCCTCCCAATGCTGCTTTCTTCTGACATTTCAGTTCCAATCTTTATTCTTACTTTCTGTTGTAAATATCGATTCTTTACTAGTATTCTGTCCTTCCAATCTACTCCTTTCCTCATCAAGATGTCCATCAGCTCGTTCCATTGTACCCTGTCGAAATCTTTTTCCAAGTCAATAATGACAGGATAAATTTCTCTACCTTTCTCAATATATCTTTCGCCTATAGCATCTCTTGTTTCACACTCCTAAATCCAAACTGTTCCTCTCCAATCGATCTATCTAACTTCCCATATAGCCTTCTATTTAACATTCTTAACAATATTTTAGCTACATGAGAAATTAGACTAATAGTCCTATACTCTTCTCATTTATTGGTATTCTTATTTTTTTTAATTGGTATCATTACCATTGCGAGAAAATCATCCATCCATTCCCCTTTTTCATATATATCTCATTACATAGGCAGACTATCTCCCTCCTTCCCCTGTTTCCTAAACTCCACACTTCTGCTGACAAATTATCGATTCCACACGCCTTTCGATTCTTCATCTCCTTCAGTGCTTTTTGTACTTCTGCCTCCAAGATGCTGTGTCCCTTTCTATCCTCTGGCACCCGTGCCTCCTCTTCAGTCATACTTTCACTTGGCCTTTGATCCGCCTTATACAGACATTCTATATATTCTTGCCATCTTGTCAACCCTTCATCTGGTTCTTTGGCTAATGTGCCATCCATTTTTTCTAGTTTAATGTTATACTTCCTTCTTTTGCCTTCAAAGGCTATCTCCCTAGCCATTCTGTACATCATTTCATACCTTCCCTCTTTTTCCATTTTCTCTATTTCCTCATGTTTCGCTTTCATCCAACTTCCTCTTGCTTGTTCAGTTTATCTTCTTAATTCATTATTCGGTTTTCTATACCTCTTTCTTCATTATTAATTTCTCATATTCTTCCACTTTCTCTGTTCTCCCATCTTTTCCAACATGTATTCCATAATCCATTCTTTTCTGATACTATTGTACTCTCTAATTCCTAGGAATTCTTTGGCAGATGGCATGAGTCCTTCCCTCGTTTTTATCCATTTTTTCATTTATACATTCTTCATCTCTGCCTCTTTGTCATTTTTCCATAAACCTGTCTTCCAGCTCCGAAGCCTTACTTGCCTCCTTGTGTGTCTCTAGGTTTAATCCTTCCCTTGCTTTACCTCGCTCAACTTTTTTCAACTTTACTTGTATTTCTCCCACTATGAGATTGTGATCTGAATTTATGTCTGCTCCTGGGTAAGTTTTGGAATTCTTTGGGCAGTTCCTATACATTATTGTATCAGGATGTAGTCCAGTAGGTACCTTTCTCTATTCAAACTAGAGACCAATGTATAATGTCTCCTTTTTGTGGTTTTCAAATAGGATGTTCCCACTACTAGCGAGTTTCCTTTGCAAAAGTTAATTAGTCTTTCACTCCTCACATTTCTTACCCATAATTCAAATTTTCTTACTATATTTTCTTCTTTTCCTTCATAACCGAGTTCATCAAATTTTCTGTTGCCACTTAGTGTCTGATATTTCTGCCAGAATATGCGACCATTCTAACATGAAGAGGCGATTACATATCCGAATAGTTTCAACAAGTACACAACTAGTGCACATCACTGCTAATATTCAAATGTATATACTTCACAAAAATACACTGAGAATTCAGAAACAGCCTAAGAATATCGTTGGGCCTAATATAACATGACCTCGCCATGCAGCATGGCCAACATCGGCATGCAAACTTCCTTTCATACAGGAAGCAATCTTTCTAGACTCTATGTTTCCCTTTAACCTGAAAGAATTTTGTATACTTTTAATTACTAAATGTAAATTTCAAATCAAACATAAGTCAGTAGGCACGTAAAATCAAATGTTAAAATTTCGTGAGATTAACTTCCTATCACGTTGTGAGTGAAGTGTTAACACAAGTGCACACAAAAATTCCACTCTCTGTTACCCACGTCCACCGCCTAGTATATAGGGGGCTTTTAAAACCTTAAATGTGGTGATGGTATCACTTCACAATGTGCATAGGTAATTTCCAGTTTTACAATGTTTTAAATCATGTAAGGAACTTCCAATGTAATACTAAATCATTTAATTTACCCTGTCACAATTTTTGTTTTAAATTTTAACTCATCTCTTATTTTTTGTGCAATGGCACCTAGAATTTGGTATTCCACCCTGCACACTGCGTTTAGTTCAAAACCACGAATGCCACCAATCTACTAAAAGACGATGATCAATGTCTGAGCTCCTCGACCCCACCGACCCAACCACCACATACCAGAATTCCCACTTACCCTACAGCAGCTGGGATGGACTGCTTGTTTAACCCTGAAGGGGGGTGGGGGTAGTGTGGCAGGTGCTAGGTAGCCCCAAACAAGTTAAGGTACTACAGGGTATAGTTTCCTTTGCGAGACCCCTGTTTAATCAACAAGCCTAGCTGACCCACTGTCGCCAGGCTATAAATAATCTGAGCACATACCCCCACCCCCCAAGGTGGCAGCGAGAACTTGTACTGTGACGATATCAGTGCCGGAGCAGCACGAAGCAGAAGGCTATGAGAGTCCAGGGTCTGGAAGAGCTCCAAGGAAACCTGCAATCAACCCTTCTGTTATTTGGTGAGCATAACTCCGGCTAGGCAGTTGGGTGTCATCCCCTATCCCGAGGTGTCGTTATTTAATACTTAAATTAATATATGGCAAGGTTAGGGTTTTAATGTAATAGTATTTCTTGATATTCTTGTAATCGACTCGTCGTAACAAAGTAAAGTAGCGTAATTGTAATCAGGAGTATATTGTTATGTATATTAATGCATTGTTCTTTCATAACTGAGATATCGTAATAAATATGTTTTTAGTAGTCCCTCTCTTATTGAATAGCCATCTGTTACAAGCTACCTCCCACGTAGACCTCCCTATACCATTGAGTTGATATTAAGCTGGCTAGCAGCAAACAACTGCCTCATATGTGACAGGAAAGAGCATAAATAGAGTTAGGGATAGGGAACTCCTTCAGTAGGCACAATGTCGGCATCTTTTACAAAACAGGGTTGCAAGAAATTGTGCGAAGCCGTCGTATCGATCAATGCATGACACAAACAGTTGTTGACAGGTACCAAGATGCGAATAAATTTCACCAATGTACTACTAACCTGGTTTACCTGCAGTTGTTGTGGTGTGAACTCAAGTTGTTTACATTGCGGGGGGAGCAGAGCGGCCGGAGCGTCCAGCCCCCTCATCCCCATTTTCTGTTTCCCAGCTGTTGCCTGCTTTCTTGCTCTTCCTGGTTCAAGTGGGGATGATTGGCGCACTGTGTATGCCAGTGGAATTGCCCCTATGGGCAATACCGGCATGGCCATGTTGGGGGGTTGGCTCTTATCCCCCTTTACGCTCGAACTCGCAGTTCCTGTACTTTCCCGGAATTCTGTTACCACGGTGGAACCTGTTACTTTTTCACTTGCTCTCTGCTATGTCGCTGTGTGTTTTGAAATTGGGTCTGGTACTGTCCGAATGGTTTCTCACTGTCCTGATGCGCGTCATCACTCGTGACTTTTTTGTGGTTTGCATGGTTGCTGGTCTCGCCATTGTGTGGCACTTGTCTCTCGTTATGGTTGTCCTGCCATCCTTTCCAACATAGCTGCAGCTTGCATCATGTCTTTCAGAGTCCTGTTCAACAGGGTATCGATGCTGCATGGTATTCTGGCCAGGCAGTCTCAGCCACAATCTCCAGTGTTTCCCATTCAGGCAGTTCGGGGTAAAACCGGTGTCCCACTTACACTTTCCGGGCGATGAAGGCAGTCAGTAATTCGTGCTCTGTTTGTTCTTCCATTGTAAGCTACATTTTAATTCGCAGTGTTGTCACCGTGCCACCAAATAATTTTTGGAAGGCTTGTTGGAATTCCTGCTATTGCACTCCTTAGTGTTTAAATAATCGCCACCAAGTTCGAGCATCCCTCTAGAGTTGCTCTGTACGCAATCTGCCTACTCTTCCACCCAAACACTGTAGCGGGTTAACCGTGCTGTACATTATTCGACGAAGGCTATTGGGTCTTCAGTTGGTGCGTTCGTGAATGTGGGCAGTGTTTGGAACTTGGTGGAGGTTATATCTGTGGCAAGTCTTGGGGGTTTTTGTGGAGTTGGAAGGATGATGTCTTCCAGTTGCCTTCTCTCTCATTGCGGCTCGCTAATAGGACTTGTATTCACACCACTTGTATACATGGTGCAAGCGGTACAGACGAATACGGTGTAGGTATTGGTTGTACAATAGGTGGGAATACAGGTGTCCGAAAGAATGGAAATTGCGGATATTAGGGTGCCGGAGTCGTTTATGTGACAAGAGTGGTCATACTGGGCGTAGGCACAGACTGTGTGAGCGGTGCTTGCAGAGTGCTGGCCACGTTCTCACTGGCGATGTGCTGCAGTTGGGTTTCGTTGACTGATGCTGTTGTGTCCTGGCGCTGCAACTTTCCTCCTTGCACACCTTCACTTCTCCCATTAAATAATCAGTGACTGCTCTGCTTGGATTTTGCACGCTGCTATTCACGTGACACTGTTGACATGAAAACTCAAATTGGAACGCTGAACTTCTCTCTGCTTCACTCATATATTCCCAGTGGTATTTCTCTTGGCACTGTTGACATCTAAGTATGGTCGTGCCTAAACCGGGGCACAGTAAATTGCGGCACCAATTCGGTGTGCGATAATTCTATACTTTTTTTTTGCTGTTGAATTTTGAAGCTCCAAGCCGTCTTGCACTCCCAATGTTGTCTCTAACCATGGTGGTGGTTGCGCTGTTAAGTGGTCCTCAGTGTTTCCGCGGTTGTTCGCAGCACGGCTAGTTGCTCGGGTCTTACGGCTGCAACTGCAGTGTGATGAGCCAAGTTCATATTTCACTATTACATCTTGCGGCAGCGGATGCAAGCACTGTAGACAGAGTGGTGCTGGCGGACTATGCTGGGTCCAGCCCGACATGTTGCATGGCCCTTGATGTGCGGTACTGGAGTGCGATGCGGCAGATGAGGGGAAGTGCCTTCCCCTCCCACAGCTGCCCCTCTTACATGTGCTGAGGAGTGGAGCAAGTCCGCCCGATCGATACTGCAACTGTCCTGGGCAGAGTGGGTGGTGGGTGGGATGACATCATGTGTTTTCTTTTGTTGCTCTTCAAGGTGTGCTCACCAATTCCACAGCAATGGCGGTCATCCTCTGTATTTTATGCATTTTTTCCATATAACCCATGTGGAGCGTTTCCCAGTGTCTCACAGACATCTGGAAGGCATCATGACGCTACTGTTGGTTCCTTCCTTCACTACTGTTGCCATTTCGGGTATCCAAGGGTTAGAACGAGAATGTACAAGGACAAACTTGGGAAAAAGAACATTTTGGCGGGATGAATTTCCTGGAATCAGCATGTTGGATTTTATGCCCATGTGGGGCGCCTTTTTGATGCTGTGTGGCTGGACCATGGACGAGTGAAGGGAAATTTGGCTGGTGGCAAGATTGAAGTTACGATATGTACGTTTTTACCAAGGGCACCAGACACTGTCCCAGCAGTGTCAATGTTGATAGAGCTGTCTCTTCTGTCTCCGGGCTGCAGGCCGTTCACCCAGGGCATAGAAATCCACACAGCTTCACTGATTCCTTCCTGTAGAAGCTTCATAAATTTTACTTAATTTCCCTTCGGCAACTTCTCGGCAGGTACTATGCTATATTACATGATATTTTCTGGCACTGCCTGGTGGACTATCTGCTGACCATATGCCCAAAAATATTATGAACTTGCAATAGTAATAAAAGGCATTTAAACACTGAATGCTTGTATAGAATTAGCAGGTATTCTGAGAGTCCATGCCCTGAAGAACCTTATGGTCAGACAAATAAAAATACACTGAAGTACTGTTACATGCATATATCAGTGACTTCTATTAACTTCTCATCTGAGAAAACCTACACTTGTGCTGGTCTCTGCCCACAAGCAGGGCTATACAGATAAAAGACACACATGGTCAACAAGGATTACGGTAGTTATTAAGTCCCCCTGTGCTATGCAAAACTGCAGGGGGAGGAAGCAGGCATTCCGGCGGCTAAAACAAACGGTTCCGAAGTAAATTAAAGTTTATTGTAGTTAAGAAGATTAATTGCAAATGTTAATACCGGCAGATGCGCACGATGCAGCCTTGCCCTTGCGAGTCTCAAGTGCTACTAGCATGGCCGGCTTGGCACTTTCACCACCTGGGGTTGGGGTGAATGCCAAGAGGTCTCTACTTTCTACCATCCACAAAACAACTCTCTCACTTGCATGAATAAAAGTTTACCTGCTCAAGATGAAACACAACAATTTAAAAAGTCATTTTCAACTATCAACAAAACACAACACACTTGCAATGACAGACATGAGCAGTGAAAAACAAATGAGATGAAAATACAAAACACTATAACCCTGCTTTTATTGCTTTAATTTAAATAGTGTTGAAACTAGAGTGTAAGTTATTGTGTATTCCCTTACGAATGTTCCACAGTACCTCTCTTAAACCCCTTTAACTTGGCCCTACTTTCGTTTGCACTCACGTGCCCGGTGCTGCACTTCTCTGCACCTTACACTCTGTACACTAACTTGCACTTTACCCTCATGTTGCACTATGCTCATGGGCGCATCATTCACACAAATTTTGCACTGTTTGTGTTGCTCGTAGCACGGCTTCGGTGCAAGGCCGGGCGAACTGTCTATGAAGTGGGAGTCGCAGCACATGGCAACGTCCTTCCCAAAAGAGTATCCAAGTTCAGGGAGTATGTGCCTATATAGTCAGTTCATGGTAAAGTGAGCACTTTTGAAGCCCTAGATACTTTTTCCTTCCCACCATTTTTCATCCTTCAAATACCTTTTTAAAATAAATACTACAATGTAAGTAATAAACACATTGTGTACATTCCACGACACTAGGAAGTTAACGTCTAGAGCTAACATTAAATTTAGTTATTGAATATTATTCCAAATGAGCCGTCTTTCAAAAATTCTCACTTTACCGTGAACAGCCTACACCACAACTGTATTCAAATTTAATCAAATTCAAAGCAGAGAAATTTATTCACATCCAACAAATGAAGAAAGTAATTCCTCAGGATTTCCAAGCAGTCTACGATTCTTTTCTTATTAATGCGTTTAAAAGCCCTGTGGAGACCTTATTTCTTACAAATGAAATGAATGACAATGGACAGAACCATCATGATACTATTTCTAACAACTCCTTGCTTAAGTGATGTTTAATACCAGTAGTTAACAATATTGTTATTTTCATTGGATTCGTGTTACTGCTATTTAATACCAATACTCTACAGTTGTGATTTTCATTGGACTACTTGTTTCTTACTAATTTTTAATACCAGTATTTAACAGTTGTTATTTTCATTGGACTCGTTGTTTGATAATACTGTCAATTTAGCACCATCATTTCAGGCCACAAGAACTTTTGTTAAAGGATTTACTTATTTGGTCCACATTAATGCACTATGTTAATTTAAGTGTCATTTTTAAGACATTACAGAAATGACGTCATATTAGAGTATAAAAAAATTTGGATTTTGAAGCTTATGCTGATTATTTTTAAATAATCATTAGTGCATTGACGTTCATCACACTATAATCTGACGTCCGCAACAGACGCCTCTGTACCACGTGGGTGTGGTTTGTCGCCGAAGCCATCGACCCGAATTTGTGCACGAGTGTGCACAGTGCAGTGCGGTCCAGTGCAGTGCAGTGATTGTTTATATTTAATTTTTGAGGGTAAATGTGTCAGTGAGAGCCAGTGAGTACAGAATGTGTATTTATCGCCCATGCGATATAGTGTACGTATGTTACAGTGCTTGTTACATTTCTATTCGGGGTTATGTTGTGTGCCAGCGTGAAACTTAATGTGCTGTGTTGTTATTTTCCCCTACGCCCTTGTATACACGTAGGTTCAGAGACAAATAGTCTCATAATTTTTTGAGTGACATGTGGTGGAAACTGTGTGTTTGTGTGACTGGTGAAATATGTTTCTTGGCGGCAGTAATGATAGTGTTTTCTATTATTATTGCAGTGTTGTTAATGTGTTCTGGTGTAATGATATTGTTTATTGTGTCCTGTAGTGTTTCAGCCTTCTGGGATAGTGTGTTTTGGAAGACATCCCAGTCTGCCTTTTTTGCAATTGAATCCGTGTGTGTGTGTGTGTGTGGTGCGGTTTGTTGGTGAAGGGGCGGTGTATGTCCATGAAAACTGGTATGTTGTCGCTGGAGAGTGCAGTGTCAGTGTCAGTGTACAGTCTGTACTGGAAATTATTGTCTTTATTCAGCACATATCCAGTACATAGGGTTTATGATGCAGGTTGTCTGGAATGAATGTAGGGGTGGTTGGGGCGTCAATAATATACGGATGTATGCTAGCATGTTTGTGTAGTGTTTTTCCATAGTTATTGGTACTTCTTAGGTGCCAGTCAGGATGTTTGGCGTTCAAGTCGCCTGCTATTAGCATTCGTGGCGAGACTTACAATATCACATCTATGTCGGCTGTGTCTAGTGGCGATGTTGGAGGGATGTATGTGGCTATAATCGTGACTGGTTGATTGTGAATGTAGATGTCTGTGGCTATAGCTTTCGTGTGTTGTAAGGGTGTGGTAAAGGGCGAGTGTGGTGTTTTATAGATCAGTGAATGAAAATGGGCACTCGTCCTCCATGCTGATTTCCATCTTGTCTGTGTGTTGTGTAATCTGGAATTGTGTATTTCTTTGTAGGTTGTAAGTGTTTTTCTATTATTATAGCTATAGTGGTGTGTGTGTATGTGTGTTGTGCATGTATGTAGTCAATTCGTGCTTCTTGTTGTTCAAGTCCCTTGCATTCCAGATTAGAATGTGGTTTGTGTGTGCATGTTTTGGTGTAGGTGTGCTGCCATTATTGTATGTTTCTGTTTTTCTTGGTGTGAGGCTGTGCTGTAAGTATTTCTACTAAGAATCGAGCTGCATCTAGGAACTGTTCTGATAGTGTTTTGTTTTGATTTGCCCATGATACTATTTGGTGCATTATTAAATCGTATAATTTTTTGTGTCAGAGTTTGAGTATCGTGGTATCTCTTGCAACATTGAATTTATTTGTCGAAAAGCTAGCAGTTCCTTGGCTTTGCCTAATGTGAGAGGTATTAGTTTTGTTTATGTAACTGATTTTGTATTTGTGGTTGACTGTGTTGGTGTGGTGATTGTGTGTTGCTGGGTTTGTGTCTGATGTGCACTCATGGATGGCGTGGGATGTGTTAGTGTAGGTGAGTGAGGTTGAGCCAGCTCTTGTGTTTGTGGAGATTTGTGTTTGTCTGTTTGTTTGTATTTGATATTGTATAAATGTTGTGAAGGTACTGGTTAAAATGTTAGAGTGTCTGGAGCCGGGATATTGCTTATTAGTGGCTGTTTGTTACGAGATTTAACCTGAGCTACTGCTCTGGAATACAGGATTTGGCCTGTGTAATGTTGTGATGAGCAGGCTATTGGTTGTGTGGGTGGTTGTGTTTGTTTGTTTTGTCTGCTTGTGTGTTGTGAAGTGTGGTGTATGGTTTTTGGCTGTGGTGTTGGCCAGTATTTTTCCCAGCACAGATTTTCAGGGCACTGAGAGTAGGCAGTAGAATGATTTCCCCTGCACAGAACACAGGTGGTGTCATTGGCCGAGCAATCACTGTGAGCATGGTTTCCCCCGCAGCGCACACAGCATACTGCTCACTGACACTGACGGCTGGTATGCCCCAGTTGCTGGCACCTGTAACACTGCACAGGACCTGTGGGTGGTATGTAAGAATTCCAGTACAGTTTTGTTACACCCAGCAGTCATGGAATAACCTTGAGACCGGCCAATGTGTCCTCTGGTTCCTCTCCCTCCTCCTCCACCACCACCTTGTAGAGCTTCAATGGCAGCTTCGTTCTTCTGCTCGTCATCTGTTGCACAGTAGTCACCCTGGCATGCTGCAGCAGTTATTCGTGCAGGATGTTTGTGTTCTCGCTTACTGGTATTCCACCCAGCACGACTCGCAGAGGACAGATGTCTGAGCAGATAAACTGTGCATAGTCGATGTTGTGCTGGCGCAGAGATCGCTGTGCTACCTTAAATACTTCTTCATTGGCAAGAAATGCTTCAAATCGACCTGAAGCAGCAGGATGTGGTCGTTCGTAGCTAGAAGTTATGCTCTGCTATGCCAGCTTTTGCGAAGACTTCTTGTTGGTGGAAGGTTCCAGGAGAGAACACATCTACCTTGACCTACCTCGGCTTACATTGTGACTGACTAAGCTGTTTCTGGGAGCTACTGGGGGAATTTGGCTGGTGTGGGGTGCTTGACTGTTGTGGGGCGTTGTGGTTGTGGGTGGTTTGGTGGATGTTTTATTTGTTTTTGGGCATTTCTCTGTGCTTTCTCGGGCATTTTGTGGACCCTCGGAAGAGCCTGAGTGGGTTTGGGGTAGTGTGGGAGATATTATTGTTGTGTTTTCCACGTGTTCTGTTGATTTTGGTGTGCTGTGATGTACTTACAAGGGGGTGGATGGGGAGGGGGTAGCCTTGACTGTTATAGGTTTATACCCCTCGTCCCACCTTATGCTATGGTCCGGGAATGTATGTGTTGCGAGAGGTGTGAAGTTTAATTTTTCTGAGGCATTTAGCGACAATAATGTGTTGTTACCCTGTTTGTTTTCCCTGGATAGTGTACTTGGTGTCTGTAAGGTAGGCTGGTAAGACAGCAAAACAGCTGCAAATGCGATATTTCCTCCCTCTATTGCCTGCTGGCCACTGGGACGCTACTAGAGATGGGCACTATAGAATGTTCACTATCGATTATGTCGATAGTATTGAACGATTGTTTCTTCTGACTAATATTGAAAAAAAGTCGACTGTATTCAGTCGTTTCTTTATTTTGCGCCTCTGTTCGGGGATGATAAACGATTCCTGAAACTGGGACCTTCCTGAAAGGTAGTAAAGAGTCTTCCTGTTGTAAATCTGACAGCTGACAGGCACAACAGGGGGTCGCCTTTGTTGGGTGTTTCTTTTATTTGGTCTTCCATGATCTTGGGGGGGGGGGGGGACTGGTCTTAATTTCGTGGTAACACCATCTGCACAATAAAATATATTCGAATTTTCAAGACTACCTGCCCTTACACAGTGTTACTTTTTTCAGTCGCGTTTTTATACCGAATGTTTCCAGTCGCATCTGTGAAACAACTGTTTTGAGTCTCTTCTGTTGAGTAACGACTACCAGCCGCATCTATGGAACGACTGTTTTAGGTCCATGATACTTGCAAAGCATTGTAACTGAAACTTTTTTTGGAATAGTAAGATTATTGTTACTATGAAATTTCGAATGTTACAAATTTTATTGTACAATATTTGTAGACTAAAATAAACACCTTCGGAATTTTCCCTCGCACAACTTCCTAGACACTAAATGTTCATATTTTAAATAAAATGAATAGGAAAAAATATATACGATGTGTGGTTATACTTTGAAAAGAGATCACCCACGTATGCCTTTTGTGTTTTATGTAAAAAATAATTCAAATGTAGCAACAACACTTCGAATCTTCGCGACTATTTGTATAGGAAGCATATAACAGTACTTCAAGCAGCCAAACTGGTAGACGAAGTTGAATACTTAGAACATAACGAGTCTACGCTATTATTTGTATGTTCACTTCTAGATTATAGATTGAAATTATTAAAAATAAATTAATCCGACCGAAAATAAAGCTTACACAATAACAGTTTAGATGCTTATTCAATAGTAGTTACTTAAGGGTCTCATATTCTGTACAATCAAAATACTGTACTGTGCAGGGGAACCACCAGTGTCTGCTGATACTGTTATAACATATTTACCAGCATCTACTTCTACTGGTGCAGATACTTTGGGGATGCCATCGTCATCGTCTGCTTCAGCATCAGTCCCATCAGGTAACGGCCAGATAACATGCAGTAAGCGTTTGCGAACACAGCAGTTAACTCTTCATGGGAGTCATCGTTTCGTTGTGTTAAGAGAAAATAAAAAAATAAGGCTAGACACTTTGTTGGCTGAAATGGTTTCGAAAGACTTGCAGCCACTTTCGGTTGTAGAAATCGACGTTTTAAGAAGTTTGTTAAAGAACTCGAGCCTAGGTACGAGATTCCATCTCGTAGAACTCTTTCAAGAACTATTCTGCCTGCTTTGTATGTGTCAATTCGCGACACAATATAAGAAGGAATTGATGCATCAAATTATTTTGCACTCACAACAGGCATTTGGCGTCAAAAAACACAGAGTCATATTTGACTCTTACTGTACATTTCTTTGACTCAAGCACTGCTTTAAAACCAGCTGTTCTTGACACTAAGCAGCTCACTGAAAGTCACACTGCACATTATTTGTGCTGTTTTAAAAGTTATTACAGAGGACTGGGGAATTTCTCAGAAAATCGTGTGCATTTTGACTGATGGCGGTGCCAACATACATGCTTCTGTTAATTTGTTTGGGTCTTCACATTTCCTATGTATTGCACATCAATTAAATCTTTTTGTCACCGACGCGATTGGAAAAATGATTTTTTGAATCATACACTGATAAAATGTAGAGAGCTTGTAACATATTTTAAAACAAGTGTTGTCACTTCTAATAAACTCAGAAGTATCCAAGTTCAACTTAACAAAGGTGAAGTTAAACTAAAAGAAGACATACCTACCCAATGGAATTCTGCAGCGTTAATGATGGAAATAATGTTGGGAATTAGCGAGCCATTAGCAGCAGCAATTGCTCCCTTGCCTAAAGCACCAACACCAGTAAGTGCAAATCAGTGGTAAATCATAGACGACTGTGTCCCAATTTTAAAGTTATTAGAACTTATGACTGCTGAGCTGTTTTGGAGAAAAATATCCTACACTCTTGAAGGTAATACCACTGGCGAGGGGTGTTCTGTTAAGTATACAGAAGAAAACATCTGAAATATGCACAGGACAGCTTCTTAAAGAATATTTAAATGAAGGACTGCACATGAGGCTTGGAAACATCGAGAAAATAAAAATGTCCACAATTGCAACACTCCTGGACCCACGTTTCAAAACAATTGGATTTGAGTTGCATTCAAATGCAACTGCTGCACAAGAAGATGTAACAAAATAACTTTATACCATCTGCAGCAAACAAAAACCCACCCAACAGCTCGAAGAAGACAATGCAAACAAAACTAGCTGTAGCTCAGACTGTGAGCTGTGGGAATTTCTCTATACTAGAGTATCAAATTTTAAACAGAGGTTGACACCAACAAGTAATGCGATTGTTGTTTTAAGATATTATTTGGAAGCAGCCTGTGAAGACAAAAGAGGTTATCCAGTAGCATACTGGAGGAAACAGAATAGTGCTATGCCTGAACTTTATGACGTTTCACTTAAGTATTTGTGTGTCCCAGCAACATCAGTCCAATCAGAGAGAGTATTCTCTAAGGCCGGAATAATTATTTCAGAACACAGAAGTGGAATAAAATCTAAAATGCTAAACATGATGGTATTTTTTTTTAAATATGAATCTACAGTACATAAAATACATTTTTTTTTTGTTTTTGCAATGCGTAAAATTTAGTGTGAAATACTATGGTATGTAGGAAATGTGTGAAATTTTGCATGTAATAATATAATATGTAATGTGTATAATATAATTTGTAATGTGTAAAATTTTCAATTTTTAGCTTTACAGAACTTATAAAATTTATACACTAGTGTATATACATTAAAACATGTTTGTGATTGTTTTATAGTGATCTTTATTTAAAAGAGTTGGATTTATGTTGGAATAGCTAATTAGATACAATTCTGATTTAATTTCTAATTAATAATGAACAAATTATGCATGGTTTTGCACTTTGTACAGAACCTATATTGATGGCTTGTAATATGATACTTATTTTTGTTAATACGGGCAATAAATCTTTCATTGTATATATGAAGTATGTTAACCAGTAAATTTTTAAATTATATCTTGCATAGTTAATTCTTGCTCAGTTTAAATTTCGTACTATGATGCCAATTTTCTGGGAAGCGTACACTGCAGAAATGCAACTTAAAATCGGTAGAAGTTCATGTTTAATAATGCAAATGTATTCGAATGAAAACTACCGATTTTTAAGTCGATAGTAATAACAATCAATCGCCCATACAGTCGATTGTGTAATTCCTTCGATAGTGCCCATCTCTAGACGCTCCTGCCCTGCGCCGGGCCGAGTCGCGTCTCTTCATCACGCTTGGGCTCCCCCACTCTTCGGGCGGCGGCAGGCGAGCTACTGGCGACGCGCTGCATCCTGTCCCCGCTTAATGGCACCAGGGTTCATTGCAGATGCCGACTGGTGGTTCTCCCCCTGTTGATAGCTCGCAGTATGCCTTCTCCCCTCACATTCATGAAAGCTGTTGTTTCGGGCTGGTGGCGAATCTTGTTAGCCGCCTACTTGCTTTGTTGCGTGTTTGCATATGTCTGGTGTTGTTCTTTGGTGTTGGCAAAGAGGGGAAAAAAAAGGGGGGGGGGGGAGAACATTTGATTTGGGGGGAGTGTTTTTAGGGGTGCTGTCTTGTCTCTCTTTAGCATTTTCTCGTGTATTGTTTAGTAATCTTTCTAAGTAGTTTTTGTGGTTTTGTAACTCGGCTTGTGTTTCATCAATGCTGAGATTAAGGATTCCAGGTTTCCCACAATGGGCGAAGGGGCAGGGGATCCCATTATAATGTTTAAAAATTTGTGAAAGTGCCTTGCTTGCGAGTGGCACAAGCAAGGGGACAGCTTCTTTCTCATGTGAGTAGCTGCTCACCTAATAGTCTTTAGCTGCGAGTAATTGACCTTACCCTCTTTACCGAAGGCGAGGCTAGGACAGAGGAGTGTTGGACACTCTACTCGCAGCCTGGATACAGACCTGGTTCGATGCTGGTTGTGAACCTAGGTCTACAGCTTTAATAGGCCCAGGCGCACAGACAGGCCGTGACTCGTCTCTGAGGCAGTCTCGCTGCATCTGTGGCTTCTCTGGATGTCTTTTTAGTACTACCGATGCTGCAGTGCTTCTTAGTTACTAGCCGCCTGGGATGGGCCCACTACTGGGGCTGCTACTGCTGCTCCTGTGTCTGCCATGCCGTGCTTGATAGTTGAGTCTGAGTGAGTGTGAATTGATCGTCATGAATAATAGTCACTATTAAATAGTGTTATTTGATGGCAGAATGAAGTCTCATTATATAAATAATTTTCTATTCTTAACAATTACCTTCTGTTAATCAAGTGTCCTGTTTTGTCTTGTTTTAAGTCAAATTTTGTATATGTCTTGTTTTGTATGTTTATAAAACTCATCATCCTAGCCTATGCAGTTTTTCACAAAGACATTTCATGGATGCTTGACAGGTTATTATTAGAATAAAATCAAGAATAATGCAATAATTAGTGAAACAAATAATGAAAAGGTTAAAAATAATAGACAGACCTATCTCGCGTTTATAGGGCATTAAGTGAATAAGTGCATGAGGACACAACTATAGACTTTCTAAAACCACTGCAACATATCACACAGCTACGGTGAGAGTGTGGAAGAAGGGATCCGCCCCATGCATCCACGGTGTGCAGTCCATACTCGTGAACTCGTGATCGTTGGCACCTCCTACGACAAAACGCCGACAGCTACAGTTACATCCAAACCGCACCACCCTTCCATGGCGATAGAGGCCGATTGTGTTTCCAGAGCGGCGAGGGGGGACGGCTTGTTAAGGGCGCACCCTGGGCAGCGAAGCAAAGGAGGGAAGACTCGTGTGCCAGAGTGAGCAGACCAGGTGCGGCATGCAGTGTTTGGATTGTTAACGTAAACTGGGGGTTGGCATGAAGAAAGGTGGCTAGCAGGTGTGCAAGTATAAATTGAGGGTGTTGCGAGGTCCCCACCCCCATAACCCCTTCAAAGGTTCTCATGACACAGCGGTGACGAGGCGTGGTCCGGACGTCGCTGAACGAATCACCAGAATGTCAGAGGTTGATAGTATTGGTTTTAGATATGACAAAGTGGCGAGCAACGGGATTATTCAATAGTCTATTCCACGAGCTGACCAAAGCATGACATGATTTGATTGTAAATGTAGGAGTTAAATAAAGTTAATAATTTAATGGAAATGCTTTTATTAATTCGGAAACTTGACATGGCGCAGTCGTATTGAAGACTTATGTATTGGACGAATATGTGTTATTGGCCGTGATCGTTGTTCATGTTAGTTACCTGTTGTGCAGTTTGTTTGGAACCATGAATGTAATTAAACCAAGAGAAGGATCGTCCTTGCAAGTAAATGTCGTGGTAGTGGCTTCAGAGATTTGAGATTTATATCCAGCATTCGGGACTCTCTACTGATACTACAATTAAAGCGGAAACAAAGGTAGTCATTTTATTACACACCATTAGCGCCAAAATGCTGGAAATTTATAATACATTCTCACTGAGTGGAGAAGATAGTCGTGACTACGTTAAAATATTGGACATTGCAGAGCAGCACTTCATTCCAACTACTAATGAGACAGTTTTTCGACATGTTTTCTTTAGCCGTGCACAGAAAGAAGAAGGATGTTTGGACATGTTTGTAATCGAATTATGGAAATTAAGTGCTGATTGCAAGTTTGGTGAAATGCGGGGCAGTTTGATTCGGAATCGTATTATATGCTGTCTAAGGGACATATGAGTTAAGGACATATTGCTGTGGGAGCCTAACTTGGACTTGCTTAAATGCATTAATATTAGCCATGCTGCGAAGTTAGCTGATTTCCAGATGAGGCAACTTGAACGCAAGAGTGAAGTTTTTAGAGTACAGAAGACGTCAACTACACCCCGCCAAGTAACAAGTGGTTCACATCATCACCAAATAAATTATTCGAGTTTTACAGGTGCGACATGATGTTAGGGAGTTCCAAAGAAACAAATCAAGTTTCAAAACGACAGGTGATCGTGGTAGTCAGTCACAGTGGTAAGATGCACTTATGGGGCAAGTGCCTAGCATACAGTAAACAGTGTCACAAATTTGGTAAGTACAATAATTTTCAGTATGTGTGTTTAAATTCACATAAGTGTAGCGAAGTAGTGTGTGATGAGGATGGCACATTTCGGATTGATCCATTATTAAACCCTCACAAAAAGTTGGAGTGGTGGGAGCATATGATTTAAAATACTCGTAATATACCTTTTAAACTAGACGCAGGTGCTTGAGTGAACATTGTAACTAAGAACATCTGTAAGTATTTTATTACAACTAGATATTGTTTGTAGTCGCAAAGCGATGTCATTTAGAAATCCCATTTGATTTATTTCTGGATCTTAGGCTGGACCATCAAGGAGGAAAATTGGTTATGTGGAAAGGATTCAAAAATTACCACCAGCATCTCAGTAGAGAGCACGAGTTCAGTTCGTGCGTGTGGTCGACGGCCTGATCGGTGTTCTCCTTGATGTCCGACGTCTCAATCTTGTAGTTGTAGAAGTTGCAACAGTTATCCTAATATCCATATCCAATGCCTCGTCTAGTGGGAATTATTAGGGCTATCCCGATATTCCCATGCTCACTCCTGGGTTGCTATAGATTGCCTTATGCCTTGTGAAAATATTCAAACGAGCTATGCTGTCAAGAGGTGACCAAATAAATAAACATAACACGACAATTCACACATGAATATTAATTTCCTTATATCTTCAATAGAATCACTTACAAACCTGCTCCACTAAAGTGGGGTACACATTAATGCGGAAAAGGTGGCAAAAAGCCAACGAAAAAATTAAGTACTGATCATGTCCCAGCCATGTACAAATGGATTGTGTTGTGGGACAGTGAACTCCCAGGGCTAGAAATAAACAAGAGGTTCCAGTTAATTAAATTAAAGCTATTGTAAGTTACATGATTAGTACCGAAGTGATGAAGTACCTGGGGAGAGCGCGCGGCACGACCATCCCACATGGTAACCAAGATGCGACTACTGAAACATGGCAGCGGGCTGCCGCTTCCTTGCACAAACTCCTGTGCCACATCACATGATTATAAATTACGTGAAAAATTCATAACAATTGAAATGGAGTGGATGAATGTGGCCCTAAATGAATATGAAACACATAAAACCTTACATGACAAATCGCACTTGAATAATAATGAGAATTAAAATATATGAAAACACATATTTAACCATAATGAGTAAGGTACCCTAACCTCAACTTGGTATCTTATGTTTTTCCAGTGCCCGCTCCTGCACGTGCCGGGATTCCTCTAAATTCATTTGCACTTTTTAATTTAATGTACACAACATAACGATGCAACACTTTAGATGGAAAACAAATTAACAGGAACACTAAATATTATTGGCCTCATTTTCGCACGTGTATGTAATAATATTAACTCTGAAAACTGGCCTGGAAATTACACTAACATATTTAACACTTATTAACACTGAAAGAAAATAAAACAATTCGAAAACAAACCCTATAGGGCCACAGAAACAGATTGAAATAAACTATGTATACACTTTCTACAGTACGCCTATGTATTCAAACTTTACTATGCACACGTCACACTGGCTGTACACGGTGTGGATGGTGGTGGTCAGATGGCTTGGCGGGTTGCTCCTCCAAATGTGGTGAATGGTCTAGGGTGGGATATGTGCCACATGTCATGTTCCCACACAAGTTAAATTGTTAAATTATAATGGTGGCCATATTGATGCAGTTGGTGTAATGATTACTAAATTATTAGCTAAAGGTGTGGAATATATTGTTACATTTGTGTTGTTGATATCAAAGCAACATGCATTTTAGGGTTGCCAACTATTATTAAATTGAATTTGGTGTGGAGGGTTGATACAGTGAATGCAAGACAATCAAACTCAGTGATATGTCAGTATCTTCACTTGTTCGAAGAAATTGGATATTTGGATTATATATACTCTATTAAGTTGAAGGGTCATAGTGTTCCAGTTACAGAATCACATAGAAAAATTCCATTCAAATTGCAGGAAAGGGTAATGGTAGAATTGGACAGAATGGAGCAGATAAGTGTGATTAGGAAGGTCACAGAACCTATGGAATGGGTGAGCTCTTTAATGATTGTAAAGAAACTAGATAAGTCATTAAGGTTGTGTTTGGATCCTACATCTCTCAATGACTGTGTTGTGAGGGAAAGGTTTAAGTTGCCCACTTTGGAGGAATTAGTAGCAAGAATGCCTAAAGCCAAGGTATTCTCTCTATTATATGGTAACAAGTGTTTTTATGCTATTAAAATGTCTGAGGAAAGCCAACTATTGACAATGTTAAATGCAGGCCAGTTTGGAAGATATTGCTACATTATGGTACCCTATGGCCTAGCATCAGCACCTGAAATATTTCAGAGGTGTTTTTCACAAATTTTTCAGGATTTGTCAGGGGTGGAAATATATGTTGATGAAATAGTTAATGGGGCAAATAAGAGAAAAAAAAAACATAATGATAGGCTTATGGCTGTTCTTGAAAAGGCACAAAAATGCAAGGTTAGGTTCAACTTGAAAAATTGCCAATTTGGAGTTACAGAAGTCATATATGTTTATCATATTTTGTCTGGTGGGGGCATAAAACCTAATCCAGACAAGGTGAAGGCTGTGTTGGATATGCAAGCTTCCACTAACAAAAAAGAGTTACAAATGTAAATGGGGGTTGTTACTTAGATTGGAAAGTTCATCCAATCTTTCTCACAATCCACACAGTCGTTGAGAAGTTTGTTAAAAAAATGACATTGCTTTCGAGTGGGGTAAAAATCAGATAAGGTAGTTAAAAAAAAACTTCAAGCAAAACTTGTCTACGGCACCAATTCTGCAGTTTTATAATGTTGAGAAGCCAGTTGTAGTCTCTGTGGACAGCAGCAGTAAAGCTACAGGTGCTGTACTGCTTCAAGGTGGCCTTCCAGTGGCATATGCTTCCAAGTCATTAACTGAAAATCAAAAAAATTGGGCTCAGATAGACAAAGAATTGTTGGCAGTAGGTTTTGGGTGTGAGAAATCTTCTCAATATATTTATGGGAAGACTGTAATAGTAAAAAGTGATCATGAAGCACATGAACATGTACACCGATCATGCCGAACAGACAGAGCGGAAGACTAAAACAGCCAATCAGAAGCCGTCCTCAGTGTCCGTGTGAGTGGCGCAGAAAAGTTGAGCTCACGCCGAAATTTTCTGCTCGCGGAAAGAGCAGACTTCGCTGATATTTCCCAGTAGTCAACTCGTTCACATATTTTATACTACTAATATCTTGTATAATCGATGTGTATAGATGTAAATGTATAAAATAGTTCGATGTACATATTTATAATGAGATACGTGAATGTAAATGTTAATTATATTCAACATTGTATTAACTAAATGTAGTTTTAAAATGAACTGAAAGGTAGTGTTAAATTATAAAATATTTTTGGATGTGGAAATGAAATTACAATCTTGAAAATCACATAGTAAATAAATCGCACTATAATGGAATTAATAAAGTAGAGTAGAAAGACGACAGCAGCTAGTTTTATACCTATAATTTGTTTTAGAATCTTGGTGTTACAAAACACGAATTCAACAGCAAAATGGCTACCCAGAAAATTTGCTTTGAACAACCATTGGTTCTGCCTGCTCTCTCTGTTTGGTGTGATCAGCATAAATGTGAATCCGGATTTAGGGCACTCCACGTGTCTGAAGAGAGGAGGGGGGTGGTGTGTCATTATACATGAGTGGGCAATAATTGCTCTTCCAACCCGCTCAAGGCTGCAGTAGCACCATACTGTCACGAGCGTATCACCTGACTGCTTGTTCCTTACTGCACCCTTGTGTTACTGTCTTGAAGTATTCTGCAATTGTGAACTCCGCCTCTTCTCCCGACGTATTCATGCGCCTGTCTTCTCCCTGTTACACACAATGGCGCTAGTTCGCCGAAATGTTTGAGATTTTAAAATAAAATTTGAAAAATAAAATCATTTACGAAAATGTTCCAAAATTGTTTTAAAATGTTTTGTTCAACATTACTGCTGCACTGTATCCACCTGCTTCCTTCAATGCTGGATGATAATTACACTTTTGCACTTGGATGCACGGGAGGTTGGGACAAAATTTGGATTGGATTTTCTGGAGCGATGATAGTGAAATGTAGGAATGATGATACCCAGCAGCCGCCACACGCCATCAGGCGACGTCAAAGATTATGCTGCTCCTCTTATCCTCGAGGGTTGCGAGCCATCCGCCCAGGAACAATCTCCTCACCATTGAAGTTAATTTGTTGATCTCTGCTCTTTTGATTACTGTTCCAGATGAAGATTGTTTACTAAACTATAGCCCATCGGTCGGCTATACACCATTGTTGATGTTGGCGGGAAAATTATAGAACTCTTAAATGCACATGTGTGGGCTGTCAGGGCCTCCCACAAGCTAATGCAATGCGAAACAAAACTTAGAATACTTGCGGATAAGGTAACTTACGTAAACTGAATGAGTGGGTATTGTAAGGGCCCATCCTGTGACACACATACTGCATGTAAGTAAATGATGCAATGAATGCTCACACACATGTATTTATTATGTTAAACTACATCCCTTCGGTGAGGGCACTTGATATTAAATACACTTGGCTATTATGACCGGCCATGCGGTAACACTGCGAAATGTCTTTCGACAATTGAAACTTACATGAAAACTGAAACTCCCCGGGGCAATGCTATTCCACCGGGGAGTGGAGGCTGCTTGCCGGGCGGCTGAATGAAAAAAGGTTCCTGATACTTTAAAATCTTTTGCCATTAATGTCTAGTTACAAGAAGTTCATGGCCGCCCACTGTGCGCGGGAAAATGTCGTAGCTTAACACACGCCCGCCACTTCTGTTTAATGTTTCGTGCCGACTGACTCTCCCGTCCGACCTGGGGGCTCACCGCATCTCGCCCTCGCGCCGAAACGGGACTACTTTATGACATGATTTGCACCAATTGCCCCCCCCCCTTTTTTTCACTTGGATACACATTGTCGTCCTTTTCGGTCCTGCACGTTTTGACACCTGGATACGCAAAGGGAAATATTTGGTAATAGCTAGCCTTTTCAAGGTTCACTGGATGCACAGGGGGGAACTTTGTATTTTATTTGGGTTTTTTTTAGGGTCGTGATTGGATACGTAATTGGCTGTTTATTGGATCTTTTTTTTTACCATTGGATACAAAATACAATGGTTTTTGAGCGATTAATATACGCAATAATCAACAATCACCGGCCTTTTGGATTTTTTACCCACAGATCCCTGGTGAACCTCTCGAGTTCCAGCCAAATGGAGAAGGAAACAGGCACGAAGGGTGTGGAGGAAATGGACGAGATGCTTTCGGCTACAGAATAATGTAACATCAACCTCTTCAGTCCCTGGCCCATCAACTTCTTCAGACCCAGGATCATCAACCTCTTCAATGTCTGGACCATCAACTTCTTTACACGAATCTACATAATTATGATTGACATGTATTATAATTGTTTTTTATAATGTGATTGTAATAATTATATTTGAGAATAATAGATTTTTTTGCCAACAGCACTGTTCTACAGCCGTTTCCCACCAGTCGAGACCTCAAACAACATCTGATGTCTATCAACAGAAAGGCACAAAGCACAAATCAGCACCCGACATCACTCATGCGAAGTAAAAACAAGCACCGAGTAAGCGCTCGAGAAAAATACCAACAACAGACATCTCCCAACATCGAAGAAAGAATCATAAATCAACCAAGATGACTGATATTTCTCGTCGTGAATTGCAGCGAGAAACAACCCGAAAGACTTGTTATAATCTTAGAAAAATAAATCAAAGGCAGTATCAGAAATATGGTTCTGATTTTATATTATAATTTACCTGTGTATGTTGTTCATTTACAGAAAAAAAGAAAAGTGAATTTTTATTTCTTATAGTTTTATTTTACAGAATATATATACATATATATTTATATACATATTTTACAGAATATATATATATATATATATATATATATATATATATATATATATATATATATATATATATATTATGAGTGTGTATATATATATATATATATATATATATATATATATATATATATATATATATATACACACATGTATATATATATATATATATATATATATACATATATATATGTATATATATATTATATATATATATATATATATATATATATATATATATATATACACACTCATAATTATTTACATATTATTTACATTTTTGTTAATATTTGACAATTTTCATTCGAAAAATATATACTTAGATATCTACTGGCATATCCCTAAACAAGTCATGGGCCCCATTTTGTCTAAGATTTTGCCCCATATTCAATTAAAATTTCACAAATTTCTTTCGAAGTTTCTCACATAATTGCAGTTTCAGCAAATTTGTCCCTGGTATTTAGGAACTCTTCAATTTTTTCTTGGTTACTTTCCATTGCTTTTTTATGTAGTCCAAAACACACAAAACTCTCGATTAATTTTTACTAGATACCGCTTCGTGTAATAGAGAACTGTTCTCTTGTCCCTTAAACAAGACATTGGCTTCATTTCCAAATAAAAAATCTACAACATTGACTAAACCATCTTGCACTGCGGAGTTCAGTAATAAGTCCTTTTTCAAGAAAACCAGGTCACCTAAACTTTTCTCAACTAAATAAAGCACAATGTTTCCACGATCTTAATTAGCCGCTTTCACCAACAATTTCCAGTCTTTGTGAAGTCCACCCATTGCCTCTTCCATTGTTTACACTAAATACACAAGTGCTGGCCAGTTTTAAAAATAATAATCGGCATATCCCAATACGGTTATACCCTCTGAATCTTTGGCCAAAATGTTGACACCTTCTTCTATTAGGAATTTTACAATTTCCAAATTCCCCACCGCTGCTGCTCACTGAATTGAAAATTTACCACAAATATTGTTTTTTTTTTATTTATCCTCATCTCCTTCATGTGTATAAGTTTATCTAGCCAACCACGATAGACAGCTAGACTCGCCAGTGACAGTTCCTTCTCATCAAAAAAGTCTTGTTTGTCACAGCTGGCTCTCGTGGCTCTCATGGTGTCTTCGTTGGTTCTCATGGTATCTTCGCTGGCTCTCATGGTATCTTTGCTGGGTCTCATTGTATCTTCGCTGGCTCTCATGGTGTCTTTACTGGCTCTCACGTTGCCTTTGTTGGCTCTCATGGTGTCTTCCCTCTACAGTTTGCAGAGAGCGAGTGTTATCGCTTGGTTCAATCATCCCGTTTTGATACACGCACTGTGCGAGTTTTTTTTATTGGCTGAAAAGGAATGTAAGTTTTTTATTTTTTTATTGGCCGAGAAGGAATGAAGGTTTCTTTGTATGGTATCGTTGGATTTACCGACCTTGATAAATCGAATAAAAATATTTTTTTTTTACTTTCTCATACACGATTAATTTCAGATGCAAAAAAAGATTAGGATATATTAGCATGATCTTGTCAATTAAATGAGCAGAGTGTAAAAAAAAATGAAGCTTAGATTTATGCGAAATTTTAAAATGTAACGCCGCTTGTTTTGTTCCTGCAATCATTATGCAAGTTTCATTGCAAACTTATTCATACTTTTTAACTTTCAAAGCATTTTCATGGAAGCTACAGATGGACTCATGAGAGAGCAGTTTGACTCGCGCTCTCGACCTCAGCAGTCGGGTAATCGGAGTTAGTTTTTGTTTATCAAAGTTACCAAATAGCGCAACGACCACTGATGAAACATATTTCATTTTAGTATTCGCTTATTACTTTTCAAATTTCAGAATAGTTTTGGCATTAGTGATGAAACTGATTGAAAACACTTTGAGGTTTCTGGTTGCCTCGGGAGATACAATCACAACTCGTTTGTTATCGGACCCGTAAACTAAATCCATTCCATTCTCAAAAGTCCATTCAATGTAAAATTGTTTGTAAATTAGCAGTTGGTCGGGTAAAGCTTTATAATTTATTTTATTGACATCCAACGAACCCTTGATTTGGCCGTCTTCATTATCGTTTGGATGAATTGTGAATATAGTTTGCGAATATTCGTCCAAAAGGTAGGAAATTGTATTAAAAGCTCCGAAATTTAACTGTTTCAAATTCTTAAATATGAACCGAGTAAATACACCTTTGGGAATATTCGTAGTATATCCCTTTGCCGTTTTAAAACGAATCATGCTCGCCTCTCCCAGCTTGATGATTGATGACTGCATAGATTTTATTTTTTCGTCGGTTAAACTAGATTCGTTGGTATTTGTAAAATTATTGGTTTCTGAAGTAAATTCATTTTCCAGAGATGTGGTCCTGGTGGAGATGTAGTTCTTCCTTTCCAACCCACCACCCTCCTCGTACAATCATATTATATAAGTGTAAAAATTGTAGTGTGTTTTTCCAAATGTATGTAGCGAGTGGAATTACAATAATTAAACTAATTATGAGTAGACCCATTCCCACGTAGAGTTGTTTATTTCCTTTAAAGTTCTTATCTATATATTGGCAATCGATAGTGAAGAACTCAAAATTACATAGAGGGATTGTCGGTTGTATAGCTGTCCATCGGGTGGCATGACGACTGAGTTCGGATCGCAAATGATTGTGGGCAAATCATAAAATACTTGCCACACCGATGTTTGAGTAGTGTTTTCATCATATTTTACCGAGAGCTAAGTGAGGAATACATATATTATTTCTAAAATTCGAGAATAACTCAAGGTATCGATATGAGGTGCCATAGATTTACATATTCTTAGGGGATCGTCTGTCTTTGGAACACCCTCCCATAATGTGTCTACACAGCCAATACGTCTCCACAGTAATTTGAAAAGAATTTTTTTTCCCCATGATTGAATATATTTTCGTACTTGTGTCGTACAGAACCAACTTTAGTCCTAAACTCTTCATTTTGAAATGATAGTAATTTTGTCAACTGTTTAATATTCTCATTTTCTGCCTATTTGTCTCTGAAAAATGTTTTATAATTTTCGCAAGTGACGTGCGGGCGCAAACAATTTTATTGGCTAGTATACTGTTTAAGATATGGAAAATTTAAACGATGGGTTAATTGCGAAATTTTAAATTTTATTTCAGAAGCAAGTTTATCATGTTCAGTTATTAACGAATACATATTTACGCTTTTTAACCTCAATACGGAATTATAAAAATATTGAATATATATGATGACTGTCAGATGTAAAAAAATCCAAGTATAGCAGCGGATTTAGTTTTATAAATTCAAACGATTCAATAAATTCATAATGTATAATGTTTTTATTTTATTTTCTCCGCGCTTTTAACTTTAACAACTCTCTAATAGCAAAGATAAAATCACAAGGTATTATTGTTTTCTTCATAGTGTAATACTAATTCTCTTAATTACCGGCACCTGCAGTTCCTAAATTAGTAGCACCTCCGAAAGATGTACTCGCACGAAAATGTGTATTCACCGAGCCTTTGATTTTGCTTTTAAATTTCCATAAAACAAACCCTAAAATTCCAATTAATAAAATTGATCCTATAAAGGTAAAGGCATATATTAATGTTTTTTATTCATTGTCTTATATACAAATACAACATGTAAACAAAAAAGTTTCACATAGAGTTGGGTAAAGTAGGATAAAAAAATTATAAAAACAGAAAATCACAACATGTTAGGAAACAAAAATATTTTTATTCATTGATGTATTTACAATAGTTACCAAAATGTATTTACTCCTGAATAAATTTCGATTTATTCTTGTTTGTTGTTCTAGATAAGACAACATAAATTTCTTCTAGCATACATCCCGTCAAATTTGCATAAATGTCATTATCAATTGTTAATCCTATACTTTTCTCAACTGTATTTCCATACGTCATTTGAAGCAGAAAACCATATAACAAGAGTTTACTGTTTTTAGTAGCTTCACATGCGTGTTGAAAGGCAAATTTATCTATCGTATAGAGAGTCATCATCAAGAAACATTTTGGTATCAGAAAGTGGTAGTTTTTTTCCTTGTCACACATGAGTATTTAGTCTCTAACATTTCCCAAATAATATACAACTTCACCAATGCATACACCATAACCATAAATTAAACTGTGGTAGGGAACATCAACGATTAGCGGTAATTGGGCGGGTTTGAGGTTTTCATTCTTTTCTGCTATCAATATATTTTTTTATCATTTGAAAAGAAAATCGGAGTGAACCGGGGACGATTCTTGAAAATACTCTGTTTGTCCATCTCAGTCACATCAAGCCAGCAGCTACATTCCCTTAGATTTTTTTTTATTTGAGCGAGAACAGCAATCGACACACTTAAATTGAAATAGTATGCTTCGATGTTTGTAAAGGAAAGGAAAATAAATCCAGGAAACTTTACCAAGTTTTCCTGCACCCAGTTCAAAATATTTTTGCATTGCATACTAAACGTGAAGCCGTTTTGATTTTCGGCTCAATCACAGTGGTCAACAACTCTACCAGATACTCAAAATCCAGAGTGAATCAACTCATGTTATGATCGTGTACGCCGAAATGACGTGTAAGAAGTTTCTTCCAATTCAGAGCGGTATTTAAAGTTGTCAGAAATTCCTGGTATGTCGAATCCATGTTCCTAAACTGCGTGGTTAGGAAAAAATTATCACCTGCATAGTTCGCGAATAAGCGATATGTAATAGGGTTTGTTTGTCATAAACCGCTTTAGCTGATACTGATCGCCACAAAATACAATCAACAGTTTACCGAAAGTGTGGTTCGCCATTTGGAAAAATTCAACTCTAAATTTTGCTAGACGTGCGCTGATCATACTGTATTCGTCAAGAAACAAAACGATGGGTGCATCGAAATAAATTGAATAGTCGTTGTTGTATTTAAAAAAAACGAAGCCGTGTTGTATCCGAGATCGTAAAACTTACTCAATTCTTGTACCACTGCAGATATTTTGTCAAGATCAATAAGTGGCAAGAGCTGCATTAATTTCAAATACTCGTAGTAACTGGATTTAGTCAACCGAATTAGGAGACTTGATAATGTCAAACCATTTGCTAGTTTAATCCATCGACAAATATTTCGCAATAGTGTGTGTTGTGGGTCGTGTAAAAAACTCCGCATTTTTTTCTTAGAGAATATATGCAATAATGTAGATTTCCCACTGCTGGTAGGACCGTTTAATATTATGTATTTAAGTGTAATCAACTCACCATCATTCTCATCGAGCCATGTAAATAAAGTTGTTGTAACAAGTTCTTGTTCCATTGAAAGAGTTAACTTTGCCGACCTTAAATTTGTCCTTGTTTCCACAGCTTTCGGTTCGGAATTCGATTAATATACAAGAGTAATTAACTTGTACTTGGGATTTTCACGAGGAATTTGTTGTGCCCATAAAACACATTTCATTACTACTCAACACATCTCTAAAACACTAACTCCAGTCTCGTTTAGCTGGAAGGCCAGGCTTCATTCGTAATTTATACTTTACGATTTTTCCAAAGGTTTTGATCCATGAGATGGGTTTTTTATGTTTGCTGAGGAGATTTTCTAGGAACAGCCAAAAAAATAAAGGGACCATTGCAATATTTTAAACCTTTCACCACGGATGTTGCCGGTATAATCAAAAGTTCCTTACAAACTGAACCTTTTATAGTCGATTTTTGTCCATAAAAATTACAACCAAGTATTTTTTTTGTTCGATATTATGAAAATAAAAATGTTATGTGTTGAAAAAAAGGTAATGTTTTTTTTGTATATAAGACTCTTAATTAAAATATGTGAAGTTTGCAGAGTTTTCAAACCAATAACAATTTAGGTGGTGCTAATTTTAAAAAAGGGCCTTTTACAATTTCAGAAGGTCAAATAAATGAATATTCGAAACATTTTTTCTTACTAACACGATAAAATTAACAGATAGTAGAAACTTTATTTACAGTTTACAAAATTTACAATCATTAAATTACTATAATTTTTTTCTAAACTTTTAGGCAAAACATTAAGATTATGTATATCAAGAAGAGGTGGGAAAAAAGGGAAATAAGATTAAACATATTAAACAAGAACTTTTAATTATATCATAATGTTTATGTAATTTGGAAACAAATTATGCGACTTTTAAATGTTCGCACATTGGCCTATTGACAAACGACCCACACCACATTATTTGTGCATTAAACCAAAATTGCGCTGAACCATTTGATTTTTTATATAATGTAGATACAGTTTCTTTCGAGAATATTATCAGCTTGGTGGAAATCGAATTAGAAAATAGACAAATATTTCTAAATCTACCCTAATTCAAGTCACTTAAAGTTGCTCAACATCGTTCGAGATTTAATAATTCCGATATATTGGCTAGATACAACAATTACATAATGGTTGCCGAATCGAATTCGTTTAAAGAACTTGCCAAAATAATTAATAGTTTTGACAAAGTAATAGTTTTGACAAAGTACTCGATACTAGTAAAACTGGATTCGTGATACTTGCAAAAAACTTACAATCTCGTCAGACTGTATATTTAACCAGGTTGATGAAGGATGTTGGCTCTAAATCGGGTAAATGTGTAAAACACGATTTTGAAGGATATATAGTTTTCGTGATGAACTACACGGACATAAATAATTCGATTATTAAAATTAAAAATGCTGTCACTTTACAATTATTGATGTTCACCATCAGCCAGATCGATAGTGATTTTACCTATGTGTTGGATGCTCAAAATGCAGCGGTGGTTAAGTCGTATATCAAGGGTAAAATTCGAACACCAAATATTATAAAATTTACTAAAGAAGCAATCGTGGCAGAAACTTTTAAGTACACGGACAAAGAGATTCGTTTATAACCCAATACTGAATTTGGAATATTGTCAATTTCCGTTCTCGATGAAGACAATGACTGGTTGGTGTCACAAATCAATAATAATTTACAATACCTATCAAACAAGAACTTGTTTTCCAAATGCATGTCCGATACTAATTTGAAAAACCTTCCTGTCGAGTATTTTGAGCCACAAAATAATTTCGTTTTCGTAGTGCCAAATAACTTAAAGAATAGTGTAGCTGTGACACCGAGTAACGATTTGGTCAAAGTAGTGTTCGATAGTTCTACATTGCTAGAACTCAGCGCAGCTCAGATTCCCATTCTCGATAAGTTAAAAGAAGAACACATAATTGTTTATGTTCCATCTGGTAACAATTCGTACATTTATCCCTCTCGTAGTTATACTATAGATACTTCTTTGAAATTCCAAAATTACAATCGAATATCAAATACAAAACTATCGTGGTGAATGATAAAATTGAATATACTGATTTGAATGCTATTAAATATCAATATTTTGCACTCATTTGATCCGCTTCACAGATGTTAATAGGAGAGGCAATTGAATTGAACAACAAGTATAATAATAACTTTTTGTTTCAAGTCGAAAGCAATTCAGTATCTCTGATGGACAATCCCAGGATCAAAAAGTACATTTCAAATGCGTAATATCAGCATGAAATGCTTGTTCTTCCAAACACACATTATTTTATGATATGCCATCCAAAAAATATGTCATCTGTGGGTATTGTGGATGTGTCAATGTTCTTCGGTACAGGTCTGACGACGAGCCCATAAGAAATCTCGATCGCCGATTTGAGGAGTAAATGGTTTATGGTTCAAGTTTGTTCTTTTTTTTTGTTTTGTACGTATTCGTCATGGAAACGAACTGCAACGAATACCAGCCACAAAAGTTTTTTGTATAATGCATACAAGACCAGCCAAATCAACAACATTGATGGGAATAAAATTAGTTTATTGGAGAAACTATCAATGGGCTGGAAATGGCCAACAAATAGTTTTAATATGTACCCAAAAATTTGATGATCATAGATAATGTATCTATTATCAACTTCAAAATCGTGTAACTTACACAAATAAAGATCATTTTCGAAGTTTTTGCCTTCTGGATTATGGTGAACAAATACACATAGTTCTTTATCCACAGGCAAAATCAGTTCGAAACAAAGTCCTTAATATTTTTGGGTGTAACTGTATTTGTTGATGCAAAAGCGATGATTGTATGTTCGGTCAATTCCAATGTGCTGTGATTCGCGATTATTCGTCAATATATAGGGAACCCTACCCAAACGAGAGTTTTCGGCGAAATAACCATGAATTTGGAAATTTGTCATTTAATAATCTTCCATGTTTAATCTCCTATTTTTAGAATATTTCACCATACAGTATTCCATCACACATTCGCACAACAATGGTGATAATGAAGATGATGACGAGGGTGATAATGCCATTCGGATGTCATCACAATAACCATGATAATGATGGAGTTATCTCAAATCCAAATAAGATCCCAGCATCACAGGAAATATATTGCTGATATGACGATCCTCCATGATCATACAAGTCGTATAGTTCAATTTATGATAATTGCACAAGTCCAAATATACATGATTAAAATGAGAACACGATGGAATACCGCAGATGCCAATCAGTTTGCATTTGAGAATTGTATTTTTGAGACAAGGTTGAAAAGTCTCATTATGTTTACGAGTTAAGTATTCTACACAGTCGTTGAACTGATTCAAGTAACTGCAAAAGAAGAATTCTCTGAACTTGGATGCAGAAGAACTGAAAAATTTAAAAGGGAGGTGTTGTGTTTATAGAGAGAGTGTTGCTTATTTCATGTTTTTTTAAGAGTAAAATAAAATAAATCTTTTATCTAGAAAGAGTAAAATAAAAAAAATAATTTTGTATATATATATATATATATATATATATATATATATATATATATATATATATATATATATATACACACACAAACACACACACACACACAGACTGTTGTTTGTTTATTATTCGATGCCGACAATGATGGGTTAAACACCGCTTTCTTAGTGGTTTCTGAGGCGATGGACGCCTACAAATCCCAGTCTGCATACATTCGAACTTACCACAGGAACCAGATCAAGTTTCCCAAACTTACTTTTGAATTTACAGCCGATGAAGTTTACAGTGATGCTCACTTGATGATTTACATACTGATTAAGGTTATACTGAGAAATAACTATGTTCACGACAAAGATAAAGATATTAACATCTGTTGGTTCTATGTCTTCGATGATGGTAGTGGAAATGAGATGGAAAAACTGCGTGGAAATAGCACCCTGGATCTCGAATCTATTGTGCAAAAAAATTCCAACTCTATCAAACTCCTTGATTTTGTTCGCAACATAAATTGGTGTTATCCTGTTTCGAAAAAGGATGTCCAATTTACACCAGAAGAAGAAAATGAAGCAATTGAACACTCGTATATATTCGAAGTTAGTTACGATACAGTCCAGGAACTATTACCCGGACAGTATTTGAAAAAAAAAAAAAAAAAAAAACACGCATTTACTGAATATTATAACATTCATCCGCCATGATGTGCACTTGCTCTTGAGTTTGTGGAATTCTTTGTGAATCTTGTGTAAAAAATATATGATTACAAGAAAAATAATTTTAAAATTTGTATTTTTTTACCTTCTATACTCACAAACGAACTAGTGCTGAAATTAGAGGATTCAACCAGGATTGGTAATTATTGTACAAAACCAACAACAGTTCATGTTTGACTTCCGATTTTAAGTCTTGGCCAATCAGCATACCTATTTTAATTGTGAAATAAGACAGTGTCGATGCGACTATCAGATTGTGTAGCTTTGAGAAAAAAATTTTTTATCACTTCGATATTTAATATTTTATTCAAATATTGTTTCACATCGAAATTATTTCTTACATCTTTATGGGCGAGCTAATGGTATATTTGAGAACATTTTCCATGTAATTTTCTATATCATAGTGATGGTAAAACCATAAATTCACATTTGCAAACACGAAACCCACTCTTGGATCCAATAATGATTTTTTTTATTAACACATAATATTCTTTTGTCACCACCACCACCCCACACCTTTGCCATAGTTGTTTTTTTCTTTGGTACTTTGGCTTAAATTGAAAACGATGGAGTAAACGCATCTTCTAAATTGGACTTTGAAGGGTTCTGCCCAAAACACACCCATATATGCATCGGTGTTACAAACATTACCAAAGTTCCATTTTCTTGTGGTTCGTCACCTATTTTTACATTAACAAAGCACCTTCGTAAAGGAAATATATCGAGAATATATCTCTTTGTTATCACCGATTGTTCGACTTCCGACAAGTGAATGTCGGCAAAAGGACATTGAATGATTAGAAAATAAGGACGGCATTTACTCAAGTAACACGATAGCGAGAAAAGCGTGTGATAAACAAAGTTTTCATTTTTTTTTTTTTTCATTTTTTGCGAACAAACCAATGTATTTTCAATCAGTGCGATATTCGATGTGTAAGTCGCAAACCAACCTCGGATATCGATCGCTCTAAACGGCGGCATTAATGTCTCTCTTGGTTTATGTTTCGGATATGCAAAATACTGCCAAAACGATTCTCATTTGATCAAATCGGATAGAAACTCTTTGGCGGTGGATGATAGTTTGCGATCGTCATCTTCGTTGTTTTCGATTTCGACCAGAAACAATCATTGTAAATCAGACTCCACTTTGGTAGGTTTCCTTTTCTCTACAAATGAACAAAAATAAATATCATCTAAAAAAATTAAAAAGCAATCATTTACCACATATGTAAAATGATTGAAATAAAATTTTCGCTTCAACCTCCAGTTTGTTTCCGCATCGAGTTCTCGAATGCAAGGCATTAGAAAATCCAAATCGCTTCGAGTATACATATTTGTTGCAAATAGTCTATAGTTGTAATTATCTTCTAGTTTATTTTTCCTATCAATATGTCTCAACGAATTAACCAAGGGATTCAAGGTGTATACTTGGTTTATGTAGGGTAATCTTGAGATGCTGTCAACATGATAGTTTTATTGATTTCATTTATTGAATATGCAATCATGAGTTGAACAGAAATTGATGCGAGCGGTTTTATTATTTTTTTTTCAATTTTTAAATATAATGTGATTCTGTAAAATTTTTGTTCTTTTGTTAGTTGGTGTTCTTTATAGAATGTTTTGATAATAAAACATAGTCCCAAATGTCCTTTTTTAAAGTAACCAAAGGTATCTTGGTGTAATTTTTTTTGCAAGTTGAAAAATACATACAGGGGCGAATTTTCAATGCTCATGACTAGAATTGTTGGCTTATGAAAAACAAAAATTAGCATGGTACTTGACTTTGTTGCACTATACAATTTCATAATGTGTGAATTGAGATTTTTCAGTCAAAGCTGATAAATCACATCATCCATTGATATCTTGGAAAACTCCTTCATCAAGCTCTACTATATCATTGTAGACAATGTGGCAATTGAGATATACATTGGGAGTGTATCGGAACAGAAATGTTTCGAGAGAGTTTTGAGGAACTAATGCACAATACTTGTTTACGAGAATCTCATCCAATGAGCTTAGGTAGGCGATATTTTTAGCCAGGTTGTCAATAAATACTCCTGTATTTTTTGGATTAAGCATTTGTGATGTTAGATGATTGTTTCCATTGAGGCATGTCAACTTTGGGGGGGGGGGGGGGGGTACGAAATATGGTTTTAATTCACTTCGATTTGTGTGGTAATAATCAGATAAATTTTCCCAATATAAGTAATCGAGATGTTGAGAATATAATGTGTAAATAATTTGGCCCCATGTAAGAATTTTTTCGGTTCTAAATGGCTGTAGGCCACAAAATGCAAAACAGGATCTCTTAATATTGGGTACAATGGTATTGATGAAATTATAGAATTCATAGTGCACAAATATAGTTCTTACATCCACAATGTAAAGTAATTTATTGATGAATGAATAATTGGGGTCTTCTGTAGGAGCATGGTAGAAATATACCAGGGACAATAAGGATATTGTTGTAGTTACAAAAGGATAACTAGGAATTATTAAAAACACTAAATAAATCGATATGTTTATCTCTTCGACTTTGAAAGCATAAACAAATAAAGGTTTATATGATAAATTTTTTTGGACATAGGTATTTCACTGACCAATGAAGAAGATTGTGAATCTGAAACTTTAACTATTCCGTTTTGTTACCGACTGTTATTGTTGAGCAGGTAATCGTTCTCAAAAGTGATGGGGATGTAACATGATTTGTACAAGTAACATTCAAATGTGCCTTTCCAGTTTCACGATCCGATCTTATCACTGTGAACCTGTTTGCCAGATAAGGCAACAATTTTGCAAGAATCTGGTATTATTCATTGTTGAATATTTATCAATAAGGATTTGAATTTCGCATCTAGATAATCAAGTCAGATTGGTACGAAATTGATGAAATCATCGTGTGTAGCCTCGAAATACGCCGGTATTGTGCATAAAGGCCCGTCATTAGCAAAGAATTTAAACTGGTGTGGGGGATCACATTAGCAGGTAATTTCTTCAAAGAAGTTCCATTGTGTCGGATCGTTGGGGTTTGTAGCATTTGAAATGGATGGACAACCAGAAATTATTGTACAATCGGCGTACAAATTTGCAGAAATGAAAATTTCGGATATTGACAACCGCAAATCCACAAGTCCCTATCATTACTGTCCGAGGTAAGCATCCTTGGTCCACCGGTCTTAGCAGTGCAAGTTTGTTGGCCTCTATCATCTAAACACATGCAATACCCATTACCAAGCTCTTTGCTGCAGGGAATTATTTTAATAAGGCTGGTTTTTGGATCTATGAAATTGACATTGGTTTTGAATTGATGGTACATGGATCTACTGTCTTTTTCAGTTTGAGCAAGAAATGAGTGATTTAGAATCACATTCGGCCAAATTACCATTTGTACATTCATAATTTTTATTTTGTAATTTCAATGTATTGGAAACTGGTAATCTGAAATTTGAGCAATGTCATTTGAACTTTGTCGAGACTGAAGGTAAAGCCCTTTAAAGTTGCAAGTAAAAACAAATTATAATTAAAATAAAAATTACAATCACCAAAAACTGTAATTTTCTTACTTATATCAATAGATTGGTTGATCGAAAGAATCACTGAAAAATACATCTAATTCATTGCATGCATACTTGCAATCACAATTCCCCCTCCAAAACTACCCACTTAAAAAAATAATTTGATTTCAAGTATAGAAAAAAAACATAAAAACTCTGAATATTTTATATAAGGACTATTGGTTAAGTAGTGTACAAGGACTAGGGGGGGTAAGGTTTGATTAGTTCCACAAAACATTCTAGACTTTTCCACAAATGGCATTCCTCCCCCCTCTCTTACTTTCAACAAAAAATCACATCATGGCATTTCATTTCCCCTCCTTTTAGTATGGCCTATACAGCAGTGAAATCTGGAAAAAAATACATAAGTCAAGGATGATAGTTGAATGTGGAATCATTGCTCCAGAGCAGAAGAACAAAAAAGAAAGTTATTTTTTTAAATATACCTTATAAAATATAAATATTTTAAAAGGTATATATATTAGAAACTTGCCTTTTTATTCTTACCAGATTCCTTTTTGCTCTAGGAGTGGAGGAGTGATGTTTCCATGTTCATCTCTTGTCCTCGAATGACATCTTTTTCCAGATTTTGCCTCCATCGAGGCCAAATTGCAGTGCAGTGAAGGGAGGGGGAGGTAAGGAAATGCTGCAAGGTGATTGGTTGTTGAAATAGGGAGGGGGAAGAAATGTGGATCACCCCACATATTCACCACTGTTCTTGGAATTAAATTACATTAACTTTTCTTGGAATTAAACAATGGTGATCGAAACTTATCAGGTGTAGATGCAACACACACTTTCGCCTGACATCATGACCTAAACCAATAAAGAATGTAAACCTTGTGTGATATCACAATTCAAACCAATGACTGATAGGAGTGCAAATCACATGTGATGTCATAAGCCAAACAGATGACCAGATACAAGTGTAAACCTTGTGTGACATAATCCAAGCAGCTTATTGGATAAGTTTTTCCCCCACTCCAACTTTCAACAATCTATCACATAGCAGCATTTCATTTCCCTCACTTCCCCTTCTTTTGGTTTGGCCTATATGGCAGCAAAATCTGAAAAAAAAAATCACTCAACAGTGAGAGCTAAACATAGAAATATCACTCCTCTACTCCTAGATTAGAAGAGGAACAATGAGTAAGTATAACATAGAATAACAAATATACCTTATTATATATTATAATATATATAATAAGGTATATATACCTTATAAATACTTATATTTTATAAGGTATATTATTATACTTATTCCTTATCCTTCTTTTGCTCTAGGAGGACGGTTGATATTTCTCTGTCCAGCTTTCACCATCGACTGACATCTTTTTTCAAGATTTCTCCGCCATATAGGCAAATTGAAAGGAGGGGAGGTGAGGGGGATGAAATGCTGAATTATTATTTGTTGATGAAATTAGGAGTGGGGGAAATCAACAACCAACCAGAGTACACCACTATCTCACTTCCATACACACTACTAAATTTAGCCTATGGTAGGGAAATCGAAAAAAAAAAACATCAGTCAATGGTGAGAACTGTAATCATAAATTTACCTTATAATATATATTATAAAGTATATATACCTGATAAAATATTTACATTTTATAAGTTATATTTATTAAATAACTTACCTTTTTAACCTTTTTATTCCTACCAGATTCCTCTTATGCTCTGGAGTGGAGATGTTTCCATGTTCATCTCTCGCCATCAACTGACACTTTTTTTCCAGATTTTGTAGCTATATAGGCCAAACCAAAAGGAGGGGAAGTAAGGGGAATTGAAATGCTGCAATATGTTTGGTTGTTGGCAGTAGGAGTTGGGGGGTGGGGGAGAGAAATGCCAATCATGGAGCACTCATAAAAAATCACACAATACTAAATAAATTTCTTCATTAGTTTCTATAAAACTAATTAATAATCAAAGTTTGTATTGTAACTATAAAGTGAATAGTAATGTAATTTTAGATGATGTAATCTCATAAACTTTACATTGACTTGGAACCAATACTTAATGATGTCATGCCTATCCTACTCATCTGAAGGATTGGCCTTATGACCTCATCACTCATACACAGTTTGTTTATAAATAGATTTTTTTTTGTTTTTCATTATTTTATTCGTATTTTTTAAAATTATTATATTTAAAATAAGGTTATTTCCTTTATTCGAGTCATAAGTTTTGTGAAGTTTGATACAACAACAACCTGGAAACATTCTCTGACCAGATTGAGCAACAACAAAAAAGAAATAGTATGCAAAATTGAAAAACACAGTAGTGTTTCTACACTGAAATATTTTATTTAAAAAAAAACAATGATACTGCACTGTTATGTTGTCAATGTAATTACACTTGTTCTTCAGATAATATTATATTTTGGCTGTTGGATGTTAACATTTGATAGTAATACCCATTAGTGATGAAATATTTTTTACTATCACCAGATCTGACCACTTGATTAATATTGCTGATATATTGGTATTCACATTTTTTTTTTGCTTTGGGTTAAATGCATTAGTTTTTTTATATAGCTTATTGTTACTGTAAAGCTATATTATTGAGACAATGTGTTTTACAAAAACAAACTATGTAAAATTGTGTATGCACATTGTATAATTTTGTAAATTGAAATGTATATAATTTACTTCATTGTTTTTTGTTTAGTTTTTTATTTGTAAATTTTTTTATTCTTATAAATAAAGAGGGACATTTCCTTTATTCGAGTCATAAGCTTTGTGGTTTTTGGTACAAAATGCGAGAGCAGCAACAATTACAATCGGGAAATATTCTCGGATGGATTTCCACATGCCCTAGAAAGGTTAATCACTAAACTGAGTTTTCAACCCAACAGTCCACCACCCTTGCAGAATTTAATCAGTTTATGGAAAATACCAAACCTGCACTGATTAAAACTTTGTACAAATTGCCATCGTGTCACCAAGCCACTATTAAGAAACTTGCTGCGAAATCATTTTCAAAACCTCCAATCTGTGGAAATCCAATCTGAAGTTTGAATGAGTCAGGAATCATTACCTATCAATTCAAAATTTACTTTGATTTGTGGGTCGAATTAAAGTTCCATTGGGTCGAGATTGTTTCTGTAGGTTGGAGCAAAGCAGTGGAAATTGATTTCGATCTTTGTGATTTGATGCTCATCACTTTGGAAGAAACATTGCGAATGGTTCGTTATGTATATTCCAATAGCAATATGGGGAACCAAATTACTTTTGATCGTCTATTTGACGAAATGTTTCTACTCAACACATCGAATCACTGTCGAAAACGCAATGTGTGATTCGATCGAAACATTCATATGCCATCTTCCCAAAATATTATTCGACAAATTGATTTACGACTATTGTGGTGAATACAAGAGAATAACCAATTTCGTCAATGGAATCTGGGCCGATCACATGGAGAAACAGCCCTTTATCGAATGTTTTGTAAGTGAATGACCAGACTATTTTGCCACTAAATTAGACAGCGAGCATAGACTCTCTTTTCTCACTCCCAATTTACTTTTCTTCCCTTTTCTCCCACTGTTCAAGTGCATAATTTCAAATTGAGTGGTACTACATTGCATTTGTCAAGGAATTGGAAAACAACAAAGTTTTTATTCTCATCGACATGTTGGGTAAAATCAACGTTTCGAGGATAAAAATGAAATGGGTATTAAAAAATCTTCAAAGCCATATTCCCGCCATCCACGAAACTGATATTCTGGAATCAATTTGATTCATAACATTCAGTGTGGAAAAATATGGCTGTTTTTATCAATCGACTGGTTTGTACCATTTGAACAAGTACAAATCATATGCAAACACATTCCATCGATTCCAACTAAAAGTGACTGAATTAATTTTAGTGAACGAAACTGGCTACACCATTGCCTATACAGAACAGTCTAATTTGCAGAATAATCTCAATCCCATAAAAGTTTCAGTAAATTTGGGTAAATGCATCACATATTCCAATTATTCGTTCAATATGATGCCAAAGTACCAATTTGATCAAAATATTTATTTGTGCATGTGTGTACTCCAGAATTGACCAAAGTAGTTCGAATGGTAGATAACGAACATTTCGATTCATTGCAGTGCACACCAAGTATTACCGACGTGGTTGCCTTCAGCATGGTTCACAATAATTCTGACAATGTACAAAACATTTCGGAGTGTTTGATCAAAACCTATTATTACACTCTGTTTTTCGAAAATGATAAATTATTTCTCGAGGATGAGAATGCAAACAAACTATCGATTGGTGTGAAATCCGACACTCCTCTATCCATTTTGGAATTTGATAGCCCGATGATTATACGAAAATATGGTGTTGGTGCAAAAATCGTAAACAGAATTTATTCCGAGGGAAAATACCTTACTTCCACTTTGCACATGATGCTATTTGAGAAGTTTGTAAATATCAATGTTAACCAATGGATAAAACGGATGCAACGATGCTTCAGTACAAAATTGCTGATTTATCTAGGCAACTTCGATGAGTTGTACTTAGAACGAACCACCTTTAAAATTTCTACTCGATATGTAATAAATAATCACAAAGACCCTTTACCTCGAGAACCAAATAGACAACAAATGTGGTGATATTCAATACTACGATAATAACATGACTGAAATTTCACTGAAAATCATTCAATAATCTACTTTATTGACCTGTATGAGTACATTCTTAATCAAATTGTTTGGTTATGATTTCAAGCACAAAGAAAAACCCTATTACGTCGATTATTTGAATGAAAATTTTCTTTTCTCACGCCAACAAATAAAAAAAAAAATTTCAAAAACATTTCACTTGCCAGTCTCTTGTACTTTTCAATACTCGAATTTGTGTAAAGTTTATAGATTACCTTTTCCCGTCACTTTTACGATGCATCAGTTGAACAGTAATGATAATCAATTATTGATGGTTTATGAAGGTGAAGACAGCAACATACGATTTACTGCAGTAATCCTGTACATAATGATACATAAGAAAAAAAAATATATCTATAGATGGGCATTGGCACCATCTGAAAATTTAAATGTAAACTCAAAACCTCCAAGACTCCGCATTTTGGTACTAATGGTACATCGTTAAAAACAACTATTACAAAACAACTATACAATTTGGATTTTGACAAGAATGGTGTGTTGATTGATATTGTGGAAATATGGATGCTGGAAAAAACAACCAAACTAGAATGAATTTACTAAAGTTTTCTTTTACGAAATTGAGAGTTACACTATAAACTAATATATATATATATATATAATTTATTTAAAAAGGGGTATATAAGATTAATTTTTTTGTAAATTATCGACAATGTTTTCTTTAAATTATTTGCTTAACCCGAGATGTAATAAGAGTAAACAGGTAGCAATACTAATCATCAACATACAATTGTTTACATCAAGTATTAAACATGTGTGGAACCAATCACCAGGTTGTTGATTATTTTAAATTGCATCTGGGCAGTCTATCTTACCGTCATCGCCATCAAACTTCCCAAACCTTGTGAATAATGAAAAAAATAAGGGTAAACACATAACAATGTTGAAGACTCTTGTTAAATTCGCCAGTAATGCCGACAAGGCGGGTGAATGTGTAATAGTTCGACATTCACTAGCCCAAAATTCACCTAAAAATAGTCATCAAAAATATTTTTAACAACCAATCTTTGTATGGATTGAAAATGGGAAAAAAACATTACGAATTTGCAACACCACAATTGGCGAATTTATGAGCAAGAAAAATAAAGGCTAGTTTGATGCTGCTTTTGGTCAAATCGATTCGAGAATCAGTCTCAACGACAGTATGCATAAAGTTTTATCATACAAAATTTATAATGTACAGTGTTATGCACTGCAAAAAATACACCACGGATCCAAATATCTAAACTCGTTGAATCCTGCATTGAATAAAATGGCTAATGCTAATGATGTTGTAAAACTAATCATGACCGATCCCAAACTGATAAAAGTAAAAAAAAAAAAAAATAAAAAAAAAATTCTCTCAGAGAACAAATCTTGTCGGTTCAAAATTTCTTTCTGCCATTAGTTTTCATGTCTGGCTGCCTACATCGATAGGTTCAGGAATGTGATAAGCGGATGCATTTGCTACGAAAATGACAATAAAAAACTCAAAGTATGCAAAGTAAATCATCTCATTTATCTGGCATTTTCCAACAATAGTTACTTGGATTTATGCGACGATAGATTTAATGCGACGAGGTAAAAAACGCCTGGTGTTTGGGGGTGGATGGTAATATTGTGTGCATTCATTGTGACAGTGTTCGAAATGATCTGCCAGTGACCAACATCAACATTGAATATCGTTGTGTCGATGCCTCATGGATAGATGCGATCGCCAACATATTAGGCAAAGACATGGAGAATGTTGTGGCATTTTGCTGCGATGTATTTGACTATATAAAAATCATGTTATGGATTAATTTCGATTATGGATTAATTTTAAACAGTAGGTTCATTATTTTGGGTTTTGCCACATACCTAGTAACATTTTTTGTTGTGGTTAAAGGATAAAAGAAAGGTAAGTGGAAATAATGACCATGGACAATGGGAAGCCCATACTCAAGTTGTTTAAGGTGTACGAAATCTTGTTGCAGAAACCCAATTTAACAGATCTGAATTTCAAATTATTCACAAAGATTTGGCAACTTGTCATGCAATTGGTCACCCATTAAATTCCCCTACCGACCTTTCACTAATTGACTATTTAACTGTGTATTTTGCAAATCACTCTCTCTAAAAAATTTGAAAAACAAAAAATTTTCAATCTCGAGTGGTTGCAGTTGTTGTGAACAACTAAATTATAATTCCACATCAAACAAAAAGTTGGATCTTATCTTGCAACTGGGCATAATAAGAATTTGACTATGGGTATTTTTAGTTTAGTTTTTTTAGCTTTGTAGTAAATAAAAAAATTATTTTTTGAGAATGCCTTGGTTTTTTATAAGCAGAGGAAACATTCGAGTGCTCTAGAATTCTTATTCTTCACAAAGTGACTTTTGCCGACAGTGTTATCATCATGATTGTAGCAATATTGGCAATAGCAATGCCATTAGTAACCATGTAGCCTATATAAATAATAATACCAGCAATATTATTGGTTGTTATGGTGATGATACCAACAACAATGATGATGGTGGCAACATCAGCGATGGTTATGATGGGAATATTGGTACTATCAAAAATTATAACAGCATTAATGGAGATGACAATGGTGATTGGAATTTGACATTTGTTACAAAATTATTTTGCATTAATAATAAACAAATGTATATGCACATTAATTAAAAAAATATTGAAGAAAATGCCATCATTTATTGTTTAGTTCCCCGAAATTTTGTCAGAGTATCTCGTCATCGACATTCCCCCCATCGACATTAATATCAACAACCAATTATAATGTAGAATTTCATTTCCCTTCCCTATTCCTCCTCTCCATTTGCCTATATGACAGAGAAATCTAAAAAAAAAAAAGTCAGTCGACGGCAAGAGCTGGATAGAGAAACATCATTCCTTGTCTTCCCCAGAACAGAAGAGAAAAAATTAAGAACAAAAGAGTAAGTTAATTAATAAATATACTTTATAAAATCTTAATATTTTTCAAGGTATGAATATAATATAATATATACATATATGTAATAATATTATATATAAATATATAATATAATATAATTATATATTATATAATTATTTATAATATAATATGTTATATATTATATATAGCTTATAAAATACTAATATTTTATAAGGTATGTTTACTAATATTATTAAACTTGCCTTACTACTTTTGCTCTGGAGTATAGGAAGGTTGAGGTTTCTCTTTCTAGCTTTCACCATCAACTGAGGTCTTTTTTCCAGATTTATCCACTATATTGGCAAACTTTGAAGAAGGCAAGGGAGGAAAAATGAAATAGAGCACTCTGATTGGTTGTTGATTTCCCCTACCACTTTATTAAACAATCAATCAGATTGTACCATTTCATATCCCCATTTAAATTATATAAAAGTCTGTTTGGTTTTGAGAAAAATAAACTTGCCTGTGTGTGTCTGGTTATAATTTGTCTTTTTTTCACATTTCGCTCCCATATAGGCAAACTAAAAGGTGTGGGAGGGAAGAGAAACTGAAATAGTGCAATCTGATTTATGTGAATGTGTCGATGGCTGGGTGTGAATGCATCGATGGCCGGGTGTGAATGCATCGACGGCTGGGTAAATTTGTCGATGGCTGGGTGTGAATGCATTGGTTCGCCATTTCAATAGATTGTTGCTGTTTTTTTTTTAAATTTTGGTGACAAAGTGTGATTGAGTCATCTACACTATGTACACCTTTTTTAAATTGTCTCTTATTATAGTGAATATATATAATTATATAAATGAAAAACTACAATTATTGCTCGAATTTTTGTAACATTGCAATTTTCGACCGACTAATCTGCATAAAACATTCTTGCCTTGCATTGGAGAACCATTTATTGCTATGGAAGCTACTTATTTCATTTGTCTGGTGGTCATGGAATTCATATTATAAAATTTTAATGTAAAAGTGTTAGCCGGCAATAATAATGATGCACAATTGTCCATTGTTCAAATATGTGCTCATATTGGTTTGGATATTGAAAACGACAAGAGAAATAAATTTTTCTGGAACATAGAACAAAATCAACGAGTGTTGATAACAATGAAATATTGGAATGTATGGTTTATTCTGGAGATTATCCAATACAAAAACAAAATGTATCGAGATTACTCAAAAAGAATCTAAGCATCCAGTATGAAAAAATTTGTGACAAACATTTTCCACAGATGCTGTATTATGTGATGAGTGATATAGATTTCGAGTTTTTGTTGATGTTGATGAAGACGAGGCAAGCAATCCAATTGCATAAAATAATGACTCTGGTGAAGCAAATTTAATCGAAGTATCATGATTATGAAGGATACTTTTACGAGAAAAACATAGAGAACAGTTAATGAATAAATTGGACAACTTGACAAATATTGTACAAAAAGAACAACAATTGGCTTGAGAACACAAAGACAAGGCTGAATGTGAATGTAAATTGGTGCAAGAACACGAAGAGAATGTTCAACATGAAAGCAAGCTTGCTCAAGAAAGTGAAGAAAAAACTGAACATAAATGTAAATTGGCACAAGAACACGAAGAAAAAGTAATCAAAATTTTAAATGTGAGTAACAAAATATTAATTGAGACTGTGGCTCCATCAGTATTGCAATGCCCAAAACACCGCATATGCTGAACCGCATCAGTGTGTACTGTTTCAAAGATCGTGATGATGCACAAGACGTGTTAAGATCCATATCGAAAATGACTGCATTCAAGAATAAAGGGGACAATCATGCAATAAAGTTGGCAAATTGTGTGAAAACTGGTTGGTATTTCATTTGTAGACAAGTGGATAGTTTCCAAATAGGCAAAGATGAAGCAAAAAACAAGGGGTCGTCTTTGAGAAAAATTAAAGGCATATGAAGATGTGGCAGCAGCGTAAATATCACAAATGATATAAAAGAAAAATTGAGATTGAACAAAATCACAATTTCAGTTACAAATTTGTCGTTCGAGGCAATACTTGCATGTTCTTGTTATTAAATGAAGAAAAAATAATGATGTTTGTGCTGGAATAGCAAATTATAAGTTTATACATTTAATAGATGTGTGTATTCTTGATATGTCAGAAAATCCCGCTTATAATCTAACTAGAAAATGAACAAATGTTGTATAATTGAGCATTATTGTTTGTGTTTTATGTTTCAATAAAGGAAAAAATATATTAGTATTGTTTTTTATAATGATATGCTGGTTCATCGACTTGGGTTATGAAGTCAAACAAAGATAATGCATTTATGCAACCATTAACCCCTTTTGTGCAACCTTTAACCACCACATATAGGTTACGCTCATATAGGAATAATCTCGAATTAATCCTCGGTTGGTTCGTCGCCTTTAATATGACATCACACTTATTCGTCGACTTAGGTTATGCCATCACCCAAAAGAGGCAATTGTGCTACCTTTGGTTAAGATGTCACACTGTTTCATCGACTTAGGTTATGACATAACATTCGTTCATCAACTTGTGTTATGATGTCATATAAAGGCTGCATTTGTACAACCTTTGGTTATGATGTCGCATTCGTTCGTAGACTTAGGTTATGACATCACACACATTCGACGACTTAGTGTGTTGTTACATCACACTCATTCGTCGACTTAGGTTATGACATCAGACCTGTTTGATGCCCTAGTGTGTTGTGACATCACCCTCGTTCGTCGACTTAGGTTATGATGTCACACTCATTTATTGGATTAATCCTATATCCGTCGATTTTGGTTATGTCACTCAACCCTAAGATGACAATAAAAATATATTTTTACAAATTAAAAATTAAAATTAAAAAAATGTATTTTTACATTTTTGTAACACATGCCTATATAATAAGGAAGAAAGCACGAACATTCGCATTGTGCGGAATAACATTGCCAATAGTTGATCTCGATGTGAAGACCCTGGTGGATAAAAGGTCCATCAAATTGACCATGAACGAAGTATGCAAACTTTTAGGTTTGGATATCGAAAACGATGAGAGAAAGAAATCTTTCTGGCACACTGAACGAAATCAAAAGGTTTGAACCCTTTACTGCATAGTGTACCATATGTGCTGTAATAATTATTTATTTATTTGACCCTAAAGTAAAAAATAATAATTCATTAAAAATATAAGTAATAAAAATTATATAATTATTCGATGTCTTTTAATACCGTAAGTATTGCTAGAATTTGCTCTGGCATCACGATTTTTGATCGACCAATCATTATAAAGTATTTGCCTCACATCAGAGTGACATGTATATGTAAAGAGCGACAACTAATTGGTTCTTACTGATTACAATACCAAAAATCAAATGCACTGCAAATCCTGTGGTGAAAATGATCACGTTTGTGTTTCATCATCTCGATCTCGAATCACATACAGAAACAGAAAAAGCAGTTTGTCGAAGAACTTCCACCATCGGTTTATACCATTAAACTTGGATTGAACAAATTCTGCACTGATTCGAAACTATGTGAAAAAATGGAATTGGATGTTTTAGAAATTTCGAATTTGATGGCTGAGGCATCATTTTACGTGTATTTTCATTACACAAAAGAATTACAAAAACAATGTTTAACCAACGAGTTTTCCATGTCGCATTTCCAAGATTTTTATTTTCATCAACAAGGAAAGAGACAATAAAGAACAGGTTCCATTGGATTCGGAATATTTCGAAGTCAGGAAAAAATAATTGAATACCGGTAGCATGTATGATGGTTCGTACAGATCTTTCCCCATACAAGCGGCCATCGTTCAACATGAAACTGTGATGAATAATTGTATTTTAGTGCACGTGTTATCACAGTTGTCCAGATATACTTACAACATTATCGACAAAAAAAATTCCGGCTAGAGTTATGAAGATTCGGTTGTATGAAGAGGCTTTCACAAAAGATGTATATGCAGCAATGAGTTTCGAAACTTGAAAAGTTTTGAACGATCTAGATCTCTTACGATATTTACAAATTTCATGAGACCAAATACAGCAAGAGAAGAACTGGTGGTCTTTGGTTCCAGCATCGTGTGCGATGGGTAGGTGGTTCTCTGAACACAACATGAAATTGTGTAACAATTTCCCAATATTCAAACCCAGGCACAAGCACATAAGGTATTCATGGAGAGCACTGGAGGAATTACCGAGGTCATTGAAAATGATGAAATCCTGAACAAAAATTGCTTATTTCATTGCTTCGATGCCTTTGTAATGGTGGCAGTATTTCGATTTGAAGCAATCTAGATATGGCTATTTGATAGAAGAAACCTTGCAAATAGAGCCTAGTAATGGCAAGATGAGCTTCACCATGTCCTTTTCCACGAACGGTGTAGACTGTTTGGGGTTGCTGAATAAGTTTGAGAATCAATCAAATGAATACAGATCATCAAAACTCAAAAGGAAATCGATGAAGCAGTCACATACTGTAGATGCAAGTGAGTACTCGAAAATCGTCAGCGTGGATCCTGGAATAGTAAATTTCATGGGTTTGTGCTCGATGGATAGTTCAGTGTGAAGAAACAAATGCTTCATTGAAAAGTTTCTCATTAAAATAACTATGGTGTAAAGAACATCAAAGATGATGCAAAAGAAATAAATATGTTTGAATTTGGAAGCGAAATTGTTCGAATACAGATGTGCTAATCCTATGATCGAGCATAAGCGTTCTCGCGACAACCTCTCTGCAAGATCTTATGTCGAATATTGCTTGAAATATTTCAAAGAGATGCAAGCTTGTTACTATCGATGTTTGTACATTTGTTTGGCATGGGACTCGAAAATTTTTCGTAGGCTATCGATGGATTAATTAGTTTCCAACGTCATCGACACAAATCGAGAAAAGGAAACTGCAGTATTTTTCGACTATCCTTCGGTTTCAAAAAACAAGTTTTCAAACAGGAATGAAAGACCGGCATGCTCAGAATTACTTGCAGAATTTAAACAAAACAAACGATGTAAATTTTTCGAGATGGGCGATTACCTAATAACTCAGTCATGTTCCATCTGTTTCGACAAGATTCCCCTACCACCCAAGCATAAAATGCCCAAAGTAAAAGACCCCCAAAAAGGATGTAAAAACAACAAAACTCATGATCACCAATTTAAAGTTTGCTTAAACTATAAAATCATGTGGAATCATGGCGTGAATGCCGCTAGAAACATAATTTTGGTAGGTCTGGGAATCGTCGATTTTCACAAGAAAGAAAAACAATCGCCAGGTGAGTTTGTCTGTCCGGACGAGTATAGACCATTACATGTAAAGTCTAAATTCGTAACTCTTTGTTCATTGTTATGGATAAAAAAGGGTTAATTAATAACAACTTGTTGGAATGGATAGGTTATTCTGGAGATTATCCAATAAAAAACAAAATGTATCAAGATTATTATTAAAAAAGAACCCAAACATCCAGTATAAAAAATTTTGGAATGAAAAGTTTGAAAAAAAAAATTATGTTATGAGTGTTACAGACTTTGAGATATTGTTGATGCTGATGAAGACCAAAACAGCGATAGAAATACGAAGATTAATTTCTTTTATAAAAAATGTGTTGTTGAAATATAGAGACTATGAAGTGTATTTCGAAAGACATCAAAATGAATTGTTTCAAAGGACAAATAAAGATTAATTTGAACAAAATAAAACCTTATATAATCAGGTAAACAGGCTAGTGTGTACATTTGAAAAATAAAGACAATTGGCATTCGAACACGAAAGAAAATCAGAACAAGAACGTAAGAAAGTTGAACAAGAACGTCAGAAAGCCAGGCAAAAACATCAGAAAGCCGAACAGGAACGTCAGAAATCCAATCAAGAAAGACAGTTGGCCTTCGAACGCGAAAGAAAGGCCGAACAGGAACGTCAGAAAGCACAACAGGAACAATTACTCACATTCGAATGTGAAAACAAAGCGGAACGGGAACGTCAAGGTGCTCAGGAACGAGAATGCAAAACTGCCAACATTTTACACATCAACAACAGAATGTTGGTCGAAACTGTGGTTCTGTTGGTTTTACCATGTCACAAAGGTCCATGTAAGCTGAATCGTATCGGCGCATACCATTTAGATAGCAAACAGGAGGCAAAATACGTGTTCAAATTGACCTTACGAATGACTATGTTCAAAAACAAAAAAAGGCAAGTCAACTGTTTGATAAACCGAGTCGTTACTGGTTGGTATTTTATATGGCATCAAATCAACAGTTACAAAATTGAGAAAACTAAGCAAAAAAGAGATGGCCCTTTTTGCGGAAATTGAAGGTGTACGACGACGTAGGCAGCAGCACCAACACCACCATCATCTTCAAGGATAAATTAAGATCGACGTATAATCTTTTCAACAGTCTATGCTGCGAATTTAATGTTAGGGCAACACATGTATATTGTTGCTCGATTGTGAAGATGGTGTTGGCATTACCGACACAGAGTTTAATTTCGCCTATGCTTGTATTCACGACATTTCCACGAATCCAGCTGATAATTTGGCTAACAAAAATGAGCAAATGTTGGTCGACTTAAACAAACAAAAAAGTTAATGAATATAAACAAATAGAACAAAGTTAATGAGTAAAAACAAAAAAAAAGTAAGACCAGAAATTTGCATATAGATATATATAATGGTAAGTCGAGTAACTAATGTTATTCAGCATGTATAAACTACCGATCCTAGCACTACCTTACAATGATCTTCTTCTCTTTTACAAGAAGATTCATACAGAAGCAAGAGCTCCAAAATATTCAATTCTGAGATCAACTGTGTGTGATTTATTATCCATCGCAGATATCACGTTAGCGCTGGGAGAATGACGTGAACTAACTCTGGGTATTCGATTACTGTATCCCGCTGGTCATTTTGGGTACATGATTCCTCATACATCGACTGGAAAACAAGGACTTCAACTTTATGCCATAGTGTGCAATCCCGATTATCGCAGAGAACTACACATCTGCATCTGGAACATTGCGCCAAATGAAGTGAACGTCAACAAAGGAGACAGCATAGTGCAATTATTAATTCTTCCATATAGATGACCCGTTATTTTCGAAAGACGCGAGTTAGTCTTGGCTGCGAGCGAACGCGGAGAGGGACGTTTTGGATCTAATGTACAGTAAATCTCACTGCCAAGCTCTTGACTCGCAAACCCATAGAAAATGTCGGGTAGAAATGTGTTATTGTTTAATTATATAACTGTTAAACTTGCAGAGGATACTAATTATGATGTAATTGTATGTTTCAGATCTACAGAGGATATCTATTATGGCGCAATAATATGTTTTGGACCAAGGTTCTACATAGGAGTGGATGATTTCGAAAACTGTACGAAAATTTTGGTTATGAAAAATGTTTTGAAATATTGGCACTATTATAATCAGATATACAAATTTGTTCAACGATCTAAGCTTGAAATGTAAAAAATAGAGCGGCGATGGCTGCGCAAACACATTTTAGAATGAAATTTCGATATTCCCAAGAAAAGTATTGTGGTTAATGAAGAAAAGAAGTTTATCGACTTTGGCAATCTGCATTTTTTGGTTTGTTCTTGGGTAAAGACAAATATGAAACTGCTATACCTGTCTGAAGAATCAATAACCAAAATGCAAGATTTTAATTTGCAACTACAATTGAAGTATTATAATTTCCTACAATCAAAGGAGGTATTGCTGAAAAAATTAAGCAAGCTATACGAGAGAAGGAAATTTACCTGGATAGTTATCGAAAACAAAAACTAGCAGAGGCCATAAACAATATTTCTGTGTCCAAATTTCAAATGTTCGTTCCACATGTAGCTTCCAAGAATGCTGCAATGACTGTCAAGAGTGAATGAAAATACACTCTACCAACATGTAAATGCAAACAAATATATTGCTACAGTTGGATGGGTGTAATAAATGTTTACTGTATTTGAAATGTTTTGTAATAAAAAAATCCTTTCAATTATGTTTATTTTTATAAGGTGTGAAATTTGTCGAATGAAAAAATGTTGGTCGAATAAAACAATACAAAAAACTAGCATTGGTAAAATAAAAAACACAAACACTTGTAAAACAAAAATAAAAAAACTAGAATTGGTGTGTGTGTATGTATATATATATATGTTGAGTAAACCATATTATTCAATATAGCTAAACAACTGATCCAAGCATTGCCAAAAGTCGGGATTTAGTTTTGGCTCCAAGCAAACGAGGTGAAGGACAAACTCTCGACTCACAAACCTACCATTCAATGTCGGATATAGACAAAATTGTAATAAAATAAAAATTTTTTTTTCAATTATTTGAATGGTTTAGATAAGTGTTCACTGTATTCGAAATATTTTGTAATAAAATAAAATAAGAGTATTTTTCAATTATTGTTTATTTTATTATTATTATAAGGTGCATACCTGACATCAGCATCAGTCTAATATGCTGGTAGCCTAAAACAATATGAATTTTATTATGCCAGCATCAATTTAATGCGATTGTAGCCTAAAATGAGATGAAGGTGGCCTAAAATGACATGAAGGTGGTATAAAATGACATAAAGACATAATGCAAGTCGATGAATCGGTGTAACATCGTAACCTAAGTCGAAGAATGAATGTAATATCTGAGGTGGCACAAAGGCCACCTCGTTTGATGTCATAACCAAAGTCTACGAATGAGTGTGACATCATAACTAAAGTCTACAAACTAGTGTGATTTCATAAACAAAGTCTATGAATGAGTTGGACGTCACAACCCCAATGAGTGGAAGGGAGGAGAAATAAATTGGTGTAATCTTATTGGTTGTTGTATAAGGATGAGGGGGAGGGGGGTTATTGAAACACACTTTGGCAAGTTTTTTTCTCGGAACCAAACAAACCTGTCTATAATTGAAATTTGTTGCTTGCTCATTTTACATTATATTCCCCTCACCACCATATTCAACAACTAATCAAAATGTTCCAAATTCGATATTCCTTCCCTCCCACTCCAACTTAGAACAACTAATCAGAGAATATTGTTTCATTTCCTCTCCCCCCCTCCTTTCAGTTTGCCTATTGGCGGAGAAATCTGGAAAAAAGACATCAGTCGACAGCAAAAGATGGACAGAGAAACATCAAGCTTCCTTCTCTCCCAGAACAGAAGAGAGATAAGGTAAGAACAAAAAGGTAAGTTATTTTATAAATACACCTTATAATATATTAATTTTATACATCTACCTTATCAAATAATAATTTTATGTAGGTACCTTTATAATATTAATATTGTATAAGGTGTGTATATATACCTTATAATATATATACCTTATGAAATATTAATATTATATATAAGGTATATATTTATAAATAAGGTGTATTTACCAATATTATATTTGCCTTATTCCTATTTCTCTGGAGTGGAGGAAGGTTGATATTTCTCCGTCCATCTCTTGCTGTCGAATGCCCTTTTTTTTCAGATTTCTCCACCTTATAAGCAAACTGAAAAGAGGGGAAGGAAGGGGAATGGAACAGTTATCTCTGATTGGTTGCTGAAAGTTGGAGTAGGGGGAAAAGTTGCAATTGCTTTGGTACAGTACCAAGAAAACTTTCAGGTGTGTGTTGTAATCACCGTGTGTTGGAATCACATCAGTGTAGTTCCAAGAAAACCTACGAATGTGTATTGTAATCACATCATTGCAGTTCTGAGAAAACCTACAGGCGTGTGTTGTAATTGCTTCAGTGCAATTCCAAGAAAACTTGCAGGTGTGTGTTGCAATCGACATTCCCCCCACTCCAATTCTCAACAACCAATAGAGTACACCATTTTCCCTTCCTCCCCCTCCTTTTAGTTTGCCGATGTGGGTACAAAATCTGGGGGAAAAAAATGTTAGTCGACTGCGAGAGATGTACAGAGAATTATCGACCATCCTTCAATCCCGAACAAAAGGAATAAGGCAAATATAAGAGTAAATATACCTTATAATATATACACCATATAAAATATTAATATTATATATATCTTATAAAATACATACCTTATAAAATATTAATAATATATATATTATTATATATACATATATGCCTAATTATAAACATACAATATAAAATAAAAATATTATATAGATCTTATAAAATATTAATATTATAATTACACCTTATGAAATATTAATATTTTATAAGATATATTTACTATTATTATACTTGCCTTATTCATTTTGCTCTGGAGTGGAGGAAGGTTGATGTTTCTCTGTCCATCTCTCGCCATTGACTGATGTTTTTTTTCCACATTTCTCTGCCATATAGGCAAACTAAAAGGAGGGGAGGTGAAGGGAAATGGTGTACTCTGATTGGTTGTTGAACATGGGAGAGGGGGTGAAGGAATGTCAATCGTAGAGCACTCTGGTAAAGTCTCATGGAACTAGACAAACTTATCCATAGGCCCTTATACGAATAATTTGTATTCAATGTGTATCTTTATATATATAATTCTTCTATGTGTTTGTATGTCACTGAACTCCTCCTAAACGGGTGGACCAATATTGATGAAATTTTTTGTGTGTGTTCAAGTGGATTCGAGAATGGTTTAGATTCACAATTCGGTCCACTACAAAATGTTTTTTAAATAAATTTTTTAATAAAAACTCATAAACATTGAGTTATGCAGTTCGGTGAAGTCCATCAAGTACATTTGCAAGTACGTTCATAAGGGCAGTGATAAAGCTATATTTGCCGTTCAAAATGTAAATGATAATGACGAAATAACACGCCATCAAATGGGCCAATACATTAGTAGTAACAAAGCTATTTGGAGCATTTTCGGTTTTCCTATACATGAAAGAGATCCTGCTGTTATAAATTTGGCTGTGCATCTTGAAAATGGAAGTGTTTATTTCATGGAACAGACTGCTCTACAACAAGCATTAACTGCTCCAAAAACTACTCTGAGTTTTTCAACCTTTGTAATCGACAAGATGTTTTTGGTCAATTCGCAAAGACATTAATGTACACTAATGTGCCTAGATTTTTTACATGGAATAAACAATAAAAAAATTGGGAACCACGAAAACGATGAATTCCAGTCCCAGGATACGCCGACATATTTATGGCAAATACTTTAGGCCGATTATATACAGTTCATCCTAAGCAACATGAATGCTTTTTTCCGCGTTTGTTGTTGGTTAACGTTCCTGGACCGACATCCTTCCAATATTTGCGAAAAGTCAATGGTATTTCATACGACACGTTCTTTGATGTGTGTCGTGAATTGCATTTACTGGAAGATGATAACCATTGGGATCTCACACTTGCAGATGCATCACTGAGTTCCTCTACACAACAAATTCGTCAATTATTTTCTATAATATTAACAACATGTTTTCCGTCTCAAGCATCTGCTCTGTGGAATAAATATAAAGACTCAATGAGTGAGGACATTTTGCATAGCATTAGAATTACTCACCAAAATCCCAATATCGAATTTTCGGCATTAATAAAGATTGAGGATATTTGTATTCTTAACCGCCCAACAGAAGATTTCATCAACAGCGATGTTCAACGTGAACAACAGTTTGATATGACCTCTTTGGCTACTTTTGTTGCTGATAATGAGCAACTACTTACTGCTGAACAACGAAATGTATATGATCAAATCAATTTATCAATTGCAGCACAACAAGGTGGATTCTTTTTTTTGGATGCACCAGGTGGCACTGGTAAAACATTCCTCATCTCACTGATACTTGCGCGCATTCGATCAGAGAATCATATTGCATTAGCAATTGCTTCATCAGGCATTGCAGCAACCTTACTTGATGGTGGGCGGACTGCGCATTCAGGACTTAAATTACCTTTGAATATTCATACAAATCCCGACGCAATGTGTAACATAAAGACGCATTCAGGCATGGCTGAAGTTTTGAGAAAATGCAAAATTATTATCTCGGATGAATGCACGATGGCCCACAAGCATTCACTTGAAGCTCTCGACAGGACGCTGAAAGATATAATAAATAATACTAGGTTTTTCGGTGGTGCTCTACTGCTGCTGACTGGTGATTTCAGACAGACATTGCCCGTCATTCCACATGCTACATATGCGGACGAAATTAACGCATGTTTGAAAGAATCGTACCTATGGCGAAGTGTCAGTAAATTATTTCTTACCATAAATATGCGTGTTCAACTTCAAAATGATCCATTGGCATCGGCATTTCTGAATAATTGCTAGACATTGGCAATGGCAAAATTCAATTGCATGAAAATACACAATATATCCGACTCCCAGAAAACTTTTGTAACATGGTGGCTACCAAAGATGATTTAATAAAAAGTATCTTTCCAGATTTACGACATAACTACACTAATCATGCATGGCTACGTGAGCGAGTTATTTTAGCCGCAAAAAATTTAGATGTTGATGCCATCAATTTCAAAACACAACAGTCATTGCCCGATAATGAAATTACATTCAAATCGATTGACACTGTTGTTGATCCTGATAAAGTTGTCAACTATCCTGTATAGCTCTTAAATTCACTGGACTTACCTGGAATGCCACCACATAACTTGCGATTGAAGATTGGCTCACCTATCATTTTGCTTCGGAATTTGAATGCGCCAAAATTATGTAATGGCATGCGATTGGTGATAAAAAAAATCGTGGACAATATTCTTGAGGCCACTATTTTGAACGGCAAATTTCAAGGTGAAGTTGTTCTTCTACCACGGATCCCAATGATTCCTTCAGACTCACCTATCTCATTCAAACCTTTTGCAATTTCCAATTCGCTTGGCATTTGCTATGACTATTAATAAGTCACAAAGTCAAACAATGACATTTTGTGGCTTAGATTTAGAAAATCCTTGCTTTTCGCACGGCCAATTATATGTTGCGTGTTCGAGGGTTGGCAAACCATCGAGTTTGTTTGTTTATACCCCTCAAGGATTGACCAAAAATATTGTACATTCAATGGCATTACAATAAATATATTTTTGTACATAAAAAAAATATACCTGTTATGAAAATAGCTCTAGTTTTATCTTTTTTACCCTTTAATTAAAACAAGTTTAAGTTTCTATTCAACATAGCTTTTATATTCAACTTAGCTCATAGTATATACATATTCACACGCAATCGATAGGTCGAATTGTGGTAACTGTACATGTGATGATGTCAGGTATTGTAATAACTTTTTTTTATAAAAATTTTCATCAAAACGGTCCAGATTGTTACAACTTATTTAAAAAAGTTTGAAATTTTCGTATTTAAGACATATGTACAGGACAATGTCTGTCGGGTCCGCTAGTCTTGTATAAAAGGGAATAATAAACAAGATTTTTGCGATCCAATTCCAAAGATTCGCTCTTCATGTAGCTGCCAAGATTGCAATGATAACTGTCGAAAGTGAAAAAAAATCTACGTCAAATGCAAATGCAGACAAGGAGTCCACTATCGCATTTGAAAACAAAAATTAAATGTTTTACTAAAAGTCAACTGCATAATGATGTTTGTAAATGATCAAATAAATAAACAATTGTTAAAAAAGGTTTTAAGTATCATTTCCCTATTTTTTTAAAATACTTACCTTCTTGGTTCTCATGTCTGAGTTCTTTGTATTTGTTCATCAAACCAATAAGTTTCTCATTAAACACATTTTTCCTCATGAGCCGAAATTTACTCGTACCATACAAAGGTAACTCGATATTAATTTGCCTGTTATGCATCGTATTTATAGCTTGATCTAAAGAACCCATGTACAATTTTTGGGAGAAGGGTGTGGATAATAAAATATTAATGGCCTCCCCGAAGCTCGGAAATGTATTTACAATTACCATTGTTTTTTTGCATCATTTTTTCTCCAATCTGTCACCATTGCCATTTGCGAGCGAACCTAAGAAATATTGCGATAATTTACAGCTACATAGTTTAATTGAAACGAGTTTGTCTGTCTAATTTCGAAATTATTCAAATTGTTTACCAAATTATTAAAAATTTCAAGCATTTGTTGCAAAGTCTGTAACAAATCGACACTTATATTTACACCATCTATAATTTGTATAGTTTTATTAATTATGTTGCATAAAATTTTTAAATTAGTAGACTTGTCAAAAGCATCACCACCTTTTTATATTCATTTTCTAAAAAGTGATTATTTTTTCCATCAACCCTTTTATTTTCTTATCCCTTGACTCACAAGATGCTGTTAAATATTCGAGGTTATAGTTCGATAGTAGCGCGCATCTGGAAATTGCCAATTTTTGTACCAAGTACACCAACGATTTGAAAATAGTGTATTGATTTTCAGCCAATGTAGATTCCCACTCCGTTAAAATTTTTGAAAATTCTTCACCTAAACGAAAGAGTTTAAAAGTTTGTTGCCTTTCTGCGAAGTGATTTGTGTTTTTTCTAGCGAAGATGACAAAAATTCTGCATGGTGCAGCATTTGAGAAAATTTATCCAAGTTTGTGTGTTCGAAAAATGAGATTTTCGGCGCACATGTAAACTGAATCAGACCGGCTTCTACACTGGCACAAACATTTTCATTCATTGTTTTTTTTTAATCTGGGTTTTCCACAGTACTTATAAGATTTTTTTTTCCGTCATGCAACACCAACAAAAGCAACAGCAAAGAACCTTGTTTCCATAGCTGCAACTTCAACCACTCAGACTACAGTACACCGACTCTGACATTCTCGAAACGAACCAGCAATTTTCTTCTCAGCTACTAAAGTCTTTTCCTCCCCCTCCATAACAACATCCACCTATAACCGAAACGTTCATTCCCCACATCGAAATGCGAATAGAGCCAGATGATAGTCACGAAGAATTTATGCAAAAACTTAAAAATTACATATCTCTATTCGTGGAAATTTTGACGGGAATCCATACGAACATCACGCAAACAAAAAGGTGGTCGGTGATTCTTCTTGTGTGTTAAATACCTCGGTGGCTATGAAACGAGTGATTATACATTTCGCCGAGCTCGGCCGACTAGAATCGGAAATGGTGAATGATGGAGCAGTCAGTCATCAGTACGTATAAATTATAAAATCAATCCTAGATTCCAAATATGAAGACTGCAGGAAAATATAACGTGGTTCTGTCGATGCTCGAACAACACAATCTCCTAACCACATATACTCCTGTTTCTAATGTGGCTGAACGGATCCATCGAAGCACAGCCTATAATCAACACCACTCGTTCATCAAACACATTAAATTATTTCCACCTTTGCAATCTCCATTCGATACATTTATGAAAGAAGCTTTGAAAAAATGCAACAACAGAAAAGAAATTGACTACAAACTTTATCGTATAATATCGGACAATTTGGAAACGAACAAAACGCACGTCGTCTGCAAACTCAGACACCAATTTTTACCACTCAGTGAATCAATGTTCAAGAATGCATCTTTCAATACCTTCAAGAAACAGTTCGAGATAAAATAAAAAGTCTGTATTTTATCTCGAACTGATGAATAAAAAAAATGCGATGTATTTAATGCATATGCAAACATTAAAGTTTCATAAAAAATATTAATAAAAAACTTTATTTTAAGTTTTTTTAATTTATATATTTTATTTATATATCTAACCCATTAGTTTGAGATCTGTGCTCTTGTCATCAGATATACTTTCCTCATCATATTCGTTACACTCGACAAGTTCAAATACTTCCCGTTGGGATAACAAATGTTCAAATTATAAGCTACCATAATACCTCATATAAGAGCGAAAATCATGTCTGGAGGAATCGTCGGTGAAAGTGTTCTTATTTATAATGACCACAACTGTATTCACACCTTTGATGTTGATTTATCGATTCACCTAACCATTATAAAGAATAATTTTCTCATAAATTTAAATTAAGCCGATATTGCTAATGTGCGATATTTGTTTAAGAATATTTCACCATTGTTGGATAAATCAGCCAACTATTACGACTACACGTTGGCTGGTTCTCGTCGAACAAAATTGGCGATGTCAACACACGACATCGACCAATACGAACACCATCTTCAATTCACAGGCAATGAGAACTTCACATTCGACTTCCACAACCACGCCAAAAATGTGTGTGAAGTAAAATGTCAAAAAACTCCACCACAAAATGAAAGAACCGCGATAATGAACTAGGTTCAGACATCACTCGTGTATTAAAATGAACTATTGGCAATCGACACACCTCACGTTTTCGACACAGTCACTGTGTTTCAATCAGATGTTTCAAACAACTATTCATTCAATAATCTTGTACAAGAACAACAGCAATTACCGGAGCAAAACCGATACTCATCAAATTTCGTACCTAATAATTACATACCCAATAAACAACTAGAATTACCAAGCAAGAACAACAAACTATTAATTACATACTTGACGAGCAACAACAACAATTACTAGAGCAAAACCAACTTAGCCCAAATGATATACCTAACAAACAAAATATTTTAGAAAATCACAAGAGTGGTACACCAGAAAACCAGGACGCCCACACGACAAAACTTCGACAAGAGTCGATGAGTGGATGCTTTTGGTTGAAATACCAAATATTTCCGAACAAGCAATGATTGGATTGTATAATGGTGATTGTGAAATACATGCTTTCATCTAACAGGCACTAAATTCGGAAACTTTCAAAAGTAGTGGCGGTGCTGAATACATAGTTCTAAACGAACAACTTCCAACACTGCATTTTAAACTTGATGAGATTAAACATAAATACAACATAAGTTACTAACGCCTATATATATTAAGATTATCTGATAAAATTACTGATTAAATCGTTAGGGAAAATATTTTACTTTCCGAAATCAAATCCAAGTTTTCAGTTGCGATCCCCAATGCAGCAATTCGAAACGTCATTATACCATTCGATATGGGTTTGACGGTGTTGCAAAATGTTTTGGTGTTTAATTTTTACCTAGCTGATAGCCACGAGGTTCAAGATTTTTTCAAAGTGAAAGTTCTTGTGATTAACAATGACCATTTTGAAAATTACAGGCACATGTAAGCAGCGGGCATTAGTCGCAAATTCGTGCCCAAACAATCCCACGGGCACAATAACGAATTGAGTAACTCTGGTAACATAAATCCTCTTTTATCAATGGGCTACGAAAATGTAATGTTTTATTGTCCAAATGGAAAAGTACACCAGGCAACCAAACGAATAAAAGTCGCTGATTCGATCGGTGCGAATACACCACAACATTTTAAATTGCAGCCAATAGAACAGTCCAGTTTCATTTCGAAAGATATTACTGACTTGCAAGATGTCTCCTCGATCGATCTAGACACAACGCAAGTAAAACCTCAAATAATTCAATCGACTTTAACAAGATTGGTGACAGATAATCCCCAATTACAACGACAACAACGAGATGTAATTACACCTCCAACTCTGCCATTTTCTATTCAAAACATTTCGCCCAATTACAACCTATCAGATTATTTTACCTTCCAGTCACCTAAAAACTCATCTTTGTGCTGTAATCAACAAAATCACACGATGATTTAATGTTCAATGCTTTACGATCGCACAATTTAATCCCTTCGAATGAAGATGTGACGGCTGGGGGAAGCGGTAACGGAAACGATCCAACTCGGATAAATGAGGTAAACACACCAGTCGAATTCGACCCGACGACTCAAATTCAAATAAACGTTCCTCCCAAGGGGGATTTAACCCTTGTTCCACAAGTCGCTACATTACCCGATGAGTTGCAATTTGCCACAAAGGAAGAAAACGATTCATCGCGATCGTCGAACCAAACGGCTCCATTGTCTGATGAATTCACCATCAATTTAGGCAAAGGAATGGGGCAAAAAAATAGTAAAACCATTAACCCAAAAGAACTACTTTATAGTATTCACTTTTGCAAAGAATTCATGGAACGAACATACAACAACAACCAAGTAAAAGCGGCCCTTTCTCTCGCTGGAATATATTTGCTTAAATTGGCTGCCAAAAAGAAAATTACCATTGAAGTATGCGACTATCTAAGAATCGCGATCGAATCTTATCAAAAAGCCAATGTATAACTTACATAATTTACCGTTCCGGGAAAAAAGTGCGAAGATAAATAATTTTGTAAAAGAGGATAGTTGTAAATAAATTATTTGTTTGGGTATCATCTCATCGCCTCGAGCCAACTGGGAACAAATTTAAAAGACTTTGAAAATTGAAGGTTAGATTTAAAAACTTGTAGTGTATATCTCTCAAAAATAAAGTCAATTAAATAGCCATCTTCCACCTTCTGGGCCAAATTTGCAACATCGTTATATTTTCGCATATATTTTTTGGTATCTAATTTTTGTATTTTATAAACCCCTTGTATAAAATCGAAGAAAATTTCTTCTCGGCATCGATGATTTCTGTAAAATCCATCAAGAAAACACCTGCGAAAAATGTCGCCAAATACAACTTTTATTCTACAGTGTATTTCCTGTATTCTAATTTTAGCATTAGTTGAACAGAAATTATATTTTCATCGAAAGGAACTTTACCGAAATAATTTTTTTTTTTTTTTTTTTTCGCGAATCGACATTCTTACACTTCGACACACTATTCTGCAGTTTTTAAGAAAGATTTTTTTTTTTGTTTTCAATGGCCAGTTGTAGTTGTTTATTTCTATCTCGTTGTATGGAAAACATCAATTTTTTCGTATCCGGCACTATTTTAAACCTTAACTGCAGTGATGGGTATTCGGTAAAATGACAGGGAATGGGAAGGACAACGAGGGTGGGATTTTCACAACTACCGGTGTCTATATTGAAAACTTTATCGACATAGAGATAAGTCAGGCGACATCTATCGCATTTGTAACACAAATATTTAAATTTTTGATCACATTCTTTAAAGTGTTCGACTTCTCCATTACGAAAAAAAAAAAAGGGGGATTGATCTTATAGGGATGCACAATATAACCATTTTCTTTTTGCACACATTCGGGTTGTAGACAGTTTATTCGGCTTTTAGAAAGTCCGTGCTCATATTCGACGATTTCTGGTAATCCGTAATTACAAACGGTGTAGGCAACGTCCGCGTAAGGCAATCTGATTTTGTTCAATTTGTCGACACAAATGTTGCCAATATCCCGTTCCATCCTAATCGTATCAGTGTTCGTACAGCACACAGTGCCATCAAAAATCATATTCTTTGGGCATACTTCCAAAATACTTTTACAATTGGGCCCGCATTTTAAATACATATCCTCAAGTTTTTATTTTTGTTTGCGGATTCGGAACCATCGATGTTCATCAAGTTGCAATATTGTTCGTATGTTATGTAATCGACTTGATTTGGATTACTACACTCACTGTACATCAACTGCAGGCATTCGTAAAAGCTCAGTTTCGGGGATATCGATGCAAAGAGTAAGGGATTTAAATCACTATGTAGCTGAATTTTATAATCTGTCCCGACTTTGTCGAGTACAGTCAAAAGTGTTTGTGTGCGACTATGTTTGAACCATTTTTGTTTCTCAAAATTCCATTCCTGTTTGTGATGTGTTTTTTCCGATTCACCGATAAAATTCGCCTCGATTTTCGAGCTTTCTGCATTCTCTGCACCCGTCGCAAAAACTTCGTACTCGCAATATGTATTTGTTTTACACAAAGTGACCAATTTAATTTTTTCATTTTTGACTGGGTTCAACCTAAACAAATCTTTAGCCAATTTCACATGATAGTAATCTGGAGTTTTTGCATGTAGTAAAAACAAATACACCATCAATATTACAAGCGATAATACAGCTTGAACAATGATGCTAATAGTGCAGGAATCCATTAATACATTTCTTTCTCTCACATACACACACACACACACCCACTCTCTCTCTCTCTTAGAGAACAAGAAATTATAATCGAAGGATTAATCTCAAAGCCAATGTATTTGAAATATACCCGTCAATATGGGCTGCTTCAACACAAATAAAATCGTCAAAATAACTACTCGTACAATAAAGTAGAAATAACCAAAGGTACTTGATGGCTTCCAGTTCTGATGGTAGTTGGACCATTTTTCCAAATTAATCCACATATATGAACCATGACAAATCGATGGAAAGGAGCAGATCGACTAGTCTAGATAAATGAAATTTATATTTGAGATACATATCAAACCTTTAAAAATAATCAATTTCCATACAATTTCATTAATGCTTTTATCCAGCGTGTATAAAACTCGGCTATCGGATGTGTAAGTTTGAATCAAAGGCGTTGTACCATTTAACACAATTCAAATGCTCGACATTGAGCGAAAATTTTTTTTACCGAGCATCTTATTTTTTTCTAATTATCGGTCAATATCATCAAAGAATCGAACTACATCCACTCCACATAATCTCCATAAAACCAGACGTTTTCGCGTAAACCAAGCGCCGCTTGCACCACGAGTTCTGTGAAACGTTCGACGATCATCAGTTGACGATCATGGGAATGTGGAAATGCCATTCGAGGTATGGTACGCCGCTGCCAAAAATATTTTTTGCGATATGTTGAAGTTGATCGATGTCAAGTGTATCGCGCCAGTTAAATTCCAACTGCCTGTACCTACATTCCAATAACCGAACAATTTCCGCCTGCATGAAATAAATTTCGATAAATGGAGAGAAAAAAACATGATCATCGTTGATAAACATGCTCGTTTGGCCTAAATTCACTACCGCCTTGGCAAACATCAGGAAACACAAGGGTCAAGATACACACGAATGAACATTTCTCAAGGTTTTGACATGTTCAACAATCTGAGCAAAATGTGCGCAAAAATCTTATCAGTATTATCCGAGGACAACCATTTTGAAAATGGGCGTTCGATCGATAATACTTTGGACATTATTTTTTTTGCGAATAATCCTCGTATTTCCTTATTTGTTTTTCCTTGATAAATGTAAGAGACATGTTTAACTCTGCTTTACAAATCAGACGCGATGGTGAAGATTCCGATGTGGTTGGCGATTCAAGATACGGCGGATACAGGGGTGTGAGAAAAGGATTTCGCAATCAGAGAATCGCCAGCAGAGATGACAATCACCAACTGGCCGATAAAAGAGTAAAAAAAAATAAATTCACAAAGAAAAGGCGAGCGCAAGGCATCGCATTCATCGACTTAGACGGCACTTTAATAGACGAACGTATAAACAAATTCCATGGAGCCAATCATTTATTAGCAACTCTGGCAAAAGACTTTAAAGTGTTGCTGTGGACGTTGGGCAACAAGGTGCACGCGAAAATGTTTATCGAACAGTTTCTGCAAGCCAAAAAATTTGCAAAAGTTTTGTACGGGTTGCACAGAAAAATTAAATCGGTATCTATCATTCGCCAACAACTTCCGATAACAACGGGCCCGTACATTTTAATAGACGATTCGGTGCATAATTTGAATATGGGAGGTTACCACTTACCGGTCGACATTAAAAAATATTATTATGTACCAAACATCAAAAATGAAAAAAAAAAATCAGTTGATCAATTACAACTCATTTCTAAATGATTTGTACGATCTGGTGGATGCTTGGCACCAATCTATCAGTTAACTCACTCGCCCAACAATGCCGCATTTTTTCATAACCATGCAAAAGATTAATTAAAAATGTTTCTGGAAGAGCCATCAGATGTAATGGCAGTGTCCAAGTATGCAATAACTTTGTAATCAACTCCATGTATTCATAAATATTTCCATTCGAGTTGCTTCTACACATACAGTTCTTCTTGTAGTGAGAATAATCAAATCTTTAGAACTCGAGAGTGTCCATTCTGTTATGCTCCCTGGGAGGGAATATACCTTATATATACATGGTTTCACACCCAATATTTTTTTTATTTTATGTGTTTGCATTTGGTAATTGTAACTTTTTTTTCATATCAAGAGAAACATCAATGGAAATAGCAGACTACAACAAACCATGATAAATGAAAACGAATGTGTAATGAAAAATAAAAACAGACAACACATGGCCAAAAATTAACGATATAGTTTCCCGATAATAACCTACTATTAATTCGCAGTTGCTGGTAAAAATATTAAAAACTTTATCTTGTTCAAACAAAGTTTTGAAGTAATGATATGTGCAACACTTGCAAAATTCCTTAATTTCCACTACAACACAAAACGCGTCGGAAGAATCGCCAAAAATTTGGACAATTTCGAGAGTACCGGGATACCATTTGTGGTTATTTACACTGATGAACCAATGTCATAGAATGTTCATGTTAAGAAAATTTACCGGGCGGTGTTTCGCCAACAGAAATTCGGTATTCTGTTGGTCGTTATCATGAAATCTAGATTCGATGGAGATAACTTTTGGCTCGGTCTTGCAAAATTATTCCCAATCGTTCAATGCATTACTAACAGCAACATCGGAATATTTTTCATATATATCTTTCATGTCGGAAAAAATAGTGATGAAAGATCTTATGTCATTGTTTTTTTTAATGAAACTCTTTTGTCAGTTAGTTATGCAAGACATCCACCGAGGCATTAAAAAAAAAAACAAATCACGACCACAGTGGGTATATATACGATGGCATCAGTTAAGATAAATCACGCCCAGCACTTGATACACTCGCAAGTTTCAACATACAATATGTTTTGTAATCTGCAAGGCTTCTGTGATAACAATGGCGAATATGTGCCTAAGGAACTGGCAGTCACCAATATTGATAGTTTCACCGAAAGGTGGGTCTTCAAATCTCTGTATCCGGGGAAAGCATTGGATGATATGAGTAAAAAGGTAAACTATTGGCTGAAGGAAAATATTCATCAATTGGCATGGCAAGATGGCGAAATTCCCTATGACAATACTGAAAGAGAAGTATTTCAATTGATAAGGAGCCATTAAAACAAATATATAATATTTGTTGCAGGATCACATCAAATACAGTGGCTAAAGAAGTCGTGCAAATACAAGCACTATCTCGACATTGTGGATTTGCAAAAAACTTACAAATTCCCATCATTTAAGACTCTGGTAGCAATATATGGGAACGCAGGCCATTATGATTGTTGGAGACTCTTTTGTGGATTTATGTGTGCAGATAGAAATTCGAAATTATTGTGTTTGTTGTTCCGCGATAATGTTGTGGCAAAATGGGAAGATTTCTAAAAACAACAGCGAAATTGAAATAAATTGTATCAAAGACTTTACATTTAAAGATCTTGGTGCGGGTTCACAACAGAAGAGATAGTTCGACTGTATTGCTGCAGGTCAAATCTCCATATCCATTGGCCAACTGAAGAAAAGTTTCCGTGAATTGGAGGGGTAAGATGAAGAAATTCCCTTCAATAAAATTGAAGATGACTAACAAAATAAATCTCATTGTATATAACTATGTTATATATTTCACAACTGATTTTTTTGTAAATAAAAATTTTTCATATTTTGTTTGTAAATAAGATTTTTTTTTTTTCATTTACTCGAGATGTTGGTTACATTAATTTTCCACACCTATCAAAACAAAACCAGATATTACTCTTATGTTTGTCAAATTATCAGACTAAGCCAACATTAAGCCCAAAACTGTTAAAATAACACAGACCTATCAAATAAGTTTTTTGTTTGCATTCTCTTATCCCTTTATGGTATAATTGTAGTATTATGGTAATGGTAAACTAGTTAGAATCAACTACAATTTTTAATAAAAAATATATTAAAGTTGAATTTTGAAAGGGTACAAATTACAGGTTGCCAGTCAAAAGAAGATTATTTTTACTTAATTTTTTTTGTATACAATAAGCCATTGGGATTTGCACAAAACCATTACAACTGCAACATCATTGGACAGGAGATCTCTTCGGTTGTCGAATTATTTAACAGGTATTGTAAAAATGGCTCAAAAAATTAAACTAAAAATAATAACTCATGGGAATAACATAAGCAGTTTGGAAGAGAGCTGGATTCGATATTCTAACAAATATGAACTCACCAAATATAATGTCCAGAATACAAAACTTTAAAATAAAAAATGTATTGAATTGAGGAAAATGGCAAGAAAATTAAATATCAGAGGATATTCCTATAAAAGAAAACGAGAACTTATAGAGAGGACTAGCAAAGTTGAAACTAACCATCCGGATGTAAAAACAATAACTTATAAAAATAAACTAAAATTGGAGCATTAAATTTAAAAAAAAAATTTAAAGCTTTTAGAAAAGTACTAAGAATAAAAAAAATTATATTCTAAACAGAGATACTTTGGTGGAACATATAGTTAATTGTAAATTTATTTCAGAAAAAAAATTCCAAACAATTTAGAAGACTTGAAAGTTTCAGAATTGTAGTAAATAGCTAAAGAATTCAGAATTAAAGGTTATGCATAGATGAATAAAAATAAAAGCATCAAGAAATAGTTTATACAACATATATTAAATGAAAGATAGAAATTGAAGAAAATTCAAAAATTTTACTTAAAAACAAATAATTTTGAAAATATCTGTATTCTAAAATCATTGTCAAATACCAACTGATATAAAATCCCCTGTTTTTATAATGAATTGTACACGATTTAATATAACCATTTATAGTGAAATGTTGTTGATTAGAAGGACTCTTCAGTTGTCGAGAAATAAGAATTTTGACTTTTCGATTTTCGTGGTATTGATAATAAGGCAATGAGAAATTATGGTTCAAGATGAAAGATATAGCTTCATTTCTCGGATATAAAAAAAACATAATGCAATTTTTAATTTGGTCAAACCAAAATAGAAAAGAACATGAGCAGACACAAATGGATTTTCCCTCAACCATGAAAACCCCCTCTAATTGGCAACAACATATGATGTTCATCAATAAAAAAGGATTGAATTTATTGATACAAAATTCGAGAATACCCACATCGAAATACCTGATCAAAGAATTCGACTTAAAACTTAATCTCATTTCGAGAACAAAGGAACAAGATTACATCAGCATAATTGTGAATTGTTTCAAACATCTGAACTACAAGTTACAATGTACAATCAATAATTATCTAATAGAGTTTTACTTTTTCGATTACAAAATTGCAGTTGATTGCGACGAATATAATCACAAATACAGAAACACTGAATATGAAATCGAACGACAAAAACACATTGAGTAAAAGCTAAATTGCACATTTATCAGATTCGATACAGATGCTGAGAATTTCAATGTACATGATGTTATAAACACTATCGTTAATTTGATAGAACAACGGAATTTCAGTTTATACAATGCTATCAACAGTATCATTTGAATAACAACAAAAAAATAAATAATTAAAAAAATAAACCTTGGTTCATTACATAATTGTATAATTTTCTTTGTAAACAATTTGTCTATATATAAGCAAAAACCATTGCACCTGCAATGCCATTGGATATGAGATCATTTTAGCATTCGAATTTCGAAAACGTTGACTGTTGGATTTTTATGCTAATAGACCCTTTGTGGGCGAGGGTCCTTATATAAAATTGACCTCCTTTTTAACTTCAATTTTTGGTCTGGAAAAATTGGTATAATGCCAAAATTCAATTTAGGTGTGCACTAAAAGTCCCCCTCTTTAAAATTAGATTTTTTATATTTTCAACACAAAGCTTATCTGCTCCCCTTAACCCCCCAATTATCACTTTCATTATGAATCAATATCACAGATTACTTTGAAGAAAGATTGTGGGTGAGGATCCTTATACAAAATGGATGCCCCCATTTTTTACAAATTAATTTTTTTTATTTATTATTAAATAAAATTAATATTTTTCTATATATATATATATATATATATATATATATATATATATATATATATATACATATGTAACCGAACATCATTCCACTCACAATGTCGTAGCTTAAATAGTCTTTTCCATTGCCAAATTTCCAAAGTTTCTAATGTTGGATTTTTGTGCTGATCGGCCATAATGGAATTGAACAATTTTTGTTCAAAGGAAAATGTTGTAGCATAATTTATTGGATATAAGAACTCATGTAAAGTAATTTTAGGCAGTGTAAAAAATAAACGGATGAGAACATGGTCGAAATCGAAAGGTATTTTCGACATCCGCTCCAACTAACACCTTCACTCCAAAAAAGGGTCTCTTTACAAAATTCAATTTGGGTGTGCATGAAAAGTTCCTTACATTAAAATTCAATTTATATATATATTATTTATCAAAATTAATATTATGAAATAAACAATACTACAGTAAATATTAATTTTTTTTCTATGTCTAGGGAACTAGATATAATTTCACTCACAATGTCGTTGGTTCACCAGTCTTTTCAGTTATCAAACATCCAAAGTTTCAAATGTTGGATTTTTGTATTAGTCGACCATAATAGAATCGAACAATTTTGCTTCAAAGAGATAGATATTGCATTATTTCTTAAGTACGATAATCCACGTAAAGCAATTTCAAAATTTATCAAATCAAAATGGAAAAGAACGTGGGTAAAATTGAAGCATCTATCTCAAAATAACATTGACATCACCTCCAACTGACAACTGCATAGCATCTTCATCTCTGAGCCTGGCCTATATGCTCTGATAACACACTCGAATCCACCAGAGGCTGAAAAGTTCACTAATTGGGTCTATGAAGAGTTTATACTCTCTTTGAGAAAAAACTGCCAATACAAACTCAATATATAAAAAAATAATAAGAAAATTAAAGTGCTGAATCATGGCTTACCCAAAACAAACAAATCGTTGATATTGGCCAACATAAAATTGATATCTACAAATGAAGAATTGATAATTGCCAGACAAGATTCTGAAGAAGCAAGACGGGATTCCATGGCACTCTTTCATCGCATCGCCAACATTGCCTAAGATGTAATCATTAGACCCGAATCTGATAATGTATTACACACATTGACCATGTATGTGCTGGATGAAAAAAACCAAGAAATATCCTTCACCCGATGCCAACATCGATTACTCGCCAAATCTCTGAAACAGCTCAACGACAAAAATCCAAATATCAGGGAACTGTACAGGAATGGGCACATCCCGAATGGTGTGAACATCTTGAATTACTTGAAAGATTGGCTGAAATACTCAAAAATACTGTATTCTGTCTGTATTAACATTGTGCACATTTTGGATGCCATGGAATTAGAGCATGTTGTATTGTTTGTGCATAGCATAATCACATCACTGAAAGACTTGAATAAAATGTAATTTGTGTGAAATAAAAAATAAAACATAAAGAAATAATAAATATCAAAAAAAGTTACATAATATTTTTGTTTGTCACTCACAATGTTATTGGTTGAACAGTCTTTTCCACTGTCAAACTGCTGAATTTTCATATTGGTCGACTATAATGGCATTGAACAATTTTTGATTGAAGGGGAAAGTTATAGAATAATTTATTGGATATAAAAACTCATGTAAAGTAATTTTAGACTGTGTAAAAAATAAATGGATGAGAATGTGGTTGAATTTTGAAGGGAGTGGCCGGAAATGTTCCCTTTCCAAAATTCAATTTGGGGTCCCCAAAATTGAAATAATGCCAAAATTCATTTTTTATACTAATTGTTAATGAAAAGTTTATGTGACTCCCCTTAGCCCCCCAAACTAACACCTCCATTACAAACCAACATCATAATAGGGTTGCTTTAAATGGACATTGAGGGTTTAAACCCTGCAAATTCTCACTTTAAAATTCTATTTCCAGCAAGATTTCGTCAGAGGGCTCCACAATCGACATCCCTCCTCTACTACTTCCAGCAACCAATCACATTGCAGTATTTCACTTCCCTTCCCTTAATCTCTTTTCAGTTTGGGCTATATAGCTGCAAAATGTGGAAACATCACTCCTGCTCCAAGAGAGGAGAGGAATAAGGAATAAGTATAATAATAATTACAATTATTATTATTATATATAAGGTATATTTACTATATTATATTATTATACTTACTTCATATTCCTTTTCTGCTCTGGGAGGAGGAGTGATCTTTCTATGTACAGCTCTCACCTTCGACGGGTGTCTTTTTTTCCAGATTTCCGGTCCATACAGGCCAAACTGAAATAAGGGGAAGAGAGTGGATTTGAATACTGCAACTTGAATGGTTGTTAAAAGTAGAAGTGGGGGATGGGTAATGTCGATTACAATACACACAAGTGGGTTATCTCGAAACGAATCCATTTTTATATAAATTGTCTTTTTTATAAATCATTACCACAGTTACTGATTGGCATCATCTTGGTGTAAAAAAAGGAGAGTAATTTCGTTCACTTTCAACAGCCATCATGGCGATATTCGACGACACATGAGGATGGAACTCTCGTAATTGGACATGAAAACATTGTCTATGATTTCCATGAGTTTCTCTATTTGTCTTGGATCCCAACTGCTTGTGAGGTAGGTTCGATTTTTTGCACGATAGGCTTGGAAACATATCTTGGTAAAACATTTTTTGAAAGGTAATAGTGATAATAAAAGTTTAATCACATCTGCAAGTACAAGTTTTGTAGTGGTGGGCTCGTGTTTTTCCAAGGACAAAACAATCTGGGTAGTTCAAAGTAATTGATGAATTTAGCTTTGTAGCCGATGTTTATACCGTTTGTTTCATACAGAACATCGAGTCCTTTTGCCGGTTTATTGGAGTGCTCCGATTCTATCTGGATCTCTGTCACTTGATTATCATAATACCAGTTGTTTAAAATGTGTATTGCACCCAAAATTTTTAATACTCTTCGAAATCGTCCACTCCGATGTAGAACCAAGGCCTGAAACATACAACCAAGTCGTGAAATTTATTCTCTGCAAGTTTGATAGTGATGTAATCAAACAATAATTCATTTAAGTTCAACCGTCCCAAATCGTCAATACTTTTTACATAGGTGTGTGTTTTTGTTGTAATACCTTATAAATACTTCTTGAAATAAGATGATGCTTTGTATATATACAAATTTATGCATCGATAAAGACAACGAAGATGAAAGCACGTAGTTCTTGGCTCTCTTGTTGGAAGTTGTACAAAGAGAATCCCTCTTTTTTGTGTGGTGTAATTAGAATTTCAAAATATGTCGATATCCTTCCCCTCGATACAATTTTCGACGATTACTCGGACGATGTGTTTGTCAACTGAAATTTTGCAGAACTCAAGCCACATTCGCACAGAGCACGTTATTACTTGTGCAATTACATTGACGAATCAAACTTGGACATTCTACACTCTCTGCACATATCTCGAACCCTGATACTAAACAAGAGTTCGTTTTATTATTCGGGTGTCTTGTAGAGGCATTTCACACCCTATGTCACCCACTGCCATTTCGATTTGATAGAGTTAATTTCCAAGACACGAAAATCCATAATCACATTTGTTCCCCTTGACAGCGACATGCACGATGTGAAACAAATTAATCTCGAAATGTTGAAACGTTTTCACCAATGCACAAATAAAAAGGCCAATTTCGAGTTGAGGGATGATTACTCTGTTCTGTCCCAGATTATATACTCGTGCTCAAACAGGGAATTTGAGCACTACTTACAAACAGACTCTGTCGCGAAGAAGACTTCGTTAACACCCTATTTGAAAAACAACAAAGGCAAAAATTCCATTTTATTCACTCATCTTTACAACAAAACCCCAATTTCTTTACCCAAATATCCATCTCGTCGAAAGGACGCCGGGCGATTCCATGCCCCATCGAGAATTGGCCAAGTTGACAATCAATCATGATGAGATATCCACCATTGGCACCTACAACAAGTTGTACCTAAAACACAATGATAAAATTTCTTCCTTTGTGTGAAGGAAAAAAAAGGTGAAAACAAAAAGTGGGAAGAAAAGAATATATATACATATATACACATATATACAATATGTACTTGTATATAAGAAAATATGCAACAACAAACTCCAAATCTTAGTTATCTGTCGGAAATGGATCTCGATAACCTAGAACAGAAAGTCGTTAAAGTGGACTGATGTTTGAGTAAACTGTGAAACCTGTTTCTGGAAATTGCAAAGATTGTCATTTCGTAAGAGATGGTGGCAACCACGTTCAAGACGACAGAGACAACATTGACTACAGAGGCTGCTGCAGAGAAAACGGCTAGAAAGGTTCAAGTCCCAACTGCCATCGTTGGCGAACCTGTAAAAAAATCAATACTTATTACAAACAAAATGCACCATAAAAAATGAGGGGTCGTCGCCATCAACAACCCAGCCATCATCACCAGAAGATTCCACCCAGGCCCATCATAGTGGTAAGTAAAATGGTACCTGCAAACAAAAAAGAAAAAAATCTTTGAAAGATGTGGTTCCATTGAAAAAAAAATCTAATAAAACATAAAAGCTAGAAAACCAGGATGATCAGTCGACCATTCTCACAGTTTGATCTATCATGTTGAACACATCAGAGTGCTCTAGTAAAAGCAAAGCCGTGGATTCGGAATTGGTCAAACAGTTACTGACTCTGAAAATTCCTATCAAGTGTAATCATCAGTACTTAAACGTCGCTGCTCAAACTAAGAGGGGAGACGATTTTGAAACCAACACACTCGTATGTAAATTATGCAATCACCAAAAATAAAAACCAATCCATGAAATCATCAAAGGTGAAGACACTCGAATGAAGCAGTCTATTCGTCATCGAATCACTAAAACACACATATTTAATTTCTTGTAAATATCCGTATAAAAATAGCAAATCTAGTCTGATTGAATTCCTTCAAATTCCACGAGGGTGTGTTGAAAAGGTTTTTTTTTGCCGCCTGTCGTGAATTCGTCGAGGAAACACACAGTGTTCTGTGCAGCGAATGCTTGGTAGACTTTAACGGTACTGGCACGATAATGTTACTTGTTGGAAATATCACATTTTCGTCATGTTTACCGACAAGATGAGACCTGTGAAGAACGGTTTTTGTTTGACTGCAAATGTCTGTGGTCGGGTGGGAAAATCTGTTCCAAATTCCTTTAATAAACATCTCGAGCATTTCATTTTATATCTGCATACTTGTACAAGAATTATGTTTCCATCTGGAATCATGCGCAAGGGGAGCTTTTCGAAAAGCTCTGCGGGCCCGAAATTTTTCAGTTGATGAAAGATATGCACTCCAATATCGAAAAGGGCAGATAGAAGAATTTATCGATAGATTTAACAATGAGCCCAAACTTGCTTCCCTACTTGAATTGTGTAGGGAATTCATTTCACAAATGTCTGTGATCTACCATACGACACTTTAGAGAAATTCCTTGAGATTTTCAATGATCCCGATGTTCAGGGAGCAATCAAAACACTTTTCGAAATTATGTTAAAGGTATGTTTACACCAATTGCAAAATAGAAAGATGAAGATGAATGGTAATGATAATGTTGGCGAGTCTCAATTTGAATAGAGTATATAAATAAGCTTTTAAAGAAAAGGGAGAAATCACCCGATATGGACAATCACTCGGTAAATTTATGCAAACTAATTTCCATATATCAATCTAGGGGTAATATAGACGACATAACCATGTACGAGTTTTAGTACGAATCTGGTTTGAAATCCTTTGTCACATGGAATGAGGCCAAAACAAAATTTACGGAAATTTTCAACAACTCTATCGTCCAACAAGAGATTAAAAAATCTATCCCAAATATTGCCTTGATGAAGAGAAAAATTAGGGATTTTTTTATATAAAAAAGGGGGGGTTTCCAATACCCCTTTTTTCAATCTTTGGTAAAAAAAAAAAAAAAAAAAAGATTATAATTTGCTTTGGCAAGTACATATAAATTTGTTGGTGTAGAAACAATTTGCCTCTCACCATAGCGCTCATCATTCCTGCAAGGTTCAAACATCAATTGGTCCACGGCAGTGAAGAAGCGGCAGGGTACAACTTGAAGGCGACTCACGACATTGAAATTCAACCAAGCCAAGTGGCCAATGTCGATGTCGGCCTGGTGTGTAAAATACCCAAAGGCTATTTCGGTTTTGTTACGAGTCGTTCGGGGCTGGTATTCAACCATCGAATATACGTCTATAATGAAATTATAGATTCAGACTACAGAGGAGATATCTTTGTGCAATTGGAAAATCGAGGAAATTCGACATTCAGAGCCGAGAAAGGATCTGGTATAACTCAACTACTCATAATGCCACACATGATAGAATCGTTTGTACCAACAGATGAAAATGATGATGAATTTTGCAATACATGGCAAGGCACCTCGGGATTTTGATCTTCTTCATCACCACGACTACCATCACCACCATTACATACACCGACACAAACCATCAAAATGAATCCTGCAGTCCATTGAGAAGAACCCATCTGGATGCCATTTTCCTTTCCAGAGCGGCATCACTTGTCGCTGGCCCAAATGCAAGAGTATTTGTTGAAAGCGAAATAAAAATGAATAAAAAAAGTGTATGTAACTTATAAAATAAAATAGACATTAAAAATAATTTATAGTTACTTTCTTTTTTCATTCAACCCATTCTCTCTCTCTCTCTCTCTCTCTCTATCTCTATCTCTCTCTCTCTCTCTCTATATATATATATATATATATATATATATATATATATATATGCACACACACACATATATATAAGGAATTTAATTTACTCCACACACACATATAAGAAAATATGGAATATTTAATATATAATGATAAAAAAATTTAATTTATTTTAGACAAGGATAATAAACAGTGATTTCGAGGAAAGGATGCTGCTAAAATTCTCGAATACAAGGATACTTGCAATGCCGTTCGGAGACATGTTCCCGTAGATGAACGGGCAAAGTACAGACAACTCGTAGAATCAAATAGTTTACCATCCTCGAGCTATCATGGAACTTCGAGAACCATTTTCATCACGGAAATAGGCCTATATAAATTGATTATGAAATCGCGAATGTCGACTGGAAAAAATTTTAAAGATTGTTTAGTGCGCCAGATTCTACCAACCATTGACAAAACTAGCAACATTTCGTCAGAGGAATCGGAAAACGATCGTGAACGACCGGAGCGTGAAATCAGACGATTGACAAAAGAACTTCAGTCTGAAAAGGAAAAAAGTTTCAATTGGAGAAAAAACGATAGCATAATAATAAGCTTTTTGCACAATTATGCCAAGTAAAGATAAATTGGTATTTATAATTTTTTTATTTGCTTCCGTACTATTCATTGTTCAAGTTTCATTCCTCATATCGTTGGTGTACAAGCGATCCAATTTCTCGCAAAAATACATAGAATCTGGTATGAATTACATACACGGGTTGACTAGTATCGAAAAACTACCGACCGTTGTGTTGAAGGAGAATGTGAGTGCAGATAACGGCGAAAATGGCGACAAGTTGATTCTACAAAATAAATGCCGATTCGGCCATTACTTGGGCGAGAAAAATGAGCCTGTATCTTGCACCTCGATTTGTAACGACAACAATGGCGAATTCAAATACAAGTTTTTTCCGACTGAAACAATCATCAATCACATGTCGTATCGAGGTGCCTACTGTATGCCTTCAGAAGCAGCCGCTTGAAATCCGTATCTGGGTAAAATAATTAACGTGGATGACAAATACATTTGCCTTCTGTGCTAACTGCACTTGTTTGGAGGGATCAGTTCCAACCTGATCGTCGGTTGTAATGGATCGATAGTGGATAGAGCGACGAATAAAACGTACACCGATAATGTACCCAGCACGTTTAGGATAGAGGATGTGGTCGAAAAGATGGATGAGGAAAATTACTGTATCGTGTGCGCCGAACAATCACACACTTCACAAAACCGATTGATTCCGTTGAATAATGGATCGCGGTTCGAGTACATGCCAAATAAATGTGCTTCGATGATATTCAATGCACCAGAAATCGTGATGCCTGATTACTCCACCGGTAATTGTGACTGTGGTCCATAAATTTTAAACTTGAATTCCAACCCACAAACTTCCATGTACGAAATGAGTTTTGAAATGGGCTGGAAGTGACCCGACCATATAAGGAGCCCGATATGCATTCAGTATAGCACGCCTGTGTATAAACCTAAATACCAATAATTCTTTGTACAAGTAATTAAAAATACCTTGCTCTTTCGACACGATTAAGGACCCTGCAAAAAATTCATGCGAAAGTGCAATTTTACTCGCGACTAATACCCATAGTCCATTGGCTTTAGAAACATATTGAAACAAATAAAAAAAAGAACAAAAAAATATTGAAATAAATAAATAAAAAGTAAAAAAATTTTTTGGTCGAGATTGTGGCTATAAAAGAGGATGTTAATTTTTGTTACTTTACCAGTCGCCCAGAACAACAACAGCAGCCCGAACCACAGACGTGTCAACGCGACAATCGCGCTAATACTTTTACTAATCTCATGGCGGAAGATCGTAAATCAGTCAAGCGAAAAAATTACGAATGTTGTGACGATGATGAAGAAGCTCAACACATTGAATCATTTATTCAAGCACCACTCAACCAACAACCAGAAGGGAAACCAGCTGTGAAATATCAACGGGTCGAGAACAAAACAGGTCTACTGCGCATTATCGTAGATAATTCCGAAATAAAGTTTGTTTCAATGTTGGGTGAAATTGATGTTAACTACTTCAAGTTTTATTGCAATTATCAAATAAAGGTGAATGCGAGTAATTATCGCTCCAAAGATGATGAAATTACCAACTTTATCCGACTGTTGACAAAATACCTTCATTTATTTAACCTACTCGATTCAAACATTAACCTCGTCAATTCGAACGATGTCGACGATGTAATGAAAAGCTCTCAAATTCCGTTTCTTGGAAACGAACTGTTGAGCAAATATGTATTTTTCACCATAGTTCGCAATTTACTGAAAAAGATTGCTCGCAAAAATCATAGTGGGATAAGTTTCAATTCGTGGTACTTGATCATAGACAATGTGATCCAATACACCCTTTCAACTGTGGAAGAAAACATGGAACGTGTCGACCAGATGATTGAACTGAAACAAAGATCTCCCTCCCTGCTACTCCAGAACAAAAATTGCAAGTTTTTGAATCATAAAATCATGGATCCTGCCAGTTTAGAAATGCTATGTAAATGACAGGATGAAATCCCAACAGTATTTGTCATTTTTCGGTACCTATAAAGCAGTAATGTGCAGTATTTAAAGTTTGAGCTCGCTGCATTATGTATAAATCTAAAAGATATGGAACAGCAAATGTGATGAAAAATATTTTTTTTTGTAATTTATTTATATATGTGTATTTTTTAAATTTATATGTAAATAAATTTTAAAAAATAATATATAGACATCTCTGTGTTTATTTTTTTTAAGTACACAATCTACAAAGGTGATTGTTACCCAAATTAAGACATTTTTCTCCTCTAAGAACATTTTTTAAATACACATTTTGAGAGTGCCATATACGTACCTATAATTGTGCCCCAAATATCTTAACACACACTTTGAACAATAACTTCAATTTTTATGCGAGAGAGAGAGAGAGAGAGAGAGAGAGAGAGAGAGAGAGAGAGAGAGAGAGAGAGAGAGAGAGAGAGAGACAGAGAGAAAGAGAGAGGAAGAGATGTTTTATTTTTAGCTTCACTATTCACCTTAAAAAATTTCTACAATTTTTTCTATAGTGTTTTCATATTCTTCCATTTTCGTAAACATTTTAGGACCAAAACTGTCGATAAACCACAGGGAAACATAATCTGCATCTGAAACTGTTTATTTTACTGTCAGTGCAGTTGTTTTCCTAATAGCCTCTTCAATTTTACCGATAATTCCATTACCGCTAGTCTCGTTTCGAGTAGCAATACTGGCAGGTCCATCAGTTACAACATCTTCAGTTGTATCACCGACACTTGGTTTCACACTAGAATTTGAAACATTTTCACGTTCAATAGAATTGTACGAGTTTGTATCCGCATCTTGCTCCAATAAATCATCATTATATTCACTTTCCACATTTCCCTCTATCAGTGTATTAAAAAGTGTTAAATATTTCTGATTTTAATTAGAAAAATCTTAAAGTTCTGTTCTATTGAATTCGGGTAGTAAGGGCAATGAAAAGGCATGGTTAGTTATCTCGCATAGATATAAAAACAAGGTAGTTTTTTTACAATCATTTTATTTTCAATGTTCTTATATATACATATTCGTTACTCAATTTCCTATGTAATTTCATAAGATATGTATGTTTTCAACAATCTGATAAAAGTGATGACGTGAAAGGCCTCTGTCGGTGTGGTTATTTATCCAGTACTGACGGTTCCTTCATTAACAACACCTTCAATTGTATCACTGACATATGGATTTGTATCTCCTTCTCGTCTCATAAAAAGTGTTGAATTTTTCTGATTTAAACTAGAAAAATTATAAAATAATATATTATTGGGTTTGGGTAGTAGTGTTAATAAAAGGGCACTGTTGGTTACCGCACATAGAAACAAAATACAAGGTAGATTTTAAAAACTTATTTTTTATGTTCTTACATACACATATTCATTACTTAATTTCCACGGTGGAATGACCGGCTTTGATTCCGCTGAAAATGGGCATGTTTAATATTGTGGTCAAACCCGATGCATTTGTCATGTGAAACTCTCGATTGGTTATACTCGCCTCTCCCATGGATTAAATTCCATTTTCGCTGATGGCGTTCACCATTGGCCCCGAGATTTCCGAAGATATGTGAAATAAATCAGTTTTTTTTATTTGTAATTTTGTAAGACATGTATGTTTTCAACAATCTGATAAAGGTGATCACGCAAAAAGTCTCTTGGTATAAATCTTTTGGAATGAGAATAATATTGTTGTAATTTTCACAAAGAGCAAAGCTAGGTGATTGTACAAGTACAAATCTTCCTGCTAATACAAGAGTTTTGTGTTGCTCGTGTACATCAACTGAGCCTGTGGACGTTTGGCCCAAACCGATTTCGGATCGGGCCACGTGGATTGGATTTCCAACAATTTGTGTTGGATCTTGTACAATCTCGACTCGAGAAAATTCCGTAAGTAAAAATGAATGTAGAAAAAAGATTGTTCGCTGAAGAAAGTGGTTGCGACAACAGAGAACTGAAGTTGAAATTTCGAAAAATGTCCAATAATGCATTTTCCAAAATGACAGCATACACATCCTTAACACTGCCATGTTTATAATTTTATGTTACGTGGCACGATCTCAACCTCTTTACAGTCGTCGACATTTCCGATTCATTGCCTACGGATATCTCATTGGCCTCATCTTTTTTTAGCGTCTCGGACATCTTTTCGAGTAATGAATAGTTGCAGTCGCGGTTTACATAAATCACCACCGACACCGAACTCGAAGGACGTTTCGAGTCCAACTTGTAGGCCATGATATATTGCCGATGAATTAATTTGTCAAACATATCGTTACGTATACACACTCGGTACTTGAAATACGTGTACAAAGTAATTGCGTTTACATACATTGCATTGCATGTGAAAACCAAATCGTCGGTCGTCCAGTCAAACAGTTCTATGCATTATTATGTTCAGAAATTATTATGTTTGAATGTTTAATGTTGAGCGCTCCCTGTTGCCTCGGCTCCAAGTAAAAGGCAATGATGATGTTTAGAGACGAACCCGGGTCAATGTCGGACAGTAAGTAATACTGGTTGATCATCCGAACCCGGTTTTCATCCATGTTTGCTAACTTGTTGATGATTTCGTCAAAATCTCGCGGGGTTTGCGGTGGATGCGTCAAGAATCGAATGCATCCATCAATTGTAGCTTCACACGATCGGATCGTCCCCTCGTCGACCTGTTTCGCATGCAAACTCTGCCGTATTTTCTCTTTCAAATTTTCGCCATCACATTGATTTTCGTACACGGTCGTCAACACAGTGAGCAATTGTTCCATCAAGATCGGAGCCAATCCCTTGGACATTAACACTTTAGGGAGATGGTGATTCATCAAGACGTAAAATTCAATCTGAAATTCACTTGTCAGGTAATGTTTTTCAGTAAATATGCCATTTCGAAATTTTTACATTACACTCGTATCCTTTTCGAAAATTGTGCACAAAGAAAAGCTTGGTGGAATAAATTAGAATATCACACATCGGAACATTATCACTAATTAATGTTAATAAAATGTATGGTTCCAACCCAACCTTGTTTAGCAGACTGTTTATCTTCAAATTTAATCGTCTTTTCAAGCAGCGACCGCAAGAAACTCTGAACATTAATATGTTCTTTCCTGCGAAATTAATTCACCTACATTGTATGCTCTTCACTCACAGAACACTGCTTTGGGACAGAGAGAAAAAATGAAATCCTTTACTATATAATTTTTTTGTAGAGGTTTTTTTCCGTATATATATATATATATATATATATATATATATATATATATATATATATATATATATATATATATATATATATATATATATATGAACGAATCTCCTCCAACTTATCAGAAGATCATAGTCAACCAAGTCGGAGAGAGTGGATGTTCTCGAAAAATGTTTCACTACATCGTATATCATGTGACTGATTACTTCGATATTGATGGTAATCAGCAATGTATTTTTATGCGAAGAATGCCTCAACAACATTTTCGTCATCATTTCAGCAGTGACAAACGATTTGGGTTCGATCATTCAAACCCTAACATTGATTGTTTGGCGAAGACAGTTACTGTCTCCAATCTATTTTATTGAATTATGTATCAGTTGTTTGGAATTACTAATTTTACAACTCTATGAACATTTCATATATGGAAATGAAATTATATCCACAATCATCACGATGGCTTTAGTTTGACTTGCAGTAGTTTGATTATCACTTTGCGAGTTTTTGCCCGACAAAAACAAGTTGATTTTCTCGAAGGCACTGCGGGTGTGGAGAAGACTACAATGTCTGCTCGGTCGTTTGATTTTCTCCAGTTTCTGGCAGAGTATCCCCCATACAAGAACAAGAACGAGAATAGCCTACTCCAATCGATGTATACCATCGACTTGGAAAACGAACTAAGGTGCTAAGTACAAACGCTGAAGAAAAGCAAAGTGTTTCTAGACTGCTCTCCATACTCGCAGTTTGTGTATGGGTTGTTATTCAATTACAATGGCCAACACATCGATCCGCATACGTTCAACCAAAATGTGATGCCCATCTTACAACTTTGTGCCGAACATTTACTTCACATACACAAAAGGTTCCTGCATAAATTTTCCATTTTGGGTTGTAAAGTCGAAATGAAATGGTGTCTCGCCATGGACATTCCATTTATGAAGGAATTGATAAAGAGAATAAACATGTTTGAAATCACCAATGGGTTCAATTTGGATAATTACATTACTAATCAAAAATTCTTGCTTCTTTGGTTTGCTTCCCTGTTTGATGAAGAAGTTGTGTTTGTGAAAAAATTTGTATCAAATAAATTGACAAAAATAAATGCATGAATAAAAACAATTGCTTTTTTAAAATATGTTTATTTATTTACGATATGAATATTTTTCTTATAGCAATGGATATTTTACGACATATTGCACATTTGCAATGTGTAAATAGACATTCCATACATGAAATTGAATGACCACAAGGCAGAAAAACCACCTTCAATTCTCTTTGGTAATAAATCTTGCATAAAAATGGATTTTGTTGTTCATCTTCATTATCACCACTGCTGCCGCCGCCAACACATTTCTCCAAATAGTTGTTTATGGAATTATCGCTGCAGCTCACACATTTCTCCAAATCGTTGTTTACAGAATTGGCCATCTCCTCGTTCTCTTTTTGCTTAAGCAGTTGTATTCTTTCCACCCGAATGTTGTCGATGAAACACTTTCCTTTTCCCAAAAGGAAAAATTTACATTCTGGATACCAAAAACCATGTTCTATCCAAGGATCGTCTTCATCTTCCCAATGTATAATGTTTTTACCGCAATGAAAACAAGTCACTCGATCACCGAAACCTATGTAAAAGAACCACGCATTACTTAACCATTTCGTGTCTTGAACTAGAGATGGAGGCCACTGTTTTATTTTAAACATTTTTGTTTCATGCTTCACACGTATTGTATTCAGGATAGGCATGTTTCTCTTTGTTTTGCAAAAGTTGAGATATGACATCAACATCGACATGATCATCTGTGATGTCGATTTTATAAACATTCAATTATCGAGTAATTATAAACGTGTTCTATCCAAGAATCATCTTCTTCTTTTCAGTGATAATATTTGCATCCACAATAAAAGCAAATAACTGTATCGTTTTCCGCTGTGTAAAAGAAATACCAGCTTGGCTAAGTTGTTTCGGTAGTTGTTTCATTGCCTTGGGCCAAAACTCATACCTTGTCAACCGCGATTCAAACAAATTATTTTCGGGATACCTCGAACCTATATAATCCTTGATACCTGTCTCTTCGAAACCCACCATTCGCAATCCCATAAAGACAGATTGCACAGCATTGGAGGGCAATTGCCCATGTTCGTGAAAAACATACTCGAAATTAACCATAATTATTTTCCTCCTCTCTCTATTCTGCCCACCTTTTTTCGGTGAGTATCCATATATATATATATATATATATATATATATATATATATATATATATATATATATATATATATATATATATATATATATATATATGTGTGTGTGTGTATATATATAACAAGGCATTGATTTATTTAAAATTCGTTTTTCATTTAAATACAAACCATCATCTCTCAAAGTTAAACCATTCCATTCAATGGCCGAGATAAACGAAATATGACTGAGTCGGGACCATGTGTGCATTTATACCCATTTAGTACATTACCTTATCGATTTCGGCCGCGATTTCGTTCAAGGAATGTTTCAAGGAATTGATTGTGTCTTTAAATTCGAGTGTACCATCGAGCGAAACCAATTTATCCACAAGTCCCAAGTAGTGACGAATGTTTCCTTTGGTGCCGCTCAAAACGATGCAAATTAAACTTCCACCCAATAAACTCGGTGATTTTAACGACTAGAGAAATGGGAGCGATTCGTCGTAAATTTCATTAGTGATGGTTCACCTCGCAAAAAAAAATTGTATGTTTTCCTCGAGCCATATTTGAAATAAAGAAAGAGACAAAAATTTTCCAAAATATCCGCCATTGGTTCGACCAAGTCGTAAACGTATGGAATGTCGACAATCAGTTTGTCTAATACTTCGCAATTCGTGCCGTCACCGAACCCTTTCGATGTGTAAATGTTGGGAAATAATTTGAATAATTGATGAAACTCGTGTGTTTTGGGTAAGCTTCGTTTATGCATGTACAGAATATGAGCTTCGGTAAATTTTAACCTCAGTTTATTAAAAGGAATGTAAATACTGTAAATGGGAGACATGTTGATTATAGCTTCCTTGATGGCGACCGCATCCGAAACCACGTACGTTAATTCTGTATCTCCGTCGATATCGGCATTCTGATTCTTCAGGGTAAACGGCAAGACAAACAGTAAATCTGTCGTTGCAAAAGCCACTCGATCGATGACGACAATCGATACGGGATGTATCACTGGATCTCATTTGAGTAAAATGACTGTATCCCACTCCAGATTGATGAATTTCCCCTTTTGCCCATCTGCAGCATTGGTCAAGTCAATGAGGACGATTCGAGATGCGTTCAGGTCGATGCCTAGTGCTGTCATACATGTATGAGGAACGCTGATCACGTTTGGTCATAGATCAGCTCTTAAAACGATTTGACTGTGCAAACATTTTATTCGCAGTGACAGTAAATTCCGGTGCATCTGGCTCCTGCTACCTTGCAACATTGTCTTTATCGACCCATTACAAAATGGAATGTCGAAAAACTTTTGAGTCTCGACAAATGTTTCCTTGACACAGCAAAAAATGTGCTTGTCCAAGGCGTAAATAGTATGTTTGTCAACCGTGCACGACTCACCGACCTTGCAAGGTTTAACAAGAGTGAAAATGTATATATTTTCCAGTTGGCATAAATTTGACTATACTGCCATGTCTTTATCCAATCTATTAAATTGTGGTTCCCTTTCCCATGGGATTCTGGAAACGATACAATCAGGGAATCAAACGAATCCAGAATGGAATGTAAATTTTTTTTCGAAATGTACTTGTAATTCCCAATCATATTGAACAGGATGACAAATTCAGCCATTTTGTCAGTTCTCAGGATGTTTTTAAACTTGGAAATTGATTCCTTTGAGTGCATTTTCAAGTTGGGAATAACAAAAGAGCACAGATCATCGGAATTGTTTTTTAATTGTTCCATGGCCCTGCGATTCGACCGGTGGTAAATGTATGGAAATCTTGTTTGTACGATGTAAATACAAATATTGTTTTGCATCTCGACTAAAGAACGATTTTTCGAATTTTTCCTAAACCACCAACTTTTGAGGATGCACCTTATTTGTTTTATGCTAACAATTGGCCAGTTTTGTTTTTTATGCTCATTTCAGGGTAATGTCTGACACTTGGTACTTAATTTTATTGTGTATGTGAGTTTCAACTGAGAAGCAAAGACTTATATGCTCTATTTATTTTTTATTTATTATTATTATTTTTATTTTTTGTGTATTTCACCTGATAAAAAGGCATATATGTTTCATTTTGTTTTTTTATTTTCATCCATCAAGTGAGACTTTCTCGAAACTCGAAAAAAAATTCTCAAACAAAAAAGTGCAGCAAGTAAAAAAATTCTGCGAGACAAAGTTGAGGGTAATGAAGTAAAAATGTTGGCATAATCTTGAGGCAAACTTGAAAATTGCCTCAACTTTGCCTCAAGAACCACATGAGGGAAAGTTGAGGTTGCCTAATCTTTCCCTTCTCATTCCATCTAATTAGACTCATTCACTCACATAGTTCTGTTAATCGACCTGTGATGCGAATGGATGGTGTTGAAGAAAAGCATCCAGCATCAGCATCGTTACTGTCTTCGAATCCTAGGTCATCGACCATGAATGTAACATCAGAGGCGATAGCCAGTCCTTTTATAAGTGACCCTGACAAATCTGCATTGAAAATCAGCTGGAAGTTTATCAATTGAGTTATGTTCCCATAATGACACATCTTCAGTATAAGAAATGGTTCAGAAAAGTCGACCAAGTAGGTAATTTTCCAACAAAATTTGTTTTTAAATACGCAATAATCACGTAAAACGTGTTTAATGTTTATCGTCATGCCGCAGGTAAAGAAAATTGTGTGAAATACAAGCCGGCGACCACCTATGACATTTATCGATTATTTCAATGTCTGTGACACTAAAACATCCATCGGCGAACACAAAAAACCATGGTGATCATTCTCATTTATATTGATTGCATACATGATAAGAGTAATAAAAAATATATAATGTTTCGAAACTTGATGGAATTAATACACAGTTTTTCTTTTGAACGATGTTGTATCAAAAGGACCGAGATGGGAGATGTTCGATATTTGCTACTTTTACCCTACAACACAATTATGGTGAATTATAATGGAAAACTAGCAATTCTACTCCCAAAAGAAAAATCCAATAAAACCAACATGACTCGAGTAGTGGAAATTTACGATAGATGCGAGGGACAAAAGTTTGACAAAAAAACCAAAAACCTTAAACCCTCAACTTTGCAACAGATACTAAATAACAATACATACGAAATTGATTACTTATTTGATGATATAACACCCACACAGTATTCGGTAGAGCAAATCATCGACAGACTACTCGAACTGGGTATAATAAGAATCTGAGTTTGGGTATTTATAGTTAAGTTTTTTTTCAGTTTTGCAGTAACAAAACTATTTATTTTTGATATTGCCGTGGCTTTTTTATAAGTAGAGCAAAAATTCGAATGCTCTACAATAGTCATTCATCACAAAGTGACTTGGTTGTTATGGCGATGATACCAACAATGATAGTGATGGTGGTAACAGCAGCGATAGTTATGATGGGAATGTTGTTACTATCAAATATAATAATGACGATTGGAATATGGCTTTTGTTATAAAATAATTTTACATAAAATTAAACAAATGTACATGTACATTTAATAAAAATATATTGAAGAAATTTGCATAGTTTATTGTTTAGATCCCCACAAAATTTTGACAGAGTGTGTCGTCATCAACATCCACCCCCACCAACACCTAATTTGATGTACCAATCACGTTGCAGCATTTCATCCACCCCCCTCATTAAAGTTTTCCACCATGGTGGAGATGTCTGGAGAAAAGACTTCAGTCGACGGCGAGCTATGGACAGAGAAACATCAACTTTCTCCTCCTCTCCAGAACAGAAGAGAAATAAGGTAAGAATAAAAAGTCAGGTTAATTAATATATACTATATAGAATAGAATGTATATAAAATAATATATAATATTATATATTATATATACTGTATGGTATATTGTATATATTAATGTACTTAAAAATTTTTTTTACCTTATTTCTCTTTTATTCTGGAGAGAAGGAAGATTGAAGTTGCTTTGTCCAGCTCTCTCCATCGACTGAAGTCTTTTTTCCAGATCTCCCTGCCATATAGGCAAACTGAAATGAAGGGGGGCAGGGAGGGGAAATGAAATGCTGCAATTTGATTTGTTATTGAAATTAGGAGTTGGGGGAATCAACAAGAAATCAACAACCAATCAGAGTACACAATGATCTGGCTTCCATACACACTATTAAAATTTGTCTGTATGGTGAAGAGATCTGGAAAAAAGACTTCAGTCGACGGTAAGAAATGGACTGAGCAATATCAAACTTCCTTCAATCCAGAACAGAAGAGAAATAAGGTAAGAACAAAGAGGTAAGTTATTTAATATTTACTATATAGCATGTATATTATTGTAAATAATATAGTACATTTACACTATATATAATATATACAATAGAGTATATATTAATAACCTTTCCTTTTTCTACTTACCATATTTACCTTCTGTTCTGGAGAGGAGGTGGAGGAGGAGAAGCTGATGATGTTTCTCATTCCATCGCTCGCCGTCGACTGAAGTGTTCTTTCCAGATCTCTCCGCCATATAGGCAAACTGGAAGGAGGGAAAGGGAGGGAAATTGAAATTCCGCAATGTGATTGGTTGTCCAAATTAGGAGTAGGGGTAAAATTAAACCTCATTTATCTTGCAAGGTGTGGGCGACAGTGTAAAGAATGTTTTGTTTGGAGAAAACTTGCATATGTGTTTCTGATCCTTATACAGATAATTAGTATCAAAACTCGTCTTGTAAATGTGAAGTGAATAATACTGTAACCATTGACAAGTTGTGATACCCTTGTTTAGTTATGCGAGACTTTACCAGTGTGTGTTGTGATCGACATTCCTTTTCCCCTTCCCTCCCACACACACACACATTCAACAACCAATCAGAGTGCATTATTTAATTTCTTCTCCCTGCCCCTCTAGCCATGTTTGCCTACATGGCCGAGAAACCTGGAAAAAAGGCTTTAGTCCATGGCGAGTGCTTAATAGACACACATCAACCTTCCGCCTCTCCAGAACAGAAGAGAAATAAGGTAAGTACAAAAAGGTAAGTTAATTAATATATACTATATAGTTTATGTAGTATATAGTATATTATATATACTTTACACTTTATTCTATATAATATATATACTTTCTGGTATATACTATATACAAAAATGTATAATATATAGTATATATATTATACATATGATATATAGTATATAGTATATATATTATATAGTATATATAGTGTATATTAATTAACTTACCTTTTTGTATTTACCTTATTACTCTTCTGTTCTGGAGAGGAAGTGGAGGATGAGAAGCTGATGTTTCTCTGTCCATCGCTCGCCTTCTACTGAAGTCATTTTTCCAGTTCTCTCCATCATATAGGCAAACTGAAAGGAAGGTTAGGGAGGGGGAAATGAAATACCGCAATGTGATTGATTGTCCAAATTAGGAGTGGGGGTAAAATTCAACTTCATTTGTCTCACAAGGTGCGGGCGACAGTGTTAAGTAGTTTTAGTTCGGAGAAAACTTGCAAACTGAAAGGCGGGAAGGGTGGGAATGGTAAATGGTGCACTCTGGTTGTTGATTCCCCACCCCCCCCCTTGCCAGCACAGTTATTAGTTCACCAGCCAATCACGTTGCAGTATTTCACTTGCAGATCTCGCAACCATATAAGCAAACCTAAATGAGTGGAAATGGAGGGAGGGTAAATGTTGTACTCTGGTTGTTGAAAGTGAAGAGTGAGCCCAGGGGAGGGGGATGAAGGAATGTCGGTCGTAGAGCACTCTGACAAAGTCTCGCGGAACTAGATACACTTATCCATAGGTCCCTATATGGGTCATTTGTATTCAAAATTTGTCTTGTACATAAAAGGGAATAATAAATGAGATTTTTGCTATCCAATTCCAAAGGTTCGTTCCTCATGTAGCTGCCAAGATTGCCATGATAAATGTCGAAAGTGGGGAAAAAAAGTAGAATTCCATAAATGTGAATGCAGGCAAGGAGTCCACTATCGCATTTGAAAAAAAAAAATGTAATTTTTTACTAAAAGTTAACTGCATTATGTTGTTTGTAAATTATCAAATAAATAAACAATTGTTAAAAAAAAAAAAGGTTCTAGGTGTCCTTTCCCTATTAATATCAATTACTCACCTTCTTGGTTCTCATGTTTGAGCTCTTTGTATTTGTTCATCAAACCAATAAGTTTCTCATCAAACACATTTTCCCTCATGAGCCGAAATTTACTCGTGCCATAACAAGGAAACTCGATATTAATTTGCCTGTTATGCATTGTATTTATAGCATGATCTAAAGATCCAATGTACAATTTTTGGGAGAAGGGTGTGGATAATAAAATATTAATGGCCTCCCCGAAGCTCGGAAATGTATTTACAATTACCATTGTTTTTTTGCATCATTTTTTCTCCAGTCTGTCACCATTACCATCCATTTGCGAGCGAACCTAAGAAATATTGCGATAATTTACAGCTACATAGTTTAAATGAAATGAGTTTGTCTGTCTAATTTCGAAATTATTTAAATTGTTTACCAAATTATTAAAAATTTCAAGCTATTGTTGCGAAATCTGTAATAAATCGACACTTATTTTTTCATCATATATATTTTGTATAGTATTATTAATTGTTTTGCATAAAATTATAAAGTTAGTAGACTTGTCGAAAGCATCGCCACTATTTGTGTATTCATTAAAAAAATAGTGATTATATTTTTCCATCAACCGTTATATTTTCTTATCCCTTGACTCATAAAATGTTGTGAAATGGAAAAGGAAACATTAGTTTTTTTTTTTTTTTTCAAGTCTTATTAGTATTGGTATACCTTACCATTTTGAAAATATTGATCAATATAATTATAAGTAAAGAACTAACACACGAAAAAAATGTATAGATCATCCCGAATTGCAAGCAAATTCTATCTATTAGTAGTTAAAAAATCGCAATCTTTGTCAATGCAGCTTCATTCGTGTCCAACGATTCGCCGACTTTGAACACTTCGTTTGGTTTTTCGCAAGATTCTCCCGAAGAGTGTTTGAATATTAAATGAGAAATGATGCGCTGGAAACTTACAATGATTTGACTAGGATAATTTCAATCATATACAATTCGCCAAAGGCCTCGGAGACTAATTTGCGGGATGGTTTCTTACGTACCGATCCACAAAACATTCTAAAAAGCATCTGTGACAATTTTTCGGCAATAGAAAAAAATATTTCACTAGTAAAATAAAAGCATGTGTAAAATCTTGCATCATCGTTGAAGGGTATATAACAAGTGGATTTGTAATCATACCTTATTTGAACGACCAGAATTTAGTGTTGAACATTGATGTGTACGGGGTTGTGCACTTATTGCGCAGTTCTCTCACTTGCTTCGCTCTCATCCAACCGAAAATCTCTATTCACCATTCGCTGGACACATCTTCGTCCCGAGACTATCTTTTCAAACTGAATTGTAAAATCCAAATGGTCCAACGACATCCACGACGAGATAACATAAAATATCATTCCAACAATATATTTAATCTGCAAGAATTTGGATCGTCTGTGTTGCAGCAGCAGTATTTTCAACGAAATGCCGTCGTGGACGAATCGCTCAACAACATTCAAAATAACATTGGCGACATTTGGACTCTAAAGAATTCGATTTTAAATATGGGATTTAATCTCCTCTACATGAACTTTTCAGCCGACTCGCAAGATTTGTGCGTACCAAAACTCTTTGTGATATACAGTGTGGCCGATGCAAGGATAAATAACCGGATATCGGAATATCTGTGAAAATATGAACATCACACCCAAAGTCTTGAAATTGGGTAAAACCGATTCTTCTCTCGTCTCATCTTACCACGACAAAAAGAAAAAGGCTTGTAGTTTTGCAACGAGTGGAAATCAAAAAAAAAAAGAATATGGCAATCAAGGAAATACTGCTCCAAATGGAAACCCAAGACCGGTATAAAGGGGTGCTTGATTTTTTTAATCAGTTTTTAAACTGTGATGTTTCAAAGGAAGCTGATATCTGCAATTACGACAGGACCGGTTCGGATGATGACGATAAGGGTGACTATATTCCATCTCTTTCGGCGGGAAAACCCATGTATGAAGAAACTATACAACAACTGATGAATAATTTCAATGTGTTTCACAGGTTCATGTGTCATTCGTACACAGACACCGTACATTCATCGGCAATTATCAACTCTTTGGGAAAATTGTGGAGTTCATTTCCAAATCAGGTAAACAAATGTATCACAATCAGCAAAAATAAAAAACAAAAACTTTTAACAATAGGCACGATTTTTTCTTGAACAAATAACTGAAGAAATGTGCCTATTTCATAGATTACAATAAAATTAGAGATATTGATCGAAAACATGCCAATTTTATTACATCTCTAACGATATTAGACTACATTTGGTCAGAGAGACATTTCGTGCCAGGGAAAATAATTCATCCACTCTTTAAACAATACTATGATAGTCTTCCCGAAAACATTGTTCATCAACTGATAAAAATGAATTCTTATACAATCATTTTATGACAAGAATGATGATCAATTCGAATCCATTGATTTTTTTCAAGAATCATGAAAGAAGACGTGAATGATGCATCAGGTCCCATTTAAAGTACATGAATTTCATGAAAAATGGCGGTACTTTGGCAGTTTTCCGAGATTTAGTTTCATATTTAATTTTTTAGTATTTACCAAAAACTCGAGCATATTGCACCATTGTTTACAACACGTTGGTGAGCGAACTGAAACATCTAGATCGCTCCTACCAAAAACCCTTTAAAATATCCATGATCACTTCGGCTTATTGGCGAGAGGCTAAACTGAACCACTGCGCAGATCTTGTATTTAAGTGACAGAAGTCCCATCACCATCGAAGGGAAAAAGAATCACAATCTACAAATCGACCAAAGTCCAAAAGTCTTGCCTTGGAATAATGCAAAGAAAATACACAACTATGCGGAAAATGCGCTTACTGAGTTTCTAAATGACTGGAAACTCCGTACTCATCGGAAGTGGAATTAATATTTTTAATTGATTTCCTGTACAAGACAGATAGGCGAAAAAAACGAAATTTTGTCCCTGACGATGTCAAGTTAACGAACTGATTGAAAGTGAAAAAACTGAAATTAAAACTATAACAATAATGTGTATTTCTTCTCAGTTTACACATATGGTGAAAGCATTTCTGAATCATCTATCACATTATATTTACAAAAACTTGAATAGACTCTTTGTGACCCGATATGGAAAACTCCATTTGATTTACATTGCCTTGTACAAAAAAATAACAGGAGTGAGGCCCGATTGGGGAGTGTTATTTCATGCTTGGCGAAATAATTTTTCGGTGCATGCAAGTGCCTTCGATCCGAGATTAGCTCAAAATGCACTTGGGCATGGTAAAAAATGTTCACGTTGAATTACGTAAATAAACAAATGTTGAACGATACCTACCTTCAGCAAATTTTACTAAACCAACTCACGTATAATGAAATAATAATAATAAATAAAATAATTTTTTTATTTTTGGAAACTCGATGGTATATAACTGCAGGAATGCATCGAACCTCATTAACCAATCTCTGTCGTCGACAAGAGCATCACGTCGACGAGGTGTGATAAAAATGGAGCATGTGCCCACCAACCTGCTTTCTGTCAATGTTTTATTCGTGGGTACAATGCTCACTGTCTCGACATATATGATTTGCCTTCGCATACATCAGAGACTGAGTAATCGTCTTGGCCTAATTCCTCGATGGAGATCGGCGGACGTCGAGAGGGTGAAGATGGTGATGCGACGGAAATCGGCGGATGGCGAGAGAGTGAATATGGTGATGCTGCAGCCGCTGCCATCAATGTTCCTGTTTCTGTTGTATATGATGAAGTTCACTCGATTTGTATAGTTGATTTTCAAGATTTAGAAATTCTTCAAACATTTGTACATAAAGGAATAGGCTATTTTCGACATTGAAACGAATCGCATACAACACTACATTTTTGGACCTCTGTGTAAGATAACTTTTTTCAGTGACGAGACCAAATCAGCCATCCAAAATTCGATTTTACATGTGCATGGAATACGCTGGTATTAATGATGGGTACCTTACAAATGTGCGTTGAGTATAGTGCAAAAATGCTGAGGAATTACAAACATATCTAGGTTTCAAGTGTGGAAAAATACCAGATTTTGCGCAGTCGATATCCACCCCCATACCTATTCACTAACTCGATCCACGACCTCGAAAACCATATACCAAATTTTCTAGAGGAGGTAAAGGATGCAGTTGACTCCGTACTTTTCGCAAGATGTATCGCCCACCGTGGACTTTGTGTGATGGGAAATTAGTGTATTTTTTATATGTTTTATTTTTAAAAATAGTAATTTGTAAAGTGTGTTTTTTGTATGAAATTATGAATGTTTTTTTGTATATAAGATCTAATCATGGCCCTAAATGAAGAAAAAATAAACAAATACATCGATACTATTTTGAATTCTCAAAAAAAAAAAAAACCTACCTTAAACGATGATTCAATAGTCGTTACATACCATAATCGACAAAAAAATTGCATAATCAATGTAAAAAATCACATGAAATGTACGTGATTTTAAAAGATGTAATCAATCAACACTCGTTTATAGATTTAGTTCTTTTTCTCTTGTGTAAAATTATACCCCAAGTGGTTTGGAGGATCGGGATAAACGCCCGTTCATAATAAACAGGTTTATTTTGGCAGTGGCTCAATTTATAGACAATTTCCCAAGGACAGAAACCTTGTTTCGACGAACACTGATAAACCTTCGTCGTAGAGGAGGAGATTTCGACTGAATTGACGACATTTCGAATAATTCGCCCATTTATGTGTTTATCGTTTTTCACTTTAAAAAATCTATTCTCGAAGTGTTTATGCAAGGTTTGAAGATTATTGATGAAACTTTTGACGATGCAGAAAAATTGAGATTATTAGACAAGACAGTCAACCCTAATGATTATTTCGAATTTTCGAAAAATACTGCTACGATCTGGAAGGTCGAAGGTGACGAAACTAGAGACGAGTTTCAAGCGGAAAACGACCAAGTGTTGTATTTGCTCGATCCGAACACGGCCGCGATAGAAGCAAATGATGACAATAATGGTAAAGATGATTGTGATTACGATAGTGAAGATGAATGCAAGTTACATAATGTAGATAATGATTGGGAGAATTTTTACAAAGTCACAGTATCGGCCATTGTTCACCGCGAAGATCATGTCGATGAGAACGAGCCGCTCGAAATTAGCGAATTAAATGAACCCAAAACTGAAGTCATTCTTTCTGACGAACCGGTTATAACACAGACTGATATAAATTTCCGTGAAAACGGAACAGAAATCGAACTTGTAAATACTGCTGACGAATACACAACGGTACCGATGGAACTGAATTCCTACATAACCGAGCCCGAAACCACATTCTTGGAAATTGAAAAGCCAACAACCACACATGTTGAAATATATTTCAGTGAAAGCGAATCGGAAACCGAAATCGAATGTGAGTAAATAGTAGCACAGCAATTACTCGAAGAAAGTACTTTAGATGAGCCTGTGTTGGAGGAATTGAGAGAGTGTAAATCAATCTCAAAGAACTTTACGAATCGACGGGGGGTGGACACGGATTCGGGGGAAATTAAAACTGAAATCGAGCTTTTCGAAAAAGGCGAAAATAATAATAGTCGAAAAATACATAGGGATTAATTTCTGCTATATTTAGTCTGTTTGACGGAAAACGACTTGTTTGACTGAGTGGAAAAAAGAAAAGCTTTAATGAAAAAATTAATTTTAATTTGTTGTGTTTGTATTTCCCTTACCGTGGCTATGCTTTGCATACACACAACGCATTGGATAATTCCCGAAAACTATGGCGATCGAATCGAGTATAAATAAATTACAAACAAATGACATGTTTCACACGACAGTCGATTGTTTATCACTACCATTTCACTGTATCGATTCGTCATATTGTCAAGTTTTGTGTGATCTATCAAAGTTGAGTTTCGATTGCGATGAAAACAAATGCACTCCGCGAATAAAAACAACACTTGCCGCAGTAACAACAACAATAACAATAATTCAACAATCGCCTACAACCTCTTCCCATCGAACAAGCATTGTTCCGTGTGATTCCAAACACGGAATAGTCAGAGTGTTGAAAAGCACCGATCCTTTGGAAATTGAATGTGCATGTATCTCTACTTACCCACTCGTGTGGAATGATGATGGGACTCAGACTCCGTAAAAATGCAAGGATGGAATCGTCACGAGCGATCTGACAACGTCCAGTTTTAAATTAAACGATTGTAAATGCAGGGCCGATATGATATTGGGTGTTTTCGAATTTCAACCACACGTACCGAGATGTTTCCCATCAACCCACGTTAATTTCCTGACAAACTTTCATGAAATTCAAAATATCAATTATAATAATAATTCATAAGATGCACGTATTTATATATTTATTATTATTTTGGATAACCGGGGTCGTCGTAGTTTTAATTTATTTTTCCACAAAGATGCGATACTTTATACCGGAAATTTACAAGAGAAGCGAAAATGAATTTCCTATTAAATTTCGAATATTATTTCCCACAATACCTTCGTATCTCAATAAACAATCAATTTTGAAAAGCACGCAATTAATTTTCCAAGTTTTAAATCGGCAATTTGAAACTCAAATCATTATGTACAAGAATAGAAACGATTCCAATGTCGGTATTATTCAATTCACTAGCGGCGACCATGGAGATGGAGACCCGTTTGATGGCGAAGGTCCAATATGCGCACATGCATCCCTACCTCCCTACAAAAGCATATGTTTTGACAAAGATAGTAAATGGTCCTATCTTTTTTACCAACAGGTACTCATTCACGAATTAGGTCACGTGTTGAGTTTATACAATGAAAGAAAAGATAGCTTGATATACGATCCGACAAAACACAATAAATTTACGAGCTTTGATGTGTACAATATTATTTCAATGTACCCGTTTTTGAAAAAAAAGTAAAGTAAGATTATATATGTGTGTGTGTGCGCGTGCATGCGTGTGTGTATTTGGTTGTAAAGAAAAAAAAGAAAAAATTAATCGAATAATCTTTTTATTATTAATTTTCCTCAATTTACTAAAATTATTTTACGCTATGTAGTAACTATTTCCGACTATTTGACCCACTCTATGTTTTTTTAACTTGTTTAATTTTTTACTCAAACTAGTGCTTCGTCTTCTCTGTCGGTGTCGAATGGGTGATGATGATCTTCTATGCAAAGGACTCGGAGATCTACTCCTCCTACGGCTATGCCGTCTCCGTCTCCTTTGTTTTGGCATGATCAAGTTCTTATATATATATATATATATATATATATATATATATATATATATATATATATATATATATATATATATATATATGTGTGTGTGTGTGTGTGTGTGTGTGTGTTTTTTTTTTTTTTTTTTGAAATTATTTATTTAGTAAACGTTCGTCAATATTAACCAAAATACAAACTGCGAGCGCGTACTTGTATTTATCACGGACGTTTGATAAAAATTTGCCATGTTTTGTGTACATATTACACAACAAATTTAGTTATTGTAAATAACATTCGGAGCTTAGTGAACTCAAGGTGTTTTCTAGAATCTTTCAAAAAATCTGTCATTTTGGTCGGGATATAGATTGAGATTCAAAAAGTTTAGATATTTACCATATACACTCGGTCTCCTATTTTTAGCTTCTAGAAATAAATTATCTGCGAAAAACCTAAACTCCTTTTTTTTTTTTCTGGATAACTGAGTTGGGTGATTAAAGTATCGGGAAATAGGTCGTGATTAAATGCCATCGCGTCCATCTTACCGTTTGACATAGTTGACAAATCTTGCAAACACCGATAAATACTCGAGCATAGAGTAGATATGGGCCCGGCAGCGGAAGAAGATGAAGTAGACATCTTTTCCACAAAATTATCGCTGAGAATGCGATTTTCCTCATATTCGTCGCCAATTTTGGGAACGTTTTGATTGTCGGGTGCCACCATCACCTGATCATCACCACCATTCATTTTAGGCATTGTTATTTCGGGAAATGTAGACATCTCATCACTGTGGTAACTATCAACGTCACAGAGCAAAATTCGACGACATAATCGTCTACGTACTTGGTATTCCTCTCTGAGTTTTTGTTTGATTGTTTTAACCGTACTATTGTGTTTGAATGGTTAGCGTAAATTATTTTCAGAGTTGTCGTCGATGACTTTGGAACGGGGTGGTATTTGACGATCGATTAAAGATAATCCCACCCTCTCTTCTTTATCGAAACCTTCAGATGGTAAGTAATTACCATCGTCCCTTCTCGTTTCGTCATCAGCCAGGCAGCCATCATCGTCATCACATTGATTCGACTCTTCGTCAATGCGAGTTTGGTGAACAGAATCGAACACATTTGTTGTCGAGACACGATGATGATGCGGGGATTGTGGACGAGGTGCGGGAGTATCGGGAACGGTGATCTTAAGCCCCAGTGTATGTGTTTTGTTGGAATCTTGCGATTGTGGGCATCTGGGTGATGATCGGGGTGGAGTTAAGGGTCTGGGATAAGATTGTGATGCAAACAGAAAATTTCTCAAAAATATTTGCGAAAATGCGACATATGAAAAAAGTATTTTAACATTATTTTGATAAACTTAATTTTTTCCGTAGGATTAAACACCAACATAACCCCCTCGTCATCGTTTTCAAGTTTTAAACAAGTCGATAAAGTCAGATTGACATAAAACAAGTTGGCCACTTTGCGTATCACCATGTTGAATTTAACAGTACTAAAAGTGGGCAAATCCATATATATGTGTGGAGGTAATCTATGAGGATCGTTATAACGAATTTTTAAATTACAATTTTTAGATTCATACAAAAACCGTCCAATTTGAAAATAATTGTAATCTGAAATTTTTTTTCTCAGGGCTAAAATTTGTAATGTATTATTTTTCATTTTTTTAGGTGGGTTATAACTTATAATGAAAAAAAATCAAGCCATATAATTTCGTTATTTATTTTATAAATGTATATTTTACAAATACATTGATTCATTTTTGGCATAGAAAAATATTTATTTACATACATACATACAAAAACAGATTTATTTACACAATACAATTATTCTATTTTTTTTACACAAGAGTTGTTATACCGAGAATTAAATTTTCTGACAAGATAGTTCCAAATAAAATCTACATTTACAAGAGAACATCTTTGTTGATATGCACTTGGATTATGAAAACCACAGGTGCCACATTATTCGATGGGAAATTTCCTCATAGCTATTACGAGTTTCTCGGCAGGCACTCCCTACTGCACCAGAACGTGTATTTTTTGAGCACCTCTCACGACGATGAGCTGGATCCAACTTTCGTTTATGATTTTGCGAATTGTTTCAATGTTCATCATTTGATGATGTATGTTATGTGGAAGATTCCAAGGTATGCTGTGTATTTACCGGTAAAGGTACAAATTTTGCCCATAATCACCCAACATACTCGTACCTAGGTGTGATAATGGAACTGGTCTTTGAACATGAGCCATGTAAATACCCTTTTTTGTAGCACATCCAAATTCTGGGGAACGTTTTCAAGAGCATAAATGCCAAATTGAATGTCGATGACCATCGTTTTATCCAGATCCAAATCCATTTCATCTTTAGATGATATTTTGATGTATTTTAATTGTGGAATTTCGATCAAAGTTGTTGTTTGATTGAATTTTTCGAGAAATTCCGGCGATGACAAATGTTCTATGGTAGCTTCTTTCCAGAAGCTCATCTCGTCATAGTCCTCGGCCCACTCCTAGGGTGATTGTGTTTGTTCAATGTCCATTTTGATACGAAAGAGTTTTTGAATTTACCATATATATATACACACTTGTTTAGGCACAGAAAAAAAAAATTGCAATCTTCCATTGCCGTTTTCATATCTTTAGTAGTTAGATCCCAAATCAACCGAACTATGGGTAGGGCACAAGTCCAATACATTTTTTTTTTTAGAATGACATTGGCAGATTTTTCCAAGTCCGTTTGAACCACTCACGTGGCAAATCATTATTTTCTTCCTGGGCACTCTCATTTTTTTTTCGTAAATATCTAGCTTGCTCTTCATTTGCTACAATTATAAATTTAATACATGCTTCCTTTAAAATTGAACGAGCTGTTTTGAGTCTGATGTTTTTCTCGTTCATTTCCCAGAGTATTCCATGCTCTTTCATGTACAAATTGCGATTTTGTTCGAGATCGTTAGACATACTCTTTACCAAGTGTATGTATGGAACGGATCCAGCTATATACAAAATGTTTGACCCTCGTGTAGCATATTCAAACTCCAATGGATATTTTTTCCCATGATATCTGCCAAATTTAAAATCAACAACTAAAACAGAAGCTAGATTAATATTTTTCAACAGCTTATGTTTTTCTTCTGGCCTTTTTCTACTCAGAGTAGGTTTTTTGTCCTCTTCACTAGAGTCGCTTGAAGACCTTGAACACCCATCACTACTGTTGGTACTACTTTGTCTTTTCCTTTTTAAACTAAATTTTCGCACTTCCTTTATATCAAAGTCTTGTTATTCTCTTATATCAATCTTTTTCTCTTCTTTTATATAAAACTCTTGTGTTTCCTTTACATCTTCATCAGTCGAATATACCTCTCCTTCTTCATCGTCAGTGTCCCTATCAGTATTCCATGTTGAACGCCGTACTTGTTGATAATGTCTCCAGTCGTCTCTCGAAGAGCGTTGAATGGGTTCAGCTTCAAGTTTACCATTTAAAGGCTGTAGTTGATGCACTTTAGGTTCAGCTCCACGTTCACTAAACATCTTGTTGAAATACTACCTCGTCGCTGGAAATTGTCAAGGTAGTTATTACTTAGAAACTTCTCGCAGTTATTGCAACTGCACGAATGACTGCTCTGTGATTTCCGACACCTATATATACGAGAGTGCGAAAAAAAAAAAAACAAAAAAAAAAAACAAGGTTTTTTGTAAGACAAAAAATCACCAACCTTATCGTGTATGGAATTACTCATTAATTTTTTTCGCCATTTCTAAAACCCGAGTTTGCCAAAGAGCTCGTGACATCGCCAAAAACAATTTTGATTATTTCAGCACTATACACTTCATGTAACACAGCGTTCTTATTGCAACACATTGAAGAGTCAGATGTAATGTTTTTATTAGCAATTGAATATTTATTACATTCGTTGCGTAATAAACGAAAAAAAAAAAACACCGATGGACATTTTAAACATAATTAAAGATAAATACGTTCGCCATCCAAACGACGTGCGAGAAAACATCTATATGGCGATGGACGTTCTCAACAAGCGGTCGGCCTTCGATGTGACAGTACCCGAATATGGCGAAACTTTAATGACCCCCGAAATGCATAGGGGATGGAGAAGTCCGAATTCGGCTTTGATGTTGATACGGTTGCATTTAATGTTGGACGGCGAAAATAATCGCAATAGAAATGATAATTACGCCAATCTTTATCAGAGTTTACTCGAAAAATTTGATTTTTTTAATTCCGTGTTCCATATGTTTCGATGGGTACAGAAACAAAAAGTCAATTCTTAAAATACTCGCGAAAAATAACTTCCTGCTAGATTATTTAATTGAATTAATTCAATCGAGCATCGAGGATGAGAAAAATATTTTACAGATATATAACAACCCCGCTGTGATAGTTTTGCTAACGCTCGAGTATCGGCAGTTAAAACTCCACATGTTGGGCCGAGAGGAAAAACAATAAACACTTATTTCGGTAAACGAAACCACTTGGCGGTGGGTATTTGAAAGCAACAACGTCGACGAGGGTGGTGAGGGGGATGATAGCAGTGGTGAATTTGGTAAATGTAAGCAACATTCGAGACATGAGAAACTGGGAGAGTTTATCAAAATCTACAAAAGTATTTTTTTCAAACAGTTAATCATGTATATTTACATTTTATTCGTGGAAATTTCGTTTAAGGAAACATGCCTGGATTTTTTGCAATGATGGACAATATCAGCCTCGTATAAATACGTAAAAAGTTATTTACAAATTTCAATCAGAAACGATCGGATACGAAAAAAGACTAGGGTCATTTTATTTTTGGCAGGAAAGTGCGAAAAGACTGTTTTCGAAAAAAGAACATCGAGATGAATCGCTGATGAGATTAATACTTGAAATGAGCAAACGAAACGATTAGAATTGATGACAAATGACCCAGGATAATAGAAAACGTTTATCATTGCTCGGATTGTATTATTTTGGAACAGGTTCGTTTCTCAGCTGTTTAAAATGTGGCAATGTAATATGCATATATGATGAAAATTGTAATCACGAATGTATTTTCAATAAATAAAAAAGCTCCTTTTTCTCATGAGACATAGTTGTTTCATTTCCTCCTCCACTACCCTCCACCAAATGTAAAAAAAAATAATTAAAAAGTGTTTTATTTTACTGGTGTAACATTGTATATAAGACGAAAAATAAATTGTTTTTCTTCCAATTAAACACAAGTCAATGTTGTTGGACGAGACCAACGAATACTTGCGGAATAATCTCGACCGTTTGCATTCTGCATTTCTGGCGAGAGAATACGGCCCAAATTTTTTCCTGTATACCGCTTCGATGAACATTTTTGTCTCGTTCTTGTTTGTAAGTATTCTAATATACATCTCATTTCTCGGAAAAGATTATTGACTCGAGTAAAATGGACGAGGAGCGGGAACATATTGGGAAAATGATCAAACACATTGAGGAAATTGGACAAGTAACCATTGATGCGAATCTGGATCGCATAATAATGCAACTCGTCGCCCGATATGACGCCAAATACAATCGAAACAAAATCATCTTCATTGTCTGGTCCAGTGAACTCGTTAAAATCACCCCGCAGGAAATTTCGCCCTTTCGTTACGATCTTTTGTTAAAGTGTATGTTTGCTTATTGGTCGGCAAAAAAACAATGCGGGGGAGAGTACAATCGTGGGCTGGTTGTGCAAAAAAAAAAGTTTGGTTTACCAACACATAATCTTGGACTTTGACGTCGACAAGGAACACAATTTCGACTCGTACGAAGAGAATCTCGTTTGTCGAGAACATTACTGCAGTCACGTTCCCATTTTACGTCAAGGGGTCTTGTCTGGTGACACATCGGCCCGAAAAGGCCAACTTTTACCTAATTCTACCCATAGTGATGGATTTCGTTAGTGCAAATGTATTTTTTTGCCATCTTTCTCACATTTACTAGCAATCGAACGAGCGGTTGGCATTCAACTTTGTGTTGGACAATCCGGCACAATGTTCCTTGCCCACCGTCCAAGATCACATTCCCGAATGGCTGAGCATGTGTGATCATTTCCAAAAAATCATAGTCCCATCAATATATGGACTCTAAAGGATTAGCTCGAATCTTTTGTTTCCTTTTACTATCCCTTCAAGGAGGGCGAAGCCATCATAGTTTCTATAGCTTGCGGTTCATCGCGAGAAGTTTTTTCTTTAAAACTCGCTAGGACCGATGAATACGTCATATGATACACATTCATCAATCAGGCAATCAGGCAAATGCGAAATGACGAGGAGTCGATTGCGGCAAATGACCATCGGGTGCAAATGGGAAATGACGTTAGTGGTTATTGCGAGGAAGGTTGGGTAAAGTCATCCATTGGATCGACAGAGTACCAGTTTGGATTTGAATATATCGCTGTGTATTTCGTTGTTTGTGTTCATGGAGAAATTACTCACAAAAGTGAAAGTTTAAGTGGAAGTGACGATGAGAGTGTAAGTACCGAGATGTACGAATTGTATAGAGTCAGCACGATCGAAACAAATTTTCACTTTGAGACTTACCAGTTGGAGAACACTTCGTTTAACGTGGAAAAACTGGACATTTCATCCGACGTCATCTTTCAGAGTACGCATTGGGAAGTGCCGAACATCAGGTTCCTTTTACGATCGTGAAATTTACCCCTTTAGTAAAAATCAACTGTATGTGATTGATCGTTTCGAGGAGGCGATACGACAACCCGACATTGACTTTGATCATTACAAGGAAAATTTCATGCATGCAGTTATAGATGGTTTATTGGCTGAAGATTCGAAAAAAATTTTTTGTGACCTACACTTTCTACACGTGTTATTACAAAGCAAATAATATCGAAATTAAAAACATTAACATCATTGTTGAAGTAAATGAATGGCGTAACAAGTGGATTTTGGGTAAGTAACAATGGCGATGGCAAGATCAACATAAACATAAATATTCCAAAAACTGTTCGAAAAAAAGTAGAGATGAAGAATATGATGATGAATGTGAATACGTCGGAGATGAAGACTATCCTCCATGAAAATGGTTATGTGGACCTGCATCATCGGATACGTTTAAAGAAAATTACGACTGGTTCATCTTTGTTTTATCGGAGATGGTGAATCGCAGTTAAGTGACGAGCGTGTTGTCATTGCTCATTCACTAAGTTGACAGTAAAAATTTAATAGTTGATCGGATGTGTGTTCAAGTTTTTCAACCCGAACCGGTATGCAAAGTTCATCTTGAGTGGTTGGTGCACCCACGAAAATGTAATAAATCTCTTATACGTGAGATTCCACAAGACCGACGTTCTTTACTTTTTGCTTTCGTCTTTATGTGAAGGACCTCTCGACTTGACAAACCTGTTCAACATGTACAAATACGTCATATTTGGTGAATCCATTGGTCGAGACGATGGTGGTGATAATGGAGTTTCGTCCTCGAATAAAAAAAAAAGAATTCGTTGTCAACGACCGCTCGTAAGGTGATTAAATTTCTTCTTTTCGGGCATTTCATTGACGAGGCGATGTGGCAACTTGGTGTTGTTGTTCGGCAATGGAAAGTTTTCAATCGTTCGCGAAAGCTAGTTGTCCTTTAGTCTAGAAATACAAGAGTATGAGGCTGTTCTCGACCCTCTAGGTTACCAAGTCTTTCGTGATGGGAATGTGTTTAACCCATTACTAAATGTATTTAAAACAGTTTCGCCTTCCCTGACGTGTCTGGTGGCTATCAAGCACCATTACGACATTCCAAAGCCGATAATCACCCTGGTCCATTTCCCCCAAGTACAAGACCTGTGTTTCTATATCTGCCTTAAATTACCACATTTCTTATCACGGTTGCAATACAACAAATTGATAGTGATGTTACATTGCCCGATATTTTCAAACATAGTGGCAAAGCAGTATGCATTAATCGAACCTGATTTCAAACCCCTCGACTACGTCGATGAAAATTTTGTGGTTACATTCAATGATCTGACTCTAAATTGCAAATGCCCTCCAACACTCATAGAAAACTTAAAGCTTATTACCAGCACTAAATTGGCGATTGCCTTTGTGTACTTGCTGTATATTTTAACTCAGAAAAATGTGGTGAACCTGAAACGAGTTATTCCATTTATACATTCCATTTTTGGACAACACATGCAGAAACTACTCGGCTTGGCCAACTTTATTTTCGACTCGAAAAAATTCTTCAATTTTTGTGATTTGAATGGCATAAGAAACAAAAGTGGGGTTGGCAGTAGAGAAGGACGATGAACATGATCGTGGTACGGAAGTTGGCAATGACGATGAAAGAACGACCACGCTGTTCAACACTTCGCAATATATGACTTATTTTTATGCAACAATCGATAAATTTTTGAGCGTAAAGTGAAAACAATTCACTGCCGAGGATAATGCCAAACAAACTGAAAAAAATTGCGGCTACAGCTTCCTTGCCGATAAATACTGTGTTGTCACAGCCAGATCGTCCCGAGTCCAGTTTTCAAATATCGCCATTGTCAAAGTAAATGTCTGTAATGGGTGATGGAAACGAGCTGCTCAATGAGGATAATTTCGAATTTGTGGTGCAAAACTTTAAGTTTGGAGATGAAGAGCAAGTCGAATCGTCCATCGAGTTGACCAAGTCCGAGGATTGGATAACGTGATATTGGATTTGCATCCATGATTTTATATGGCGAATTCAATATGGATTTGATAGTCACTCTAATGAAGTTTATGGCGTTTTTATATTTCCGAGGTAATCAGTTGTGGAATTCCCCGGTACTTTACGGTAAGACTGGTATGGGAAAAAACATACTTTCAGATACTCTTTTGAAGCTACACAACACGGGTGTCCCGAGCCATCTCGCATTGAATTCGGCCAAGATCCCACACAATGATCACCTATCCCCTATCAGTTATCCTGAGTCACAACACGTGTGTATGCATAATCGAGTTGGACTCATTCAACACCAGCTGGACAGAAACACACACATATATATAACATAAGGTATATATATATATATATATACACTATGTTTTTCTGTCCAACTCTCAGCATTGACTGAAGTCTTTTTTCCAGATTTCTCTGCCATGAAGGCAAACTTTGAAGAGGGGAAGGGAGGGGAAATGAAATCATGCACTCTGATTGGTTGTTGAAAGTCTGTGTTTTGGGGCCGGGGGGGGGGGGGGGGAGAGAAAATGATCGATGGTGGAGTATTCTGGTATAATCGCATGGAACTAAATCAAATTTAACAATGGTCCCTATATACCTTATTAATATTCAAACTTTGTCATACAGGATCAAATTTGAATACTTATTACCTGTATAGGGCCCAATGGATATGTTTGTTCAGTTCCACGGGATTTTACAAGAGTACTCCACAATCGACAATTTTTCCCCTTTTTTCACTTTATTGATCAACCAATCAGAGTACACCACAATCTCACTGGTGTTAGTTACTATACAGTAAAAGACTGACCTAAAAAAAGTCCCATGTCACCACCTTTGGCTGGAAATGTCCAGTGCAGGTGCATGTCTCCTTCATGTCTTGTTTGCACTGTCGTTTTCCTTGAAGAGAAACCCCTTGTGATTCATGTTACTGGAAAATGGTTGCGCAATTGCCCCTGGTGTTAGTTGGTGATGAGGGTGCCAGCACATTGTGTTTCTTCCTATAACAGACATTTACAACCAATTTTTTTAAAGCAGAGTAAGTGGGACTTTGTAAACATAAAATATTTGTATAATGTACTGATGTACAAACACATGGGTATCTTTTAAGTGTAAAAAATACTGAAAAAATACAAATATTCAAATTTGCAAGTTCCCATGTGGACCTCAACAATTACATAAGTTCAGACTGTACAAATATTTTAAGTCCCATGTTGTCCTTGAGAGAGCTTAAACATTAAATTAATATACTTCTAAAAATTAAACTTTACAATAAACTTATTAACAACACAATGTGGCGCCTATAACCCAAAAGCTGACCATCACTCGTCAGGAAAGAGGCAGGCTACACCATTTGGAGGCTTTCCACCCATCACTAGAGGCTAGTGTGATGATGTACAAGTTCAGTAAATAAGTTCTCTTATATTCAGAGGAAATAAAAAAAATAAATGTTTTGTAAACAAACTATTAACATTATGATTGTTTGGAATAAACAAAATACTACTTAACTAATAAAATGCATTTAAATATATTTTATAATATTTAATAAATGAAAGTTGTATTAATATTATTTTATAATTTATTTAGAACATCTTTGGGGCTATCTGTTGGTGAATATATTATTCTACTTATATTCAAATTGTAGTTAAGAAACATTTTACTACTCGTCAATGTTGCCAACTTAGAAAGAAGTGATTTCACTGCAGTTGTAATAAAATTCTTCCCTACACAATGTTTTTTTTTTTTTGTTTTATTATAATAATTCTGTGGAAACATGTACCCAGCCTAAATAACTAAGTTTGTAAAACCAGAAATATAATTAATCTCAGAAAAACAAAGAAAATGGTGAACAAATATGCCTACAAACTTTTTAAACTAACAAATAATCTGACCTCCAGAAACTTACCAGTCAAACAATACACATGCATATTAATGTCTAAATCGCGAGGTTAAGGAATAAAAATCCGAACATTTATTGTATAATATAGATAGACTTAGTTGTCACAAAATTCGAACATATAGTGATAGATGAATTATAAAAATGAATTCACACCCAACAAGGAAAGCTTCTCTCTGCCCTGACCCTGAATATTAACAATGGCCTTCATTGTCTGTATAACAAAGAGAGTACATTGAAAAGAGATATAGCTATAGAAAGGCCACTCTCTTCAGGGATACTGATACACTGTTTGCAGCGCTCGGTGGCTGCCTACAGAACTATGCATGAATGGCGGGAATTTCGAAAATGCTTAGTTCAAAAGTGCTCTATGTACCAGCTTTTCAGTATCCTAAATACATATTTATTTATATATGTATAAATATATATTTATATATGTGTAATATATATCTATACATATATACTTATATATGTTTAATTATATATATTTATACGTGTATAAATACATATTTACATAAATTTGTAATGTTTAGTAAAAATTGAAATCTAAGTTGTGTATTTCACTCTCTCTCTCTCTCTCTCTCTCTCTCTATATATATATATATATGTCGCGTGGCTAATGGTGAAAAGTGTTTTGGGGAGCGGTGAGATTTAAAGGTTAAGGAAAAATTTTGGCGATGGACGAAATATCCTAACTGGTGCCAGGCGTCGCCGATAATGACGATGTTGCTGGACTGTCTTGGTTTTCTCATGGTACTGTGGGCCATTTGCCTGGATTTCGATTTTTCTTCACTGTTGGTTGTCGCCCCATTAATTACTTACGTACCTTTTCCGTTTACTAAATGGTAGGCCTATTAAAGGCTGACCTACTAGCCTTAAATTATACTATTGAGATAACTTACTGACTACTTGACTGGATATATATATATATATATATATATATATATATATATATATATATATATATATATATATATATATATATATATATATGTGTGTGTGTGTGTGTGTGTGTGTGTGTGTGTGTGTGTGTTCATGCACAAAAGTTTTCCAGACACAGGAATTTTTTTTTACCATTTTCCCTTTTATTCTAAAGCACGAAATTTTATATAATATATGATAAGTACAAGTTAAAAGAAATGCATGATGTGTAAAACACTTGCCATTAAGACATTCTTTGTAATATAAGCTTCAATAAAACTGAAATAAATTAACAGACCCATAAATTGCAATTACAATAAAATTACATAAGTTAACTCAAGTATGAAATAGTCGTTTCTACTGGACATTTTGTGGAATGCCATTTCACTGTTAAAGGATTGCAACATACTTAAAACAGTGTTGAGCAGTATGGACATGAAAATAATTCTTTGTAATGTACTGTATACATTAATTAAATTGAAATAATTTGCAGTAAATTGATGAACTGAACATCCACAGCTGTAGTAACTATACACCTAAGTTATTAGCATACAGGTTTAATTGGGAACACCATGTTAATTAAACACTAACATTGTTTGTCAAATATTTATTCATACACTACACACAGAATTCATACAAGTCTCTATGTGTTTGCACATTTTCAATACAATGTCTACTGGAAGGCAGGATGCTCTAATATCCAAAAATTTAAACTACAGGCTAAAATTACTGACGAGTGTATTACTCCCATTAAAATGTTAGGGCCGGCTTTATTAATGAAGATAAAAGATAATTTAATCAAGATAAAAAGTTAAATTTTGTTTTCAATTGGGATAGTGATGTCATTTGTGTTTCCCCATGACGTATCCTTCTCTGAGAAAATGTTAAACTGATTTTGTATGAACACACTTCTCTTGCTTAGTTAACAGTTCAATATTTCAATTTATAAATACAGTATGTATATATACATATATATATAGTTTTATATATATGTATATATATATATAGTAGGGTACAGTTTTCCAGTTTGAACTCATTATTACTGATACTGCCAAAAAAAACATATTTTAATGTTGTACTGCTGAAAAACTGAAATATTAATATATCAAAATCTGCAAGAAAGTAATCACTATACATTTTGATGCCTGCAAACTTTACAAAAATTACCGTACTCCATATATCCAGTCCCATTTGGCATCACCACTGCACAGTGATTTCAGTGGGTGACTAATCAACATTTGGCCTCTTCCTTTTCTACTCAAAGGACCCTTGTCAATGTCCGGCTAGAGCAAACAGAATAGACTGAGCTGTATCCTGCTGCAGAACACGCGTGTGTTGTGTGGAATGCTCAGTACTTGCACTCCCTATTGTAGTTTTCTACCCTTGACTTGCTAATTATGCACTTCTCAACATTACATGCTGAAGAAATGCCTGTTAACATATAACAAACACTTTCACAGTTTACCTCAATGAAATAAAATTTTTATGAAAAAACCTGCAACAATTTCATATTTCCTAAAATGTTGTTAGCCTACCCTGTTCATTTACTGTTGAGACCAGTGGTTACTAAGAAAATATTAGGTTTGTAATTAAAACATGACAAATATAATTTGGCAGTTTAGAAAATTTACTTGCATATAATTAGTTATATATTAATTATTTCACTAATTTCGTGTCAAAGTTTTCTTGTTTGTGTGTATTATGTCTTATTAAAGAACTGCTTGGAATTAATGATAAATTTTAAGCAGTCCTGGTGTATTAGGCGCAACAAAACATACCGTCCCAGCATTTGTCTATGTTACATTTTAGCCAAACAATTTCCTCTATCATTATACAATACCATTAATATTTGCATTCTTGGAGAATGAAATGGTATAAACCTACTTCTGTAGCCTCTAAAAACCATTCATTAGAAATGTTCAGCTGTGGCCTTCTACATTACCATTTTCCCAACTTGGGGTAAAACTTTCCTTCCACATTCTTAAATATTAATGAAATGGGAAAGATATGGATTACTGCAGATTACCTCACAATTAACATGTTCATGGAAAAAAGAGGGGGGGGGGGGAATAATGTCTTTTCAATGTATGCCCTACATCACCAAAGTCTATTTACACAAGCAAGATGCCCAATTCAGTATTACTGGTGATACTGGTAGACATGTTTAATTCTGGGAACTAGCACCAGTGCAATATGTGTAACCATAATTTTTTTTACAACCCTTTCCTCCATATCCCATTTACAAAATGAACAACATACTGGGAAGATAATATAATATAGTACATGAACATTAACAAATAAAGAGATAAGCCATGTCACTGCTTGCCAAAACTCAGCTCATAATAATTCAATTTGTTGGTGTAGGTTTATTTGGTTATCACCATAACAACAACAATCTGCATAAAAAGTAAACAATGCAGTTCAGAAAGGTTACTATTTAGGCCACTGAAAACCAAACAAGTGTAACAGTACGCAATACTGTAAAATAGCTGAAATCTCAAAGAAGAAAAGAAACCACTGAAATTTTTATTATTTTTCAGGTGTTATCTCTACTGTCGTTTTTTCACTAAGGCTTCTTTAGTAATGCATTTACCTAAAAATTTAAATTGCTTGTCAGAGAAAAGTTAACAGTACTTGCTACAAGAGATGATGATTACATTAGGCTTACTTACCCTGGCTGGTCACTTGTGCACTGTGTGACGGAAATGATAATGAACTCTTTTCTGATGGTTCTTCAGTAAAACCTGTAATTAAAATTAATCAATGTAAAAATATTTCTAAGATTTTGAAACTACACAAATACACTGTCTTTAGATTAAATTGCAAATACATGTAAGGGTTAAAAACTTCATGCAAATTTATTGACCAGTAAGTTATAGCACAAGTACCATATTTATGAAAAAATGTTATACTGGGGCAAGCTAAGAATGAAGTCAACATTGAGTTAAAGCATACATGGGCTGAAAATATGTATTTATTGTGAAATCTTTTTCTTGCATGTTCTATATCGCAATTGTCCTTCACATGCTTGTGGGGTAAATAAAGTGCAATAAAATTAATAAATAAAACCCAATCCAGAAAGTGTGTATTAAATCAACCCACAGAAGGCATATTAGGAAAACCATTGTGTTTGTGATTAAACTGAAATAAGATCGTAGAGATGTCACTGTTTTGGCATTTTCAGTAATGCAAATGATTTCATAGCAATTTTAGATTTTCTGTCTAATGATTCGTGTATTTTCGTAATTCTTTTTCTGATGTTTCTGTATTTACTCATATTCGTTTAATTAAATGTTTTCATTTTACAATGGTTAAACTAGCCAAATATAAATTAAACAAACTAGGGACAAGAATTTACTTCCACATAATTATATTACCTCCATAAAGTTGTTTTCTGTTTGTATCCAGAAACCTAACCAACAAGTAGAGTATACCCCAATAAGAAATAATTTTTAAGTGTTTAATTTCTGTATCTAAACATGTACGAGCTTACAAAACAATAGACACGTCATAAATTAATTATACTACTACAGTTGTAAACTACTTGCCCGGTAAATCAATTATTGGAAGAGAATATTGTTTGAGTCTCTTGGGATCTGGTATTGTGCACGCAGGCAAAAAGTGTCGGCAACACACGTAAAACGACTTATACACATCTAATAGGTGCTTACTTTCCAGTTTATAACTCTTAATTCTTGCGATCCAATTATTAAATACATCTTCTTCATAAACTGGAAAGCAATGTCGCGTTGACACCATATCAGTGCAACCTGGAATACAACACTTTAAAATACGACCCATTATTTCTTTACCTAAAATTAAGTAGACCAGTAGATTTTAATGCTATACAGCTACAATCCATGGGTCACAAAAATATATAATCACGTTTCACCAATTACATTACTCAAACTAACCATAGTTTCTCAACATACACACCACTTCGCACCATTTTTACACGTTTTCATGTAGATCGACACATATGTCCATCAGATGTTTACCACACTACTAGCACCGCCGCCGCCGACCCTCATATGCCACCAGAATGACACGTGTGTCATGAGACCGGGAGCCACAGCTCCCATAACTCACTGGGTGTTTGTAAAAACAATTGCCACCCGACACTTGGACTAATCCTACTAGTGCCTCATGGTTGCCATCACAGATACTGTGTCTACTTAATGGGGGAGAATATTACACTTACTAATTTTATTTTTCTGGCGAGTCCCCAAATCCCGCTACAGCAGCGTTAGTAGCTAAGACGGTTGGATAATGGGATGTGTCTTAGGGCAAGCCCTTTAGGCCTTAGGTCGGGTTTAATTAACAAAATGGGCGCATGCATTGCGATTGAGCAGGGTTGTCTGCTGCCATGGCTGCAATTGTAGCCATGGACACACCCCGAAAGAAGAAGGGTCTAGTAAGGGGCATAGAAAACCAGGCAAAGCGGAGAGGGCCTTGAAAAAACTATGCAACAGTAACGGAGGATAGAAATAATTCCTTTTATTGGATTAGGGCTGGAGAAAGTAGGGTTATTGTTAGTTCGCTAAGATAGACTTTGTGAGGTTAATGAGGGTGATATGGACTGTGTCGATCCACTGCTGAAATGTATCCAGGGTCGTACCGCAGTAGCATAGTCCTGGAGGTGGGGGACAGAACTGTGCCACCCGCCCGCAGATGACAGTCATCTCTCTGGAAGCAGAAAACTGTGTTAGTTGCAGGCATAAAAATAGGAGTAATTAGGAAGGGGAAGGGGGTGGTAGTGCGATGTAATGAAAAAGCATTACCTAAAGTGAAAATTCGCTTGAAGCTAGTGTGGTGTTGTTTATAATGTTGGCAGTGTTATACATGACAGGCGTAGTATCGAAGAATTAGGTAATTAGTAATGAGTAATGAGGGGTAAATAAAATAATTGCCAGCCTGGAGGACGCCGTATTGGGTATCAGGTAGGTGTATAGGGCCAACGCACAAGCCTACACCAGACCGAAACTCCAGGTTGGATCCTGCGATGCTGACACTCGGGTGCACACATAGTGTAGCATAGAAAACAAATTGCAATGTAAAGCACATAGCCATCTCTGAGCCAGAAGCTGTAAAGAGCCTGCTTTGCCTTGTTCTGTGTTCATATATTGCTTCGCATCATGTATGTGTTTGTGGGAATTATCACGCGACTTACTGGGGTAATTTAAGGGGATTATGGCGGCCTGTGAGCAAAGATGTTTTTCGGTCGCTTATATTTTTGATTTTCCTCGGGGTTATAATCCCCAAAGCTGGATATTTTCGCATTTGCACTGTTTGCACAATCAGCGTAACATTTTTGTGCTAATTTCATGAAGTGCTCATCCAGTTTTTCAATTTTTAATTCGCGATGCAGATTTGCAATAGGGCAGTATCGGGGCGCATCTGCTGCTATTCGCAGACATTTATTTTGAATTATTTGGAGGCACCTTGTGTGCATTTTAGCTGCATGTTCCCAAGTGGGCCCAGCATAAATTATAATTGGGCGTATTAGCATCGTATACAGTAATACAGCCTTTTTTCGGGTTAGGGCGCATCGTGGGTTTAATATTGGATAGAGTTTGGATAGCCGGGCTTGAGCGCTGGCACATTTTGCATCTATATGCTTCTTCCAAGTGAGCTTTCGTTCCATATGGACGCCTAAGTATTTCACCACATCTTTATGAGGAGTTTTTTCTTTAAATAGAGTTAATTCAGGGCGATTAATCGCCTGGGGTAACTGTCTGCGAGTAAAGGCAATAGCTTCACTTTTGCCAACATTTTTATCCGCCACTTTGTATAAAAATTTTGAAAAGCATTTAGGACATTTTGTAACCTTTGGGTTGCTAGTTCGAGATTGTGGGAGCGACTGAAAATAACTGTGTCGTCCGCATAGCACCCAAATTGCACCAGTCGGTGATCAGGTTTCGGTAGATCATTTATGTATATATTAAATAATACAGGGCCTAAAATGCTGCCTTGTGGCACACCGGCACAGATAGTTTTTATGCCAGATTTAGCACCCTCGCATGAGACAGTAAAATTTCTGTGCCCCAAATAGCTGCTTATCAATTTAACATAGCAGTCAGGGCGTATTATATCATACAAGTTATATATTAGGCCTGCGTGATATACACGGTCAAAGGCTTTTTCAATATCAAGGAATACTGCAACAACATATTCTTTAAAGTTAAAGGCATTCGTAATATATTCCGTAACTCGTACAAGCTGATGTGTTGTAAAGTGTTTCGATCGGAAGCCAAATTGCTCCTCTTGTAGTAAGTTATTACTTTCCAGGTGAGAATTTATTCGCCTTAATATAATATATTCAACTACCTTTGAAAGTGTGTTGAGTAGGCTGATTGGCCTATAATTTTGAGGCAGTTTCTTATCTTTTCCTGGCTTGTGAATAACAATTACAATCCCTTTTTTTTTCCATATATTGCGAAAATATTCGAACTTGAGCATTGAATTCACACAGAGTGCTAAATGTTCAAGAGCTAGATCGGGGAGATTCTTTAATACAATCGCTTGTATGCCATCCTCGCCAGGTGCCTTTTTAGGCTTCATATTGTGGATGGCAAGATTAATTTCTTGCAAATGTGTATATTCTGGTTTGTGTTCTGTGGGCTGTCAATGTTTAATATTTAGTTCCTGGAGAATTTGGGCTGTGAAAATTCTATCACTGGGTACCTGATTTGGCTGAAAAGTGTTTTCCAGCACATTGGCAAAGGCCTGTGCCTTCGCTTCAGGGGTGAAGTCTACGCCAGTGGTCGTGGTTAAGGGCGGAAATTTATCAGGTTTGTTTAATAGGCGCTTGGTTGGCCCCTACAAATAATTCGTGCTTGTATTTAATTTTGCGATTTTCGCATCCCAAACACTAGCCCTCCAAAGGGCTACTTCGTCCGAGATCATTGCCTGCAGCTTATTTATGTGGGCCTTAATTCTGCGATCTCCGCGGCATGTGTACTGGTGCCTTAAGTGATTTTTCTGCATTATAATATTCCGTATGTATTGTAGGAAAGTTTCTAATTTTGTTGTGATTATTTTCTCTGGAATGTGCTCTCTCATACCTTTATGAATAGTTTCAGTAAGGACTGAGACTGTTTCGTCAATTAGAGCAGTTGAAGTTATAGATTCTACATCTAATTGCGGAAAATGTTCGTCAATATAATGTATAAATGGGGGCCAGTTCTCATGGGAAAAGTCTTTCATTTTTCTAGGGACGGTAGTTTTAACACTTAGTGAGTGAAAATCTATATGCACTGATAAGTGGTCAGAGGAAAGATCCTGCTCGACCCTGATATCGAAGCCAGTACTAAACTGTTTATTTATTACGATATTAAGCACATCAGGGTGTTGATTTCGTTGTGTCGGGTTATATGTCGGCTCCTAAGGTGCCATAACCTGATAATTTCGATTAGTTTGGTGCCTTTGCAATAGCACACCATTTGCAGTTCTAGTTCGCGAATGCCAATATGGATGTTTTGAATTTATATCTCCGATAGCTAGTATTACAGGGCCTACATTATTAATTAATGCATCAAGATCTGCTACTGTGAGAGAGCGCCCTGGTGGGGCATAAATTGATAGCAGTTTGGTTTTTTGTTGGCCTAATTTAACGTCAGTTCCTACTGCTTCCAGTGTAAGGAAATCTGGAGGTAATATTTCGTGATGTACTATTGAGTGGTGAACAAAAATTGCAACTCCACCACCCCTGCCCACATTCTGCGCTCTGTCCCGCCTGTATATGGCATAGTCTGAAACAGAGAATCGATTATTTGGAGTCAAATGTGTCATGTTTACTGCCGTGATTTTTGCGTTATTGAGAGACAAATAATCAATAAATTCGTCCTTTTTGTCACTAAGGCCATGCGCATTCCAGTAGAAAATTGTGTATATGCGTGGATCGGAATTATTTACTGTAGCTGCATTACAGTTGTTTGTTTGCATGGTCAATGCTCTTGACCATCTTTAAGTGGAGCGTGATTGTCTGGGCAATTTTGTCTTCCTGCGAAAGACCAGGGGTTCTCCAAACAACGATTAGTTGCACTAGGGGCATTAGCTCGTTCATTAATTAGGGCGTTTTGTTTAGTCCAGCATCGCTGTTGAACGCAGTTTTAATCACGTCCATGATGAAAGGAGCTTGTAGGGGAACAGATGCTGCCTCCATGGGCTCTGAGGTCGTTCTGGTCACTGCGCCATTTTCGGGCTTCTTTTGTAGGGGAGCTGTGCGAACCTGCTCGCTCAATGGGTGAGGGGCTGGCCCCTGATTGGCCACGCAGGCAGGAGCGGCCACGGGCGCGGCGGTGGCAGCTGGAGCATCGCTTGTGTGGTAAGGGGTAGGGTGAAAATTTTTCAGGGCCGTTTTTCCTTTGGTTTTTACGCGGTTTTTTTTTTTCCACCGCCTGTTAGGATCGCGGGGGATGAAATCATTTGCGATGGGTGGAAATTCAGCCTAGTTCATGTAATATCCGAACCTATTATAGGTTGGAATTGGCTGCGGTCGCGCTTGTTGTGCCAAATGGGGCATGAATGTGTTTTTCGGAGGCTGGGGTGGCGCCTGCTGTTGCCCTGTTGGGTGGTGGAAGTCTTCTACTTTCACTAATAGGCCAGCAAAGCTTGTAAGTGCCAAGTAGGGCGGTGTGTTGGTGCCATTGGGCAGTTCAACTACAAGTTTGTTGATTGTTCTGCGGTTTCTGTCATGTATGAAATAAAATCACGTGACAGGCATTCTGACAGCTTGAAATTCTTCCACCAGGAAGTCGTGTGGAGTATTGGCTTGTACCCTGCAGAATACAAGTTTCACCGGGATTTCAGTCTCTTGGCACAGAAGGCTGTGCTGATATCCCAACTGTTTCACGAGGCGAACTGCATTTACATAATAGGTGATAGATGAGGTGAAAACACGTATGCTGTCTGTTTCTGTGCAGATAGCATTCCATGAAAAGGCCATGTTCACGTCCATAGCCTTTTTAAACGCTGGATATGTGTGTTCCCTAGTCGTGTAGACTGTAAAGGGCTTAATTTGCAACTTTTTCGATTGTGGGTTCGCTGCGCTGATGTTTTGTGCTTGTTGGTGGCTTTGTGAAGGCGCATTTGTGCCCTGAGGGGGCCCCGATGTGGCCAGAGGGGCCTGAAGGGCTGGCACGCCCTGTAGCCATTTTTCATAGGGTTTATTCTTTTCTCATTCGCGTCTCTGGACGCCGCTTCGGGGGCTGGGCGCTTCAGAGATTGTGGTTCTGCATCCATGGCAGCCCCGAGGTCTGCCATGGCTTCGCGTATGTCCGGAACCTACAGTGGGATGAAATGAATGGAGGGAAACAAAAACCATTTGAACCTAAAACACAAGGAAACCTATGTGAAATTGTTCCTACCGAGTACCTAAACCTTCGTTGCTGTGGTGTGTGCCTTCGTCCAAGTCGGCACCTCCTGACCTCACCCCTCCACCGGAAGCAAGGCTAGGGAGGCCCAGGTGACGCTTTAAGTACCTCAAGAAGAAAATATTTATTTCTGTATTTAGTGGGGGAACTAAAATTTTTCACTTTCAGAAAACAAGTTGTCTTAAAAAAGGCACTTAACTGGTACAGCCGCAGTGTATTGGCACTAAAAAGTGCAAAGAGACACCTGTTGCATTCGGAGCTCTCTGCACCAGGTCTTCCCCCGACGACACCTCAGCTGGAACGTCCTAATAAAGCAAAAACCACCGTACCTCATATGCCATTGGAATGACATGTGTGTCGTGAGACCGGGAGCCGCATCTTCCATAACACACTGGGTGTTTGTAAAAACAATTGCCACCCGACACTTGGGTTAATCATAGGGTCTGCGGGCGGGACCCATGTCAGTGTATGTCTAGGGCACATTGGCTTACATTTAGGCTGTAATAAATTAAGTTTATAGAGTAAAATATATATAAAATTAAATGAATATTCTCTTATATTTATTTACAATAATTTGTACATTAACTATAAAAAAAATAGGATTTCTAGTAAACAATGACAAATATATTAAACCTCTTCTTGTAAAGATATCTAATTTGTTTAAAAGTAAAGAATACGATTTTAATTAATTTAATACTTTGTAGTTAAAATTGTAGCACTATCTTTGGCAAATATAGAATTGTAATTACAAAAACATATTTTTTCTATTTTCTACTTCAAGAAACATTTCCCAATAAGCCAACTTGTTTTAACTAGAGTAGAATTAAATAATTTAATCTTTATTATATATTATATTTCATTAAGATAAAAAATAATTAAAGATTTTTTTAATAATGTCACATCATCGGGGATAAATAACAATAATTTAAGTCGGCAGCTATGAAGGAAATAATAATAATTATTATTATACATTATTTGGTTCAGCAAATACTTATATTTACCAATGAGTTGACATATTTACACTCGTTTCTGGCAGTCACATGACATGCACCTTTTCAGTTTTCAGCGCGTGACATGGAGGTTATTCTAAATTATTTGTTTAGTTTCTTCTCTATTTTATAATAGCTTGTAGAAAAAACAGCAAATAGTTTATTGAAAAAACTCTTCAAGTATATAACAACCTAAGTTATGTGTGCTCTCTCCTATCGGCGTGCATGCAAATTTATTCCAACACAGTGAAAATTAACTTAACACATATTTATGTGTCATACATTCCACCGAGTTATAAAATAGTATAATATCGTCAGAAAATTTGATACACTTGACGATGCGAACCTTTCATATTTTTATTTAGGGCTTTATATGCCAAAAAGAAAGAAATGCATTAAAAGTTACATTTATTTTTGTTACATTATATATAATGGTTTTTTACATTGGTATTCCTCCAGTATACAAGTTTATAAGAATGTCTTTTCCATCTGTTGAATTGGTACACATCCACTCATTGTCTTGTGTTTAAGACTTTTCCACAGAATAGCGAATATTGGTAATAAGATTGAAATGATGCCCATGGTCAAAAAACTTTTCAATTAAGAGGCAGAAAAAGTATGGCAAAGGAAATACACTTTCATCGTCCATTGAAAATAACTTTTTATCAATGTCATAGGAATTCACCAGATCCGAAATATCGTCTCTGCTCTTTGTGCAAATCAATTATTCTTTGACGACCCACTTCTGCTGCACCAAAAATTAAAGATCATCAATTGCCTTCACCGTCAAACAAAATGGCAATTTCTTCGCATAGATGTTTGTTGAGCAAAACAGTACAACTGCTGCAAAGAACATCTTTGATCTTGCTGGTGCCATCTTTCTCACTTCAACACATGCTTTGTTATGCTGGCTACTGAAACTGTCCACATATTTATAGCTGGGAGTGTGTTACAAATTAAAAAAAAAAAACACCACAAGTTGTGTCTTTTTTTATTATTATTTTAACATGCTTCAACTCGGCGGCAACGTTTTTAAACTGTTTTATTTTGTTTTCATCATGTTTGAACAGATTCGAAATGTTAAATTTATTGGAATAAGCAGTCCAATTTTTTTAAATATTGTAAACGGGTTATCGTTTGCCAGATTTGATCATCTGAATCGTAATTTAAATCCCCATAATTCGATTTTGACATTGTTTTCTCGCCATATAAATAAATACTATTCAAATTTAAAATGAAAATGTTTCTGTCACATATGTATTGCATTGTGAATAATGACGATGGCAAATAATGTGATTGGCAATTACAATGTTGTAAGCTAAAATTTTTCTTTTTTCATAAAATTTTGCCAATTGTGGTGGATATAGTTGGATAATATGAGAATTGCCCCTATGTCTACTTGCCGATTTCATACATGTATCGAACGAGGTGTAATAATATTTCCATTCCACCCACAGAGTCTCTACATCCACCCAGTTGTAGTTCATGGCTTGAAATGTTTATTTTTTTTTTACTTACAAGAAGTTAAATAGGTATCCATTGATTAAAAAGAAAAAAACAATAAAAAATAAAGTAGATAGAGTTGGGGGGGGGGGGTTAAAAAACAAATCTCCTATGATGCCAGGTATAAAAGACTGTATTGTTGCTAACGCTACCACAGTTCCCGAGACACTCATACCTCGAACTTCGAAGAGTCAGCACAGTCTACTGAGTCTGGAAGTATGGATTCAAGATGGTATGATAGTAAATACTATGTATAAGAGTTTATTCACATATATGAAAAACACGAAGCTCTTTGGAACAGAGATAAACAGGTGTATAAATGTGTAAATGCAAGGTATCAGGGATTTCAAGAATTACTTCCATTTACCGTCGAGTATGGAGAACATGATGTAGACAAATACACAATCAGTAGACGGATAAAGTCTTTACGAAATTCCTGCACAAGGGAGTGGAAGAAAATAAAATATGCAAAGAAGAATGGTTGTGTTCGTGAACCAACACTGAGGTACTTTAAACTGATAAAATTCATTCAATCTAAAGAACGGGGAGAGATGCATTCGACTACTATGGGGTGGAAGATGTGGGGTCTGTGACTGTGAATAACACATTCATCAAACATGGAATGATGAATGACAACGCAGTCTATTTTCCCATGTATGTCAATGATGAAGTAGTTGACAACATTGTCAAAACATCTGTCAATGATAAGGTAGTGGACAATGCCGTGAACACATTTGTCAATAGTGGGGTTGGCGACAACCCAGTCAATACATTAATCAACTGCGAGGTTAGTGATACTGAAGACAATGCATCAATCAAGGGCGAGGTTGGTGACACTACCATCGACATCAGTCAACGACGAGGTTGGTGACAACACAATCAACTCGTTTCTCAAGAGCGAGGCTATGGACAATGTAGTCAATGTGTTAAACAGTGAGGTTGGAAACAATACAGTCGTCACAACCATCACACCCATCAATCACACATCTGACACATCTATTAGTGATACAATCAATATGTCCATCAATGGTGAGGTTTTTGACATATTTGTTTTTTTGTTATGAAATTTAAAAAAAAACCTCATAGGAATCGAACCTTCACAGAGGTGTTACTCAAAATTAATTATCCTCCATGTAGTAGATGTGGGTTTGTCTAAAAGGGTGGTCAAGTTGAGCCAGATGTAGTATTGCACTTTAAAAAATAACCTCATATGTATATTATCTTTATAAAATCAAATAAAACAAATTAAAGAAAAGATTTTTGTATTTTTTTCACAATTTATTTTCACATCTTCTATGAATCACTTTTCGTAAATGATACATTCACTAAATTCTTTTGGAAATCTCCCATTTGCAATACCCAAATAAACTTTGTGTTCTGTTAGATAATATTCATAACTTTCAAAACATTTTTTAAACCATTCATTGACTGATTTTGTGTGTGTGTGTTTTTATGGAAGTCATGGATGCATTCAAAATTGCATGTATGACTTTTACGTAATTGCGTAAATATTTACCATGATGAATCTGATACATTTCGCGCCATGGCACATTGTTTATTATTTATCTGTGGTAATTTTGAATACTTTTCCAAAGTCAAGTATCAATTTGCCTGACAGTTTTCCGGATCGTACAAGAGCACCGTTTTCTTACGGCCAATGTAGAAAGAACTGAGACCACCAATATACCGTTGATGTGCAGATGAGTTTTTTTAGCCTAACCAACTTTACATTTTCGTACAATTCCGTCTGATCTACTTAATAGAGATAGTTGTGAATGGCAAACAATACATTGAGGAATTTTCCAATTTATAACAGTTGGTTACTTGGGTCATATTCACAAAGAAGAAGGTAAGTGTGGAGACATAGTTGTAGATTCGTTTCATGAAATGCGATCCATTGCACTCGTAACCTTTATGAACAATAGAAAAAAGTTTCAACACACCTTGGTTTGGATTACTGCAAAATACACTGTAGTCAATCAGTTTTGTCAAATGCAAAGATTTTTTTCTTCTCTCGTGAAATAGATGTGATTATCTCAGTGCCTTCGAAAATGACAGTCATTCCAATAATTATGTTCATTTCCGCATTTATGAGTTCGATAAACCTGTTACTGTCCAATTTCAAAATATTTGAAAATTAATAATCATCTGTATCTGTGTCAAAGACCATCTCGCAATACTCTCGTGGAATTTTGCAAATAACTACACGCAGTTTTGTCTTATCATACACAATTAGTTTTTTATTTGCTTCCAGATTAGAGTAGGTATTGTAGGCATCGTGGCGAATGAAATATATCTACTGCATGAGCTCCTCTTCCTACAGGTTGTTTATTGTTTCTCTGTGATTGCAAATCACATGCAGTAGATAAAGTGCAGGTGTAACTCGACATAAATGTATGAGAAGTTTGCATGCAAAAAACGTCGTGCCTATGGCTACAGGGATGCTGACAAACTTGAAATATAGAGTGCCAAAAAGCCTGTAGGTCGAGTTGATCGTAATGTTAAACGACATTTGCTATGCAGCCATCACCGAGTACTCATGTCTTGAATCCTCTCTTCAGGGACTTCTTTTTTTTGCATTTCAGACTTTAGTGATTTCATTCGTTTCTTTACAGTTTTCCTATGGCCGAGTAAAGACTCTATAAAGTTTATAGTGAATGGAGTTTTGGCATGTGAGAGTAAACAAATCAGAATGGAAGTATTGCCAGCTAACGACTCTAGTTCCGTGACGGGAAGTATCATCTTCCTGATAGGCTGGCCGGAATACATCCGGTTCATGTATTCCAAATAATTTCGATTTTCATCTTCCATCACATACAGAGCATGAACATCATTCCTCAGCATTTCATCGAACATGTCGCGGGATATCGGAGCATTTTCAAACATTACATTCAATGCTCTGGCACAGCAGCAGCTGACGATCGACCTAGAAATTCGTTTGGTGATGATGATATTTGGGTATAAACTATTGACGTCGAATTGAATAACGTTCCAAAAAAGACTGTGGTTTGCAAACACCACAGCTCCGGGATATTTTTATTTCGTGTATTTGAACTTTGGTTTGGTGTAAATTGGTCTAACGTCCATTGTGGGCATTCATTCGGCGAGCGACAAACATTTCAGATCGGGCATGGCCAGTAAAACAGGATCATTGCTCTGGTGTCCTGGTAAAATACAAAAAATGGAGCATGATACAGGAACACATTCGAGATCCGGCGAGAAATGGCATTCATCGAACTGTCTTCGAGACTGTGGTTAAAGAGATTAGCCCCTTGGTTGGTGAAAATTTCCAAATTAAACTTGTTGTAAAGTCCAACTACGGCTATGCAATACCTCTCGTTGTAAATTAAAGCCTGCTCATTGCAATAGAAAACGATAGTCTGTGTTTGTTTCACCTGTAAGTTTATGCCAAATGCTACCACCAATGTACTCGGTTTAGCGCAATGGCATGTTTGTGTATTGAACATTATTCATTGCATCAAATTTTTCCTCGTTGTAGGGCTCGATATGACAGATAATTCTCATATACTAGTGACGAAATTCATTGTCTGTGATGGTGTCATACAGAATATAATAAATTCGCATTAGCACAGAGTTCAAATCGATTTTCCTAAACTTTTGGCTCAGATAGTTTTTTGACAGGTTCCCCAACATCAAATTCCCCCTCGCCAATGCATTTTTTTCAAGAATGTCAACATATCGAATATGATACCATTGCAGTGAAAACAAATGAGCGGAGCTGTGGCTAATTTTCCGAGGGATACAAATGCTTTTATTTCACGTTGCATATTGGGGACCCACAAGCGAGTCAATAGGAGTTTCAAATCGTACTCGATAATGTTGTGGCAGACAAAATAATGTAGGTGATTTTGGTATCCCGTTAGCATTTTCAGCAAGTATCCCTGACTATTACAAAAGAGAAAATTAGTAATGAGATCCTCTTTGTGTGAGAAACCTTGGATCCAGATGTGTTTCGCGGGCAGCCTTCCGTATTTCTTTCGCATTTCCACGTCGAAATTATACTCACTTCCGCATCCAAATATTCACAATAGAGCACAAACATGAGCAGTTTTCTGGAGCGAAACCTCCCAGGGGAAAGTCTTCCAAATTATCCACACCAATCTCGATGTCGAAGCTCACGGCAGGAATGTACTTGTACATATGAGTGTAATTTCAAGACACATCCAGGATCAGATGCTTAGACTCAGTGACTGCATACACACCATTTGCACGAAATATATTTTCCACTGTGAGATTACAACTACATGTTTCGGTCTGCGAAACTTTAGTTTTGCAAGTTGATTCAGTTTGACGGATGAATTTTGCAATATCCCCTCCGAAGTTACAGTATCGATGTACAACTCCATTTACAACATGAAATGCACATCAGACAACTGGATGGTAAAGTAGTATTTTTTTTCACAATTATTTTCCACTAGAAATTTGTAGACTGTGTTCAAGTTACTCGTGGTGAGAAATTCAATTTTTACCAAATTATATGAAACCTACAATGTACTCGCCACATTTTGAGTCGAAATTTCCAGCTACGAGTTTGAATTAGTTTCCAGAGATATTTTCGTGTCACAGATAGAATCGATATACATTTCAAATAACTCAGTCAGCAGTTGACACATTTCGTATTTCATGTTTTCATCAACTAGAAAGCATATGAGAGTAAGTCAAGATTTCTTGATGCCTCTTCATCGTTTTGACATTGATGCCCACCACATTTATCTGATTGTTGTAGATGAAAGACCTCAATAGAAATATTTTATTTTGTAGATCTAAATAATGCGGAGGGCTGACATTTTTTGTTATATAAGAACCTTTAGCCATGGCTAACAAACAAAGTTTTACAATTACCAGAGCACTGGAAATATTGAGAATATCTACAACGACCCAGAATTGCAAACTTTGGACGAATTTAAATGGATTTACAGGTATTTTGGCAACTGTCTCTTGGAATGCATTTACACCTGCGAAAGTGATGATGACAAAGACTCTGATGATGATTTCGTTAAGGAATTTGATACTAATCCTAATAACAATACTTACATTCTGTTAAAGTTTAAAGATTTTCTGGCCAAGTTCCCAAACACCACATTCGAAGACTATCTATACATCAAACAACTGTCGTCCTCTCGCACTTTTGAAATTAACTCTGAAGAGCAACTATTCTTGCTACAACAGCTGCTACTTACACAATAATACCATCGAGGGAGCAGCGACTCTTTATATACCTAGCTGCAAACTAAAAAAAAAAAAACAGAAATAATGAATTGTTTTTCTTTTGCAGAAAAAACGAAATTGTCAACCAACATCGGCTTTTGCTTACATGCAAGTACAAAAATGATATTCATGAGTCATCACACAGCTGCTCCCTGATTTATGATTCCAATCAAACCACGATGGAACACACATATCATTCGATGGGAATGACAAGGAACAAGGACGGCACTCCTCTATTCACGAAACTGAAATTACACAATGTATTTGTATGCGAATGTAATTGCAACTCTATTCGAGAATTGCTCAAAGTCTCAATACTGTCTAATGCCCTTTCTTTAAATGAATACTTAACATCACCGTTCAGATTTGTCCATTTAGTTGATAGCCTACTCCAATCAGGAGACTACATATACAACCAGTTTAAAGAGTACAACAGTGCAAAAAATTTAGAACATATATACTTTGTACCTAAATTGTAAAACTTTGATACTCTGTTTTTCAGACCAACTTTTCTCACTCTTGCTGCAGAAGAATATGCTGCTAGCGGGAGAAGTGTGTTAATTCACTTGCTCGATATTTATGCAGGAAAAATTAAACTGATTTTACAACTTCTGTAAAAACAAAAAGCACTACGTCGTGCTGCATAAGACATTTTGTCAAACGACCAGCACATAATTTGGCATGTTCAATCAAGAGTAATCGTGCACACACTTTACCAAATGCAAGTGACTTTCAATGTGTTCACGTTACCAGAAATTCAGACACAACATGACAAATAATAACTTATCCAAGTTCACTAATCATATATGCAATTTGCAATCACGTTTTATAAGCTCAGATAGAAAAGATTGGAGAAAGGTTATGGCCAAAAATATACTAACATTCTTGTTATTTCGAACCTCATTGGATACGAACTTTTTACAATGTGTTTGGCCGTTCCAACAAAATGCACACTTTATTTTGCTTGCCACACGTTTTCTTAAATTCAGTTTGGTTGAATAAGTTTAAACACTGTATTCAACTTCGAAGAGACGGATGATTCCTGAAGGTAATGTAAAAAAAAAAAAAAAAAACCATTTTTTAAATGAATAAAATAAATTATAAAAATGATATAATTATAAAAAAGATTACAAATATAAAAATATAAAATATTACATATATAAAAAATAAGAGATTACATATATAAAACAACCTATAATGAAAATTGGGACACCTTGTATGTCCCATATGTCCCTTATATGTATACATATTTTGTAAAGGGTTGTAATTAAAAAAAGTTATCCATACTATTTGAAATTATACAGTTGAAACACTTTTCCTACCACACTACTCTCACCATACACCTCCTACACAACACAAATGTAGCAAAGAGCTGTGGTTGGGTTTGTGGTAGGGACTGTGTGTGTGGGGGGGGGGGGGGGGTGCTGCTGCCATGTGAGAGGCTCCTGTGGCTGGGTGGAGGATAGCCACTTTATTTGTAATAGGAGCCACTGTATGATTGAAATCTTCGCCTGCCTGCTCCTCTCCTTGGCCCTCTCCCCTACCATTGGCTGGTTGACATGCTGTGAAAATAACACTAAAAATAACATGTAATAATGTAAAGATTACATTTCCTTTACTTCCAAAGAAAGCAAACCCTTGACTTTTTTGCAAAACTTACATGTCTGTGTAATGCTGCATTGACAATAGTCTTTTACTTGCATGATTTTTCAGCATCCTGTTTTCGATTTTTTTAAAATTCATTCCAGTTTTTCATAAACTCTCTATGTTCTTTTATCAATTCCTTCCCTTCTTCATTCTGAATTTCCAACAGTTCCTCCAATTCTTATTTTGCCTGTGTATATTTTATGAGTAAGATAATTTCTATTATCGTAGTACGGTGCCTCAAAAACATTTTATAAATTTCTACAAAATTAGATTGCATTCCCTCAAATAGCCCGTCTAACTCTTCCTTTTCTTCACCAACCTTATCCATTTCTACCAAACTTGACTAACAGTGACTTCTACAAATAGTGCTTAATATCACACTGCTACTAAACAGTGTTATATCTGCTATCCCTAGCACACTGACTGATGCTAGATCAAAGTGCATGGTGTTTATATATGCACAAATAAATTTTTTATTTCATGTTTCATGGTGATATGGAGGGATTACTCTATAATCGAGTTTTTTTCTTCATGCACTCATATGTTTGTGTTTCTTTTTTTTTCTCATCAGTGTATCTGATATGCACTTGCTGAAAGTCATTACTAGTGTTTGCACATGGGCCAGTGAGGCGACTGGCATACATGACTCAACTTAGCGTCATTATCATGAGCATTATCTCGGGACAGAAATAATTTTTTTACGATGCAAAATGGAGGTTCCCCTCACATTTTCCCCACCCCTCTACCTTCTAACTTTTATTTTTTCTACAAATGTCCTGGGTAGAAGCCAGAGCATGTTTTTCTCTTAGTGTCCTGGTAAGAGCCAGAGTATTTTTTTCTCTAAGTGTTCCAGTCGAGGCCAGAGTACATAAGCAGTGAACATTGCAACAAAAAACATAAACCATCAGCCGATGGTCAACCAACAGTGCATTGTGTGTAGTTGCCAGTGTCCGAGATGCCAATCTTTGACGCCAATGATGCCACCATCTATGTCTAGGAGGCCGTCAACATCGGTGATGAAGAGGCCATCGAGGGGGCGAACACATTCGACATTTAAGAGGTAAATACCTTCGACTTTGAAGAATTTGGTGTCTTCAACTTCGAAGACCTTCTCGTCCTTGATGCAGAGAACTCTATCTTCTTCAATACCGAGGATGTCATACTCTTCGACGCCGAAGAGGCCATCCCATTCGACACCGAAGAGGTCATCCCCTCCGATGCTGAAGAGGTCATCCCCTTCAATGCTGAAGAGGTCATCCCCTTTGATGCTGAAGAGAACATCCCCTTCAATGCAGATGATGTCATGCTCTTTGACACCGAAGAGGTCATCTTTCACGCCGAAGATTTCATCACCTTCGATGTCAAGGATTCCATCTCCTTCGATGTCAAGGATTCCATCTCCTTCGATGCTAAGGATGTCATTTCCTTCAACATCAAGGATACCATCTACTTCTCAGAGGAGGAGGAAGAGGCATGTTAAAAGAATGAATCCACCTTTGGAACCTTTGTCATCATCGACATCATTGGAATCATCGGCACCTTCGGCATCATCAGCACCTTCGGCATCATTGGCACCTTCGGCATTATCGGTACCTTTGACATCATTGGCATCTTCATCACCGTTGGCACCACCACCCTCTGCTGGTGCACTTGTAATGGAGGTGCCATACCTCTCACACCAACTATGATGCTGCCTGGAGGGTTTATGCAGATACCATTACAGGTACCTTTGCCCCCTCCGGACATTTCATTCTGTTTTAAGACAGTTTATTTCAATAATAGGACTGTTAATAAAGTAACAATTACTAATAAAAATAAATAATTGTTTTTTCAATTGTGTTGCTTTTCTATATTCCATGATAAGATATATCTATTTATTTTACAGCTAAAATTATTATTTATAATAATCAAGTTGTTGGTATTAATAATTGAAAAGTTTTTGAATGCACCCAAACATGAACATTTTGTAAAACCTCTAGAGATATTTAATCTGTCTCCAGCATCATTGCCACCTCCATCGCTTCAGTCATCTCCGACAATGGAATATAATTTCAGTCATCAAATATCTATTTATTTTGGTTTCAGAAATAACTTTGTACCCCATCACTCTGACAATTTTTGTTTCGATTGTAATGCAGTCTGTTGACAAATTTAAATGGAAAAAACTTTTGTGAAACTTGTACGCAAATTTTAATTTTACCAGAACGAAACACGGCATGCTGTCTATTGCATTTGATCCATTTCAGTAAAGCTATAAATTTATACAAAAAAGACTATATTACATATTTTGCCCTAATAAACATCGTCGACGACTCGAAATAGGCTTTGAATTCTGCCTTTACATTATTTCAAAATCTTACCAAACAACTCATGATGGATGTGGCTCGAGACATGGCGATTCCTCTTTTCAAGAGTGCCGTGTTTTTCGTAATGAAAAAACAAACAATATGGATCCTTTGATGGGAATTATACAAGTGAATAACATGTTTACACATTTTGACTATAAGAAATACGATAGGTTGGTGTGCCTAAACTAGATGTTAGGCCACTTTAAAGATTCTGTCGATGAGAACAGCCTGTTATTTCAGTTTTGCAGCAGTAGCCGAGTCTTTCTGGAAATAGTAATATTAAAAACTTACATTGTATAAGGGGGAGATTGAATCACCTTCCAAATTGACATAATTTTTCAAGGGGTACCGGAAGTCCCCCCTTAAAAAATCAGTTTATTTGGAAGGTGATTCAACCCCTTGTTTTATAAATCGACTCAGTTTTATGAAACCAGGAAGATGATACATTATGTAGTAAAGGGTTAAAATAAATTGTAGAGTTATTTTTTCCAGCCTTCCACAATTACAAAAAAAATGTATTTCTTAAACTATTCCTACTTATACACTGGCAGACATTATGCGAATCATCAAGGGCATTGCACTCGAAGGTTGAAACAGACCAACTGTACTCGTGTTTATAGACTACTATATGAATATCGATTATAACAAATAAAACAAAAAAATCACATATTATATTATTTATAACAAAGGGGGAATTGAATAACCTTCCAAATAGATTTTTTTAAGGTGATTCAGTCCAAGAGAGGGATTTCTGGTTTCCTCAAAAAATTCAATTTATTTGGAAGGTGATTTATTTCCCTTATAAAAACCACAAAATAAATAAATGTCAATTAAAAATAAAACGTAACTTCCCCCTCATTGCCACCTGTAATTACATTTTTTGCAACAATTCCTATATATTGAATGACAGATATTATGTGAAATGTCAGTAATATGTTAACCATGGCATTTGCAATAAATTATTATGATGAAGCCCACAACATGATTACCATTTCAACCAAAAATTTCGTTTGAAATATTGTGATATACAGGGCGAATGAGGAACATCGAGAATGGGTTCCGAATTATTATAGGTGTTGCATACATTCATACTATACTCACAAGTCAGAAAATCATGTACAACACTGCAATGGATCTAAACACTTTACGTATTGCAAATGTCTGGTGATGATGCATCTTCAGCATTTTAGCATTCCCTGTAACACCAAATGTGAGAATTATTTGAAAATTCTCAAATGGGAAGAATTACATAATTATAATTCTAATTGGTAAATTATCGAAACCATGTACATTAAAATTGACTGCTCAAATAGAATTAATATGTAGTTATACTTATATGGGTTGAGCAAGTCATTGAGATTTGGAAAATTGCAATATATTAATTGAGACCATGGAAAGACATGAAAGAGAAGAGCACATTACATATTGGGATCAACTTAGGCACATTATGGTATGTAAGGATCCAGTACATCCTGCCAGATGTTTGTGCAGTGAACATATTAATTGCCAACATGGATTCAAACAACCATGCAATATACCGAATAATAAACACAAGTTGATAAAAATTATAAGATATTTCCAATTTAAATTTGTAAATGTATATTTCTTTACCAAAATAAATTGCTACTTTGTTATGAGTGTTTTTCTCATTTATTGGATTCTCAATCAGTTTGTTTAGTTTTGGCAACTATTTACCAGAGTGCACCACAAACGACATTCCTTCCCCCTCTTACTTTCAACAACCAATCATGTTGAGCATTTCATTTCCCCTCCATTTCCTCTTTTTCAGTTTGGACTAAATGACAGAAAAAATTTGGAAAAAAATCATCAATCGATGGCGAGAGCTAAATGTGGAAACATCACTCTTCCCTCCAGAGTAGAAGGAAAGGAGTAAGAATAATAATAAATATACCTTATAAAATATTATTATTTTATAAGGTTTATGTATATTAATATATATTATAAGGTATATTTATTACTATGCTTACGCCTTTCCTTCTGTTCTGGTGGGAAGAGTGATGTTTCGATGTTCAGCTATCGCATTCGACTGGCGACTTTTTTCCACATTTCTCTGCCATATAGGCCGAACTGAAAAGATTGGAGGGTGGGTGAGGAAGGGAGGGAGGGAAAACAAAATACAGCAATGTGATTAGTTGTTGAATGCTGCAATGTGATTGTTGAAAGTAGGGGGTTGAGTGGAGGGGGGAGAAAGTCAGCAATGAAGATTTCTGATTTGGGATAGTATAGTGTAATGCAAAGCAAGTAAGAATAACGATTTTCACTATGGAAGAATCAGTTTTGATTCTCAGACAAAATAACTCATGGGTGTGTATTGTAACCACATGTATATATTAATATATTAAAATATATACCTTATAAAATATTTATATTTTATATTTTTCAAAGTATATTTATTATTTCATTATTATTCTTACTCCTTTACTTCTTCTCTTGGAGCAGAGATGTATCTCTATCCAGCTCTCAACCTCAACTGACATCTTTTTTTTCAGATTTCTCCATTATATAGGTCAAACTGGAGGGAGAGGAAGGGAGGAGAAATGAAATGTTGTAACATGATTGGTTGTTGAAAGTACGAGTGAGGGGAAGAGGAAAGCCGATCGCAACACATTCTGGTGAATATTGGTTTTGAGATTCGGACCCAAATTATTACAAAATATCAAAAAGTTCGACACTTGTAAAAAAAACCAAAACTTCCTATTATATGCATTTTGTTTTAAGTTGGCCTGTTATTGTAATGAGCAACACATTGTTAGACTTTAAATTCTTTCGAAATTGTTTCCCTAAACTGTTTGTTTTCCTTTAATTGTTCTATGATTACCTCCACTATATAAATGTGCTCGCAAATTATCGTAAAAAAAGTCTTGCATAAATGAATAACTACGTAAATTAACTTTGAAAATGTGTTCAAACACCGATCTCATTAGATATATGCACTCTGATGTTTTAATTTTTTTTGCACTCAATGTTCGAAAACCAAAGGTGAGGAAATAACTATAGAGGATTGCTAGCTCCTGGCACCGGTCGTTTTACCCAAAGTAAAGGACAGGAACATTTGTTGATTGAAATCACCAAAAGTTAATATTTCGTTGATGGCTTCAATTAGGAGTGGTAAATAATTTCTGTTTCTATCAAATAGATTTGTGCACAAGCTATGTACTTGGTTTGTTTTAATTAACTCTCAGCCGAGGTCCGAATAGTTTCTGGTAAATGCCACTGCAGCATCAGTAAAAGAATTTGTGTACGTTTAGCATGAATGCTTCACTGTCATTGTCTGAAATGTAATGCTGAAAAAACGGTATCGGGTTTGAAGACATTTTTCAAAATCTTAAACAACAAATTGTATAAAACATAATCCGATCACGGTGTATTTTGTGCTTCTGGCCTTGCAGGAAAATCGTTTTCCTTTTGCACCTCTATGCATGTATGTTAAGCAGGCATGAACGGTAGGCATAAACCCATCAATGGTACAAACAATATATGCAATAGTGAGCATACCTGATAAAATTCAGTCATATGTAATCGGAAAATTAATTTGACAAGGGAAACCATGCTTACTTGAATTCCATGAGCCTGAATACATCTCGAGTAAAGTCATCGATAATTTTCAGTGATTTATTTATCAGGTAATCCGCAAAAATTTGGTTTTGTTGGTTGATTATCGCTGAATGTTCGCCCATCAATTTTGAAAGAATCTTAAACACTTTGTAAAATGACTTTTCGTAGAATTGTTTAGATATTGAACTATAGATAAAATGGAATCGATTTTGAGTTTCTGGTTGAGTTTCAACAGAGCTTTGTTGGTGATTATACCATCGAGTAGAAACAAGTTGATTTTGACCATTTTTTAAAATGTTTTTACATTGTACATGAAAATGATTTTGACATTTGAAAGTTTATATTCTCGAATATCCAGCAGTTTAATGTATTCGTCAATGAATTTATCGGATTTTTTCCTTGCTGTGTTTGAATCGACTGGTTCCTTCAAAGTGTAAAATTTATAAAAATCATTCAAGGCATTGTCGATAGTAGGAGCCATTTGGGTGGCTGTGTCCAATTATTTAATTGATATTATATATATACATCTTGCCTAATTAAATTTGTAATATTTTTCATAAACTCGCTGTTTAGTAAAAAACAGCGCAGTGTCCAAGTGGAGAGTGGTTATTTACTGTAAGAGTGTTTTTAGTTTTTAGAGAGATATCCAAACACAAATCTCGTAAGGAGACTGTCCTGTCGCCATAGTCGAAAAAATTAAATTGGAAACATGAAGTGAACATATCAGAATTATTTTTCTCGCAAATGGCGTTCCATCTTGCATCTAGTGGCAGGGGATTGTTTGCCACGCAATTAATTTCGAGATTGGTGATTGTAGCATGACCTGAATTTGTAATGACTACATACCAATCGAATATTCCCCATTTAGCACAATTGAACAACCTTTCAACCATCCAGTGATATATGTTTACTGTCGTCAACGACTCGTGATTTATCAGAGTAGTTTTAAAAATTTGTACGGGTACAACACAAATTTCTTTCTAAATTGTCTGTAGAGAGCTAGTAATTGATCTTTGGAAAATAAATTGTATTTGGACTTGGCTGTATCTTCTGCCAGCAAGGGTAAAAGTGAATTGTTGAAAACATTTTTCAAATTTTGTAAACCGAATAAAGGAGCGCCTACAAAAAATACACATTTCACATATTTGTAAAATTCCATCTTGTTGTAAGCAAATTTCCAATATTATTCGCGCCAGTAAACTGCCCAAAGAATGGCCCACTATGAAAATTTCCAAAGGAAATGAATATTTCGACAAGTACTTTTCCATCGAAAGATTAACTGAATATGCAGACTGCAATCAATATCCATGCCAATCGTATGTGATTCCTTTAATTTTAACTTTTGGAACATTTCGATATAAATGAGAAATGAAACTCGAATATACAGATTTTCCATACACGGAACATAGCACTTTGCTGGGTTGTGATGAATCGTCATTTAATATTTAATAGTTGCTGAAAATCTTTATCCGATATTTTTCTGAAAGGAAAAAATTTGTTTGGAACAATTGTAGTTTTAAATTGCTTGTCTACAATTAGCGAAGTTCCATATAATCCCGGCACTAGAAATATAAATATACTAGACATTGTTTTACACAAACACACACCTGCGGATGAAATAATGCAGGATACTTACATGTATTTGCGGTATCGTATTCTGCACAGAATACATAATCCTTTTATCTCCCTTCTAGATTGTTGACAAATATAATAAATTATTCACACATAATGGTGCAGAAATTAATAATGTTTTCTCACCACAATGAGAAGAAATAAAGTGGACGAGTTAAAATGTTGGAACTCAGAAATGGGGTGGGCATGGTGATGATGAGATATGACGTGTGACGACGATGGAAGCGGGAAATTGTAGAAGGGTAATTGGGAAGAAGGGCCAAGCATGCCGACTGGGTGATGGACAAGGATTTTTTTAAAAGGGAGGGAGGATATACGGTCACACACCAAAAATGCTAATGAAATATATCAAGCGTGCTGACTGGGGTAGGAAATAGTTCTTAAAAAAAAGACAAGGGCGTGGAGAGAGGAATAAGGTCACTCTCCAAATATGGTGATGAAATTAACCCAGTGTGCTGATTGGGTGGAGAAAAAGGTGTTGCATTGACATCACGTGAGATGTTGATGGAAGGAGAAGTAGGAAAATGAACTCACGGATCCAGAGAGTTAGGAGTCTTCCTCAGTGTTACATGAGACCATCGCAGAAGCGCTTAGGTAATTGTTCCATATTGCATATCGTAACGGGAAAAACCATACAAACATTCAGTGTGTACTATAAAGTATCCAGCCTAATTGTTTACTTTACAGTCTAGTGCTATATCGTGTATACGGCAAAATTCCGTTTAGCGTATCCAAATTCGGCAACTATTGTTATATCACATATCCAAGCAATTTTTTTACAAATTTTCTTTCGCGAATCGCAAGATCGTGTGTGCGGGATGTAACATCACAATGTTGAACGCCACGCAAGTTATTCATTCCGCACCAGAAATAAACATGTTTCTCATCGAGCATGACATTCTCAAATCGACGAAATGGTGCGGAAAATGTGGGGAAGGTAAAGCGAAATTAGTGGAAAACAGGGGCTTGTTTTACTGGTGCCGACGGCGAATGGAGGACGGTACTAAATACAAATTTAAAGTGTCGGCGAGATAGGGCAGTTTCGTGAGAGATTCGAATTTGTCTCCGGGCAAGATAGTCGAGTTGTTTATTCTGGTGCCTGTTCAAATACTCTCGACAGCAGACTATAGTTAACATACTTTTGTGCTCACGAAAGATGGTCGTTGCCTGGTCGAGTTTCTGCCACCAAGTGTGCATAGACTGAATGTTGGTGTACAGGAAACGCATCGCCAGACCGGGCAAAGTGGTCGGCGTCGACGAGTCGAAATTGGTCAAATGCGTGAAACGCAAAGGACGTAAAGTTCACACAGCCAGAGTGTTTTCGGGGGAGTGCAGCAGGATCATCTGACGAAATTCTTCCTGGTGCCGGTGGAAAAGGGGAATGTGACACCCTAACCAGAATCATTTGCGAGTGGATCGCTCTGGGCATGATGATAATTCAGACTGCTGGCACGGTTACAGCAACTTGGACATTCACGGCTATGGTCACATGCAGGTGAATCACAGGAGGGAATTCGTGTGCAGCAAAAAGAACGGAATGGTAAACACTCGAAACACGCTAAAGATGAAGAAAGGAGATACATTGAGGGTGCAAACTCAAAACATTGAGCGATGTTGGTGTTCTGTGCTATACAGCATTCCTTGCCTTGGCCAACGGAAAAAATTTTGGGTCGGCTACCTGACGGAATACATCTGGAAAAAGTATCATCGGTATGGAGAACGACTGCACGCTTTGCTGATTAATACCGCCAACGTACACCATCGTAATCGGCGCAGATGAGATGGCAGCGAACACTAGCCTAATTTCGACAGGTATCTATTTGTTATGGTTGTTTTTAATTCACAGGCATGAGTGAAATTGAGTTGCTGTTGCAGTTGTTGTTTAAATTAATTCTTGAATGGTAGGTTATTTGTTTTAATTTACAGGGGCGAGTGAGACTGTGTAGCTGTTTGATTTAAATTACAGATGTGAGTTTCAATGATGTGCTATTTGTTTCAAGTTTAAATTAATGTTTAATTGAGTTGTTGTTTGATTTAATATAAAATTAATTTTTAATTGAGTTGCTGTTTGATTTAATTTTAAATTAATGTTTAATTTAGTAGCTGTTTCATTCAAGTTTAAATCATTTTTTAAATTGAGTTGCTGTTTGATTAAAGTTTAAAATTAATGTTTGCTTGAGTAGCTATTTGATTATAGTTAAAAATAATGTTTAATTGAGTAGCTGTTTGATTCAAGTTAAAATTAATATTTAATTGAGTTACTGTTTTCATTCAAGTTTAAATTAATGTTTAATTGAGTTGCTGTTTGAATCAAGTTGAAATTAATGTTTGATTGAGTAGCTGTTTGATTAAAATTAAAATTAATTTTTAATTGAGTTGCTGTTTTATTAAATTTACAGGTGCGAATGAGACAGTGTAGCTGTTTGTTTCAGGTAAAAAAAAACAATGTTTGATTGACATGCTGTTTGTTTTGGTTAAACATTTTTTGTATGACTTGATGTTTGTTTCAGTTTTAAAAATAATGTTTGATTGTCGTGTTGTTTGTGTAAACATTCAATCGCAATCTGGGAAGAAGCCTAAAATGGTCGAGTTGGTCATGATTGGTCTGCCAAACGACGATGGATATACTTGCATCTGTTGCATCTGCAAAACTTGGATCTGCCGGTTTCAATTATTGAGGTAAATTGATTTTTAAAAATAATACATTAATTCGCGATCCCGAAAAGGCATAGCGCGGTCGTGTCTGTCATGACCAGTTCGGCCAGCGGCAGATGCAATTGCATACACTGTTGCTTTCGCGAACTTTGGACCTGCCAGTTTCGAGTGTCGAGGCAATTTATAAAAATAATGATTGTGTATATACAAAGTCTCAAAAACTATATGCTTAAATTTATAAAAAAAGTTGAATTTTTAGCTTTGCTGTGTACTCTTTGGTGATGGTGAACATAAAAATTGTGTAATTAGTTAATGAATTTATAAAAAATTGAATTTATAAAAGTACACCATTTTACCATGCCCTTTTAGTGTTGGCATACGTGTGAAACATTGTGAATTATGTTGATACATTTATAAAAAAAAATGAATTTCTATCTTTACACCATTTTACCGTGCCATTTGATGATGACGTACGTATGAAACTTTGTATAACAAATGGTTTAAGTTATAAAAAATGTAATAATTATTGAATATTCCCTTTAATATAAATTAAAAAAATTATGCATTGCGAACCGTGTGTATTTAAACAGGGACGAGAGAAAGGCAAAAATAATTATGTTTTGGATACACGATAGGAAACTTTTAGCAATAGTTAATTTTGACACCTGGATACACCACGGGAAACAAATGGAGTCTTTTACCCTATATTCTGTTTTCAGTTTGGATATGCTATAGGAAGTTTATCAAATTTATTAAATGTTGCACAACTGACCACGTGTTTCTGAAACACGTACAGGGCATTTAATTATTAAGTCTGCAATCCTACTACTTATAGGATTGTTTATTGCCAGATTTACTTGATTATGCTTGTTGCTTTGCACTACTTTACCACTGGCTTACTGCATTTGTATGCGCTTGTGCAAACAAAACTTAAAATGACAAAAATTTAAAATGATGAGCAATGTTGATAATTTTTCGTATTAATGTTCCGTGATATGGAATTATTGCATTTATTGCTGGTTTATTACATACTTCTGTATCTTCTGTTGTAGAATTTTTAAATTTGCCAAAATATGTCCAGTACACCTGGCAAACATTTTCAATTATTGCATGTTGCTTTCTTGCCAAAATAGCCCCACATGTCGGGCAGCTATTCTAATGACGATTAGAATGGATTGCTGTTGCCATCTGCTTGTTAAATAGCCCCACATTGGGCGCCATTCTAATGACGTGGTTCCCAGACTCTAGGGATGGTGTTTGACCAGTTTGACCTTTCAGACCAACAAGTGGTTAGAGTGCCAGCACCAGCCCTTTTGTTAGAACAATATTGGGGTTCGTGTACCGACAGCCCAAGGGGGATCCCTGGAAGTCTGTGTCGTGCTGTTGCTGGTACTAAATACATTGTGTGCTTACTTACACAGACCTAAGGTAGTGGTTTGTACCATCACAAAACTGTGGGTTGTTTAGCCTCCCACATGCCATTTACTCACTGATGCTATGCTATCTAGGGGATAGATCCCATACTCATAGTTACACATACTCACACTTGTACTACGGTCTTCAGGGCGCAGTGGCCAATAATACCTTTAATGGTAAAGTCAATGAGAAACAATGTCTTTCTTAAACAGCAGTTTATTAAACAGAAACACGCAGATATCTCAATAATGAAGTGCGCGATGTGTGCTCAACACTCTCAAGTCTGCCGATAATTTAGTGCTGTAAAAAGTCGGGAAAGGCCCTTAATAATAAAGTGGTGAAGTTAAGTCCCGCTGAAGGGAAAAAGTAGTGGGTCCAACAAACTCCCGGTACTTGCAAAGTACAAAAAGGTTCCGGTGCTCTAAAAACTTATTATTGAAGTTGAATGGTAATGGTCTAAATGAGGCATGCCAGGGTAGCCGCGAAGCTGGCCTCCCACACAACTACTCTCTTCGCCTGCCCAGACCAAGATGCCAACATGGCCCGAGAGCTCCAAGAGCCAGCACCAAGATAATTTTGTCAACTGCATGAAATCTTAATGCATACACTCTTAAAACTAACATAGTATATCTTATGCATTTAATACCACAAACATGTTGGTCACATCCCAGTGAGCCTCCGAGCATTCCTTCGGTTGCTTAAAGAACAGTTGCCGGGAATGTCACCGCATTTACACTTTATACAAATCGCTCTAAAGCTACGATGTACAGTTCATAATTAAAGAGCTGCTTTGCTATTGCCATTGACTTTACATAAATACACTTTAAGGTCCTCCGCTGATATTCAAGGATCCTTAAGAATCAACATCACTTCCGTCACAATGGCACTGCAGAATCGTCACTTCTGCTTTATTTACGCCATTCTTGCGACGTCATTTCAAAGTGTGGAAATCTCTGTGCTATATGGTGCTATGGCAACTTCAATTTTACAGTCTTACAAAGGAATAATTACACTGAGTACATTTCGTCCGTAGGTAAATTTAATATAGGCAGGACCATGCTGTTACCTGCCTATTTGGGTAACATAGGAGCCACGACGCACTTTACATAACCCTACAGACCTGCCTAAGTCGCACGCATGGTAGGAACTCACTACACTATTGCATTGACAGTTCATTCGCTCCTACCAATATATGATGTACCTAACAGTTGTGGTTTTGCGGCGACGCCGTACCAGATCGCTAATGATTTGCCTTCAGGAGTTACCTCTTGAAGGCAAACAATTAATTCGACCGTTGGGAGACCGTGACTTGCTCATTTTCATCGACCTGCACCAATGTACTCTCGGCTGTTCTTGTCGACCCTCGGTGTGATCTAAATGCGATTTGTGACTGTGTGCTGAAAATAGTCAGGGAAGATGCAGAGTGAACCCTGTTTTCACATCAGTCTTAATATGTGTTCCACGTTGAGCAATTTGTGCACTTGTGCAACTAATGTGTGCAAGCACCTGTGTCACAAAAAATCACTAGTGCAATGTAATAAGGCAGAGATGCTACCACATGCATTTGTTTACATTTCACATCTGTATTATTTGAGTATTATTGTTAGAAGTGAATGTGTCAAATGTATTATTTACATTAGTGTCATGTGAGTTCCCACCAGACACAAAAATGTAACATCATGCAGGTGTGTTAATTTTAGATCAGGGTAAATTATGAAGTGTTGTGTATCTTTTTTTTTCCAGGGAGAATGTCACACGTTCAGGTCATGTGGCATTTGTAAATAAAGTGTTGTGTTACTGTCCTGTGGTCAAGAGTGGACCACGTGGTCTTGTTTACGTTTTCGTAACGTAAATATTTGAGAGTTTATGTTGACATTTGCAGAGGCAAACATCATGTGTAGTTGTTTGTTTTTATTCTGGCATCCTTTGACATGTATATGTCAAGGCCTACCCGGCATTTAGGATAGTATGTTTTATTCGAATAAATATACAAAGTGTTGCGTTCGTCCACTAGGGGCATGAGTTAGAGTAATATAGTGACACATCAAGAACATGATAGTAATTTTTCAGTGTAGGGAATATTATTCTAAGTTTGTCGACACACATCAGATAAATATCAATTGCCAAAAATGTAATAAATAATAGTGACTACATTTGAATACTACCCATCGCCATTTTGTGATATGATTCACCGGCGACCAGCCACCGCACTCAGCAACATGGCTAGCATGTGGCCAGCTAACATCCAAAGTAGGTATCTAGTATGCAAAGGTATTATTGTAATTTTATATCAAGTGTATTGTGTTTTACCAAAACTTTCATTAATACATGCACGTAAAGTTTGATATGGGGAGACTCCCATGGAGCACCAGCTCCGAAAACAGAAGCAGTGAGAAGTGAGGTTTGATGTCCCAACCAAACTTGACCATGAGGAAATGAAGTATGTGGATAGGTGCGGATAAAAGTGACATTTCAATTCTGGGCCCCAGTGCTCCATAGTGGGTAGAGCATGATGCTGATAATTCTGGAGACTCTCTCTCTTGGATCGTGATGGTAGACGACCATTGGCCTTCCCCCATGTCTGATGTCTTGATGAATGTTACCAGTAATGATGATATCGCCACCAATCACGCTAAATCCAATATTGCCTTGCCTAAATACATATGTCGGCTCCCTTATATGCCAACTCACTCCCAGTGGATTATTCTGGCTACACAACACCATAATTCAACACATAAAATCAATTAAGACAAAAGAGGTTAAGTAACCAAGAGGCGGTCATGTATAACAAAAACAACTGCATCTCACCATCACGCATTTTAGTATACTTATTATCCAATGGGGAACTTACATTCGTTACATCGCCATTAAAGCCAGGCGAACTCTTATAATATAAAATAGCCATAGGGCATATGTGGTTTATGGAAACATTATGCCTCGGCCATGTAAAATACGGACTGATATGTGAGTGACCGAGTACACTGGGCTAAAAAATTAACAAGGTTCCGGTAAACGAAAGTAATAAAACAGCATTACATAATGAGTAGAAAACAAAGTTGATGTGCCCAGAGCACCACAACATGGTTGTCGTCTTACAAGGTCTAGGACACTACTACTCTCTCACTGGAGCAGAGTTTGTTCACTGGCTGAGACTCCCATTCATGTGATCACGTGACATAATTAACACAAAATGAATTAAATTGAATGAAATGATATGAACCCTGCTTTGCCAATGGGATGGACATTCAAACAATCTTTTATTAACAAAGCACAATTACACACAATAAAAATATAACAATAAATATTCACATTTAACCATTCTATGTCGCCGTGGCAACCTAATCTCACTTGATTGACTTGTATAAACATATCAAAGTCTTTGTCGGGCCTCTCTCTTATACATTTTTTAATGTCTGTACATCCTTTATCTCTGTCAAATTACATGAGTTCATATATGGTTGCCTATCAAAAAAGTTCAAACACATTTATATTAATTAGCAGTGTTTTGGCCACGTGACTGTGCACACCGGCCCACTTCAGTACGAGGTTATGGAACATAACCTGAAAGGGCAGTATTGCAATACAAGCAGTACTGTCTTTACTTGACAAACACAGTTTAATATAAATAAAAATATCTGACAACCATTATTATGCATGAAGACTGACATGATTAATTATAAGTGGTATTATCCAGCATAATACTTACCATAGCCGCATTGTGTGTGGCAAATTTGAGAACTACACAAAATCGTGACTCCCGCACATGAACTGTTAATTAATTGTTAAATAAAATGTCTACGTGACATTAAAAATGCACTAAATAATTCTGTAAACAAAAAGGAAGACTGTTTGTCTTGTACTTACATGAGGTACAAGGTGATATAGAAAAAATATTAAAAAATTGACATAACACTTGGTAAATGGAAAGCATAACCCTGAAAACATTACATTTCAAACATAAGCATTGGTACATGGCCATCATCTTTGATGTGTAACATTTTTAGATTAAAGAAGTACATACCTGTATTCCTACGAATATTGATATTTTGACTAGATCACCAATGCATGATATGGAACAGTTCACTTGGATGACAATTAAATACATTGCACTAAATTACACTGACAAGGTGGCATTGCAGCAGATACACACAACCCGAAAATAAACAAAGCACTCACACACTCCCTCGCATATTAAACAGACCATAAAATACACTTTCTACCGAACACTGCACAATCACAGATGAACATGTCGCACTGGTTCCCTGATGCAAGGGCTGCTCCATGCCATTGAGGTGCATCCTGGCACTCGAGGTTTCATGATGTGGGGAATGGCATGAGGTCAAGATGCTGTCGACGTCAGGTTATAGCGATAGTGGCAACACTGCCACTAGTGAATATTGGTTTTTATATATTTTATATTTAAGTGTTTACAAGGGAATTTATGTAAATAATTTTATGTATCATCAATCCATCTGTATCGTAATCGCGCATTTAATTTACATAAATTAAAAGTAAACTTGTCAACAAGTCATGTGACTTGTCGCTGAAAGCCCGGCCAACCAGTGGGTGTCAATGTTTTAACAGTAATGCCATCATGGTGTAGCAGAGTGGATGTGCATATGACATCCTCCCTGGACTTAAATGTTTTATACCAACCATGTAGTTTTCAACAGCATTTCAACTTAATTTTATTGGAACCTTTTTCTTTTGCTGTCCGGGGAGTGAGCTATCCTGTACCCAGTCATTTTGTACATGACCGGGACTTAACATACCATAATACCATGTAGGCCTCATGCCACTTTTGCAATGTAAGTGTTCACACATTTGAATAGTGGAACCTAAATGTACATGCCTATTGCAGGAGAACATGTGAATAAATTGAGTAGCAAGGGTTGCTTCAATGCTACATTACCAGTACATGTCGACATAACCTTTAAGGTGTAAGGCAGTCTATAACAGCCATGGGAGTGAGAACGAGTATATGGAGGTAGCTCTGATAACATCCACTAGCCCAGTGTCTTCTGGTGTTACAAGGATGGAATTCTGCACTTTCTACAAGTTTTACAATTTACATAGATCACTACAATTCAGGACATGGACATCAAGGGGGCCACTTTAGGCCATCGGCCACACAACCTCGACAATTGTCGTGCTCTCCACTGAGAGTGGTGGCGCCACCTGGAAAAACTAATGTAATTTTTATCCTATCCACAGAACCTCTCTTCTCGATGGTCCAGCCTAAATAACTTACTGGGCCAAACGTCAAATGGCTTTATCAACTTGTGTGTCTGTTCAAAAAAAACCCGCGAGTGTAGATTAGCATTCCACCAGAAAATTCAGTAACTTTCTGGCCAAAAATTCTTATTTTTCCTCCTAAAATGTTCATCTTTGTTCATGCTTTGTGCGGCACGTGTGACCATGTGGGTGTACGAGCTGCAGGACCTTTGAGCTCTGGATCCCTTTATTTTGCTACTGGTGAGTTATCCATAAACTACAGTCCTCGATTTGGACCCACTCGTCGAGGAAAACAGCGAGAAACAGCATCAAAATTGATCAAAGGAGAGTTTTGGCACCAAATAGCAATTGGCATAAGAATAACAAGGAAGGCCACTATCTTGTGTGCAGGAGGCACCTGTGAAGTCAGTACGACCACCATCTTGGACCGAGTCTACGGCTGAGGGGAGTGTGGCACCTGCTATCCCCCCTCCTTCTGTGTCGCACTGAGCTGGCAGGACCATCCTTACTGTGATGTGCACGTAGGTGACAGCCGTGAGCCGTGAGACCATGTGGTCCTGCATAACTTCAACACCGCGATGCCAAGATGAACTTCTCGGGTCAACCGTGCTTCGTCCCTGTGAGGTGATGATTAGGATGGTAAACCACAAATGGACAAAACTCTTCTTTGTGCAATAAATGTTTATATCTTGTGCCTAGCACGGACCCTTTTTTCATAAAACTTTCTACAGGGTAAAACATGCATGTGTCGCCAGCCGATCACCGTACGTCAAGTGCAAAGAGACATTGAGAATGTAAACAAAGTGATTTACCAGAACACCGTAGCAAAAATTGATGCGGGAAAGCCCAGAAATATTTGTACTACCTGTATACAGCCATTCACAGATCAAGGTTTCATCAACCCGAAGTGTACCACATGAAAGCACCAAAGGGAGAGAAGTAGACCCCATCACAACTGATGTGCGTGCTTCGGAAATGTGCAAATGAAAGTGTCTGTGACGGCATGGAAGTTGTCACCATAGCATGTGGGCAATGTTTCCGTACGTATCATTGTGATTGCTTGACCACAGAAGAGCACAACACCTAGCGCGAGCCTAATTTCAACCAGTGCGTGCGATGCCAAAGTCAGACATGACTTGATGAGGAGTCTTCACATCAAAACAGAACAGCCGGAGGTACTACAAAAAATACTTACTCCACAGCCAGCGATCAGTACTGTAGTTCAGTCCCCATCCAACAAAAACTGAGACATTACCTCTGCCAGTACAACAGCTACTAAGTTTACTGCCTATGTACTACCAGCCTGAAGACATACCACTGGCAACTTCTACCCAGCACACTGTAGAGAGGCCGATTATCTTCCCTCATGCCGAGACCACACACACAAGGTTCCAGTCTTTACCTACATACACAGTGATAATCAGTGAAGACCCACTTGATTTATTGCGGGACTGTGAAGACTGGCTACGCCGCTATGGGGTGTACCAGGCAGACTGGCCCAACTGAATGGGAGAGCATTTGTCTGGCGAAGCCAAGTTCTGGTGGCGAGGTGTAGCACATTACAGAATCACATGGGGAGAGTTCCACAACTCCCTCACTTGCCAATTTACAAAAAACTCCACTTCAGTGAGAGCTAGAAGCCAAACTATCCTAGAAGAGCAAGGGGAGGAAGTCTTGTACAAGTTAGCAACACAGAAAATCAATTTAATCAGAACTTACCACCCATCACTATCCATGTGAGACATAATTGCTAGCACCATGTGTGCTGATTAACGATCGGCACTCGCTCCTGTAATACATGTCACTGAGAAAGATTTTATGCAGACAGCCATTCTACTCGACTCCAGCATCCAAGGGTAACCACCCTGATGAAAGGAAGCTACACAGCCCCGATGGGAAGCAGAACCGAAGTCACGGGGTTCTAAGCTGAATGAAACTGTGGCGAAAAGCTCTGCCGCTGCAACTACCACCCGCCTAACACCAACGATAATGATGGTCCCAGTTGGGAATATTACAGACTCGATGGGGAACAGAGACAACCCACTCAGGGAAATGGGTGGACGGGGGTAGTGCAGCCTGATGCCACTTACCCCAAACCAAATCCGCGGAAAATCGACCTGACATCGCCAATACTGAAAAGACCCCTCCAGAACACGTTCATGCCGAAGCCGCCACTCAATGTAATAACATGAATGTGCCAGCGAACACCGTCACCTTTTCTGCGCTGTGGGAAGAAATCGTCAGGGGGCAGACAACCTGCCCGACAGCACGCAAATCGAGGGAGATGTGTGAACAGCAAGAGGTAAGCAAATGGCACCTTGTTGACAACTGTTTAGAAACACGCGCAAGTGAAAATAGCAAAAAATGACATGTATGTGCCTGCTACAGCACGAGATACTGTATTAAATTACGTGCACGTGAGTGATATTGCGGGACATCTTGGAGTAGCTCAGACAAAACTGAACATTTAAAAGTATTTTCACTTTCCCGGGTTGGCAGCAAGTGTTAGAGCCTTTGTACGTGCATGTGTCCCGTATAATTGCTTTGAAAGTCGCCGGCAAGATAGCGAACAGCAACAACAACACTGTGAGCCAACAGACTCGTTCGAAACAATAGCCCCATGGGTCCGTATCCCCAGACACCAAATGGCAAGCACTTCATATTGGTGGGAATAGATTTATTTTCCAAGAGGACGGAGGCTTTTCCACTAACAGGTGCACGCGCGCAAACAATTCGTGCATACTACTCAGAGACAACGGAAATCAGTTCACGAGAAAAGCATGTAGGGATGTGTGCATATGCTGGTGTGTCAGTCACCACACAACAGCTATTTATCAACGTGCAAATCCAAAAGAATGCAGGAACCAGGATCTGAAGATCCAGCTGTGTTTGCGCATGGGCCGAACACCTCCCAGCAGTATTGTTTACATTATGCATCTGCGTAAACCAAGCAACTGGCAAGACACCCGCCCAGCTGTTGCAGGGTCGTGACCTTCCCCTCCCGGGAGAATTCAGCACCGAAGCGAGGGAGTACGCCCCCAGCGAAGGGGAATTGAGAGAGGAGAATAGAGAGAGGGAGATAGCCGAAGCTAGGGAACAGCAGCACTGCTATGTACAGCAATGTTGGCTGGACTCTGCCCTCACTCCTCCTCCCCTCCATGCCAGGCAGTTTGTTTATGTGCGGTCACACCCACAGTCTGCTGGTTACAACTGTAAGTTTTTGATATGAAAGTTGGTAACAACTTGATTGTGTAAAGGGGTGTGAGTCTTTTAAACATTTCTTTCAGGTCAGTCTGTTGTGTTGTTATGTTATAAAATTAAATTATCCCTGTGGTTATTTATATAATATTTCGTTATGTTTTAAACATGGCTTGTATTGGAATATATAATCACTTTTAGTTTAATATTAACTTTTATGGTAGGTGTAATTAAGCTTGCAGCACTAATGTTGTTCAGAATGTCGCCGCTAGGTGTGTTGCGTGTAGCGAGCATCTGTAATTATGTGTGTGTGACGCGAGCTGTAGGTAGCGTGCAGATGTGAGACACAGAGAGGAGTCGTGTCTGAGCTCTGGAAAAGTGTGTGTCTTCAGCCGATGGTCGAGCGGCTTGCATCGCATGCATATTAAGTCGGCGGTCAGGGTGAAATGTGGCTAGCCAGTTGTGCCGAGATCGTGTCGTCTAGTACATTACTTAATGAGTCGTTTTTAACATAGTTACATGTTACGAATGAGTATAGAACTGTTCATCAGTACGTCTAATCAACAGTTTTAGCTGCTGTTTCTATTTGTCAATGCGGATGTGATTTCACCCAAGTAACTTCGCTGGTTTTGAGCTATGCGGCAAGTAGGAGAATTGTGACAGCTTCTAATTGGCATAGTAACTTTCTGTGTGTGGGAAATCCTGACTTAATGTCGCTTAATTCAAAGTGTGCGAGGAGACATGCTGATGTTTTAGCGCTGGCTGTAGTGTGCCTAACAGTATTCTGGGGCACAAGTTCGTCTGGTACACTTGGTATGCTGCTTCGAAGGTGTGAGGACGATGTGTGTCCCGCATGCCACAGAACCATCGATTTCATCAATCACCAGGTATAAGAGAACCACATTTGTATGCCCATTTGGTGTCGAGGCGAAATATTTGGAAATATCACTTTCGCTGCGGTCCTAAAGTATCCTTTTGCACCACATATAGCTCCCGAAGTCGGCAATGTCTTTGGCTGCAAATATTTGGGTGTTTGTACCTTTTTAATGTTGTCAGTGTCCTGTAAAAAATACTTTTATGCTAGCATTTTTAAGATGTGAGCACCGTGTCAGTTGCTAAAGATAGAAAGTAACTTTGGCGAGATGCTATATAGGATGATCCTGACAGTGTACATTTTCAGATTGTGTGTCAAACCTTGAATAAATAAACATTGCTTGCAACAAGTAATTTGGTGTCACATTGTTTGTTCTTGAATGTAATCTCCCAGTTAAAGTATTCAAATATAATTTTTTTTCTGCTGTGTGATTGAATGTTTTCAGGTTAAAAGTACCCTGTTTCATTATACTCTTCTTTCACGAGGTTGCTTTATACTTCAGTTTGTAATGGATAGATTTTGGGGTTATTTGGAAATACTATGCTGAGTGAGGTCCTTTTAAATAGCGCCCTCTACCCCTTGGGGTTTAAGGGCCTCTCAGATGTTCGCTGCAGTGGACCCCCTAGTTGCAAAAGATTCCATCACAATTCCAAATGTCGCAGTTTCCCCAACATTGCCTCAGGGATATCAAATGTTGGCCGCCATGCTGCTATTTTCTCCAGGCAGCACTACAATATCTGCCTGCCCGACACAGCAGATACACACATCTGCGACATTGGATGCTACCACATCTACAGCAGCTCAAACTGGCTACAGTATACACATGCCACAGGAGGAAAATCTTTAAGTTGAACCACCGACGTCACATCATGTCACATCAGACGAGCCAGGGGGCCACCTGAGGATGGCCAGGATCGCCAGGTGTGGACCCCACCTGAGGTCGTTATGATGCCATTAAGATGCCGGTTATCTCCCACCACAAGTACTGCTTAAGGACTGTCAAGTACAGTTAAGGGACACAGCCAGTCAGTGTGCCGGGGACGTCCATTACTTAAATGTCGGCCTTACCCTGTGAAGAGGAGTGATAGCAGCGGGGATGAAACAGAGGAAACTGATCTATCTTCTCCCCCATGCTACTCGAAAAGAGTTGGCAAGAGGCATGCCATGTGTACGACCTGCAGGCACTCTCCAGTGTCTAGCGCAGCTGTTAGGACATCGCCGCCGCCAACGAGGGAGCAACAGTCGCCCTGCCCACCAACACCATAGCATCAACAGCACGTGTACAGCCTGTGGCCGCGACAGGATCTTCGGCCACCGGACCGTTGCTACAAGTAAAAGAAGAGGAGTTGGATTAGGCATGTGGATGGCCTCCGAGAGAGAAGGGGGAGGGGGCATTTGACGTGTGCAGCTCAGCACTAGCCCATTCACCACGCATCTCGCCAGTACTACAGTCAACACAGCAGCATCGTAGAGCATTTGTGCAATGCAGTGCCACGTGCTACGAGTGTTAGTACAGGTGCTTGAGTGTAAAATAGTGTAATTGTGTATTTTTCCAATAACCATTTTAATATCTGAAGTGTAGTGTTGGTTTTCTGTGTTTTCAAAGTGTGTAAAAGATAAATCTTAAGCTGTATTCCATTCATGCACTTTGTGCACTCATGCAACCATATGTGCAAGCCGCCTGTATCATAATAAATCACTAGTACAACATAACAAGGCAGAGATGCACCAATGTGCATTTGTTTAAGTTTCACGGCTGTATTATTTGAGGGTTATTGTTTTGAAGTGTATCTGTCAAATGTGCTATTTTCTTTAGAGTCTCTTGTGTTCCCGCCAGACACTAAAGTGTCACATCATGCAGGTTTGTTAATATTAGTTCACAGTAAATTATGAAGTGTTGTGTACTTGTGTATTTGTTTCGCAGTTAGAATGCCACATGTTCAGGTAATGTGGCATTTGTAAATAAAGTGTTGTGTTACTGTCCCATGGTCAAGAATGAACCACGTAGTCTTGTTTACATTTTGATAATATAAATATTTTTGAGTTTGCGTTGACATTTGCAGAGGCAAACATCACGTGATTGTTTTTATTCTGGCATCCTTTACCACGGGGTATGTCAAAGCCTTACTATGTTAGTATAGTCCATTCACGTTTTCTTCGGCCTTTTGGAATCGAACCTTTGAAAACTCACCCTGGGCGTTTTATGTCAACCTTTTTTTCCAATAACTTGTATTCCACAAGTATTTAACACTGTGATTAACTTTAGAGTACTGTATTATTGAATAAATGAAACTTTACCTTAGTATCTTATATAACTTGAAATATTTATTTCCTAATAAATACGAATTAACAACAGCGAGAGCAGCGACATGTTGGCAATGGTCGGTAAGAAATAGTTCACAGCTATAATATTTTTTAACCTCATTTTATGTATAATGTTTATAAGTTAAACATTGCTAATTGATATATTTGTATTGTCAGTTAACACTGACGGAAACACATTTCATTGCTGCAGTTAAAACTATCCACCCAAATTTCCGTGTGAAGGCTGGGATTTTTTTTCGTCCGGAATAAATGTTCAATAAGTGAAGCAGAGCATGTCTCTCTCGTACTCTTGGTCTCTCTTCTCTCTTTCGGGAAGATCGTACCACCTGTGTAGGAAAGGTATACATTTTGTTATTTCTAATTTCAGCACATCTCATACTAATTACAGTTGCAGTAATGATGTCTGAGATTGTAATTTACAACTGAAATGAGATTTTATTGTTTAAAAACATATTATATGTTATTTAGATGCAACGACATATTTTAGATGCGATGGCGCAACACAGCTCGTTGTGCGACACTTACAAATCCAGCAGGTTGGCAGACGTGGTGTTGAAAGCGTTCCCAATATGGTGGCGGCAGGTGATATACAATAACACTGTGTGTTTCTCAATGAAGCGTCGAGTTCGTACTCGTGTTTTTGAAACATCTTAGGGAAGTTACAATGTTGTGATAAATATGTGTTTCTACGGCAGAGTGAAATGTGATTTGATCGTTGCGTATGAAAGGTTCGGTGGCTGCATTGTAATTGTTACGTTGGCCAGGTGTGTGTTGATTTCAAACATGTGCAAAATTTATATTTTTTAACCATGAATTGTTGTTATGACGAAATTAATTATTTACCTTCAAGTCTGTTTATCACACAGTAGTAACTTTGCGCTAGGTGTTTGGGACATAGTTGTGTAATGAGTTTACTTATCTTTGATTTAAATGTCTGCAACAATCCCATCGAAATACTAAGCCTGCCCTGATAAATTTAAATAAATAATGAAATAAACCTACAAACCAGTAAATACCAATGCATGTAAATTATGCGGAATAAATATTATGGTTGGCCTATGTGTTTGCGTGTTCACCATTATCTTTTATGTTTGTCGTTGTACAATAAATAAGCGACACAATTTGCATGCTTGAATTTACTGCATCGTTTCGTTGGCCTGGTTGTTCCTTCGTTTTAATTTTTATTCCAAACACATATTAAAAACAACAGGTTAAATACTACTATTGTTTAGGCCATAGTTGTAACAAATTCCGTCCTGGCAAAATATTAATGTTTATTATTTGTAACATCCTATATTGTGTGTAACAAATAGCTGACCTAAATATTGTTATATCCTTTATTCGAATAAATATATGAAGTGCTTGGTTCGTCTGCTAGGAGCATTAATTAGAGTAATATAATGACATGTCAAGAACATGATAGTAATTTTTCAGTGCATGGAGTATTATTCTAAGTTTGTTGACACACGTCGGATGAATGTTAATTGCCGAAAATGGAATAAATAATAGTGACTACAGTTTAATACTAGCCATCGCCATTTTGGTGATCAGATTCACCAATGACGACACACCACACCCCGCAACGTGGTTAGCACATGGATGGCTAACCTCCAAAGTAGGTAACTAGTATGCAAGAGTGTTATTGTAATTTTATATCAAGTGTATTGTGTTTTGCCAAGGCTTTAATTATTACGTGCATGTAAAGTTTGATATGGTAGACTACGGTGGAGCGCCAGCTCCGAATACAGTAGCAATGAGAAGTGAGTTTATAGAGATTGTGGCAACACTGAAACCAGTGAAAATTTGTTTTTATATATTTTATATTTAGGGTTTTCTAAGGGAATTAATGTAAATACTTTTATATATCATCTATCTATCTGTATTGTAATCATGCATTTCATTTATGTAAGTTAAAAGTAAACTTGTCTACAAGTCATGTGACTTGTTGCAGAAAACCCAGCCAACAAACGGGCACCACACCAATGTGTTAACACTAGCATCGTCATGGTCTAGCAGAGTGGATGTGCATGTGATATCCTCCTCGAACTGACAAATTTTATACTAACCATGTATTTTTCAATGGTATTTAAACTTAAATTTGATTGGAAACATTTCCTTTTGCTGTCCAGGTAGTGAGCCACTTTGTACCCAGTCATTTTGTACATGACCGGGACATAACATACTGTAATATCATGTAGGCTTCGTGCTACCTTTGCAGTGTAAGTGTTCAACCACTTGAATGGTGGATCCTACCTGTATATGTGCCTATTGCTGGAGAACATATGAATAAATTGAGTTGCAGAGAATTCACTCTTTTATTTACTTTGCCACTTCACTGCCACATTACCAGTATGTTTCGACATAACCTTAAGGCGGTCTATAACAGCTACGTGATTGAGTACGAGCATATGGAAGTAGCTCCAATAACCTCCACTAGCCCAGTGTCCTCTGGTGTTACAAGGATGGAATTCTGCACTTTCTACAAGTCTTTACAATTTCCATCGCTGTCTACAATTCAAGACATGGTCATCGAAGGGGCCACTTTAGGCCGTCGGCCACACAACCACAACAATACTTGTGCTCTCCACTGAGAGTGCTGGCGCCCACCCGGAAAAACTACAGTAATTTTTTATCCTATCCAGAGAACCTCTCTCCTCGATGGTCCAGCCTAAGTAATCTACAGGGCCAAACATCATGTTGCAGTTGTGGTTGATGCATTTGCAGTGGCAGAAATGGAAACAAGGATATGTGGACATCTGGAACATGTCAAACGCCCCCCTCACTGGTGTCCGCTTGGTCCCCACAGACCTCCAAGGACATGTCATGCCACTAAGCGCAACTGGATGTCGTCGGTCGCAGCTGGTTGCAGGGCCTCAAGTTGTAAGGCCCGCGATGATGCTGTGCTGCGCTGACTGCCGATGCTTCAGTGCTGTGGCCCTGCTGATGGTGATGAAGTGCCACCGCATGTCCTTGCCGAAGGGGTTTAGTCCTGTCGCATGTAGTGCATGCCAGCCGATGCAGATGATGCTGACTCTTGGTGCGACGAGGAGGGGTCGATACCCGCTCTTCCATCGACTCATCGCCACTACTGCTGATGCTGCTGCTGCCTGGACATCTTGATGAATGCTATTCAGGCGAGGGGAAAGATAGGTGGCCCAGGTGTTAACTTATTGATTCTAATGCCCTTTTCTATGCGCATGAGATGCGGACATGAGTTCAGTTGGTTTAATTGTCTAATTCGGCATCGTGACATAGTCCTGTAGCAAGCTTACCTGTGAGCTGATCAGGCCCACAGTTACCCCCACTAACTCACTTTGGGCGATGTCTCCGGAAGTCAGCGTCTTGATACTGGGCGTCGAGATACTCCGTACTGACTCACTTCGTGCTGTAGTGCCTGCTATGCTGTCATTCTGTTCCGACTGGGACAGTGTTAACTCTTCCTCCTGTTCCTCTTCTTTCCCTGCCACCCTTATGGACTTATTGATGCCGGGTGTTGTAGTGGGAAAAAAGCGCTGAAGAGCACTCCCGTCTGCGGTTGAGTTTGTTTCTATGCTGTCATTGGGAGTTTCTGCTTCTTGTGCCAGGCTATTGGGCCTTTCTTCCTGCTCAGGAGTTTCAGCGCTGGGTCCTTGCATGGCCAGGCGAAGGTCCTTGTGGTGTGAGAACACATTCCTGCAAGTCGTCGATCCCGAGTTCCGATTCCTCAGAAGCCTCGATGACGGCGCAGCTCACGTGGCCCTCGCCAGTTGTTGGGTGGTTGGCTGTAGTAGGGGGAAGTAGGTCATCCTACTCTTCCTGGTCCACCACTACAGTTTCACCTGGCGCACACGAGATCTCGCCTGCTAGCCGATTCTCAGCTCCTAGAACATGTTCTACGGCGAAATTGAATGCTTGGAGGAGGAGTGCCCTGTGTGCTAATTTGCTCCTGGCTTCTTTTGATGTGTGGAGCCAGAGTAAGCCCTGGTTGTCGGTTCATAGTGAGAACCGCTCGTACTCCAGGTATACCTGGTACCATTTCACGGACCACACTATGGCCAGACACTCCTGCTCAGTAATGTCGTATCTGCCCTCTGTTGCCCCGAATTTCGCACTGCTGTACTCGATTATGTGTCTTTCCTGATTGTTTCCTATCTGGTAAAGAACTGCCCCCAACCCTTTCTCACTTGCATCTATCTGAAGATATAAGTGACGACTTGGGCAGTGACGAGCTAACATCTTGTACTGCATGAACTTGTCCTTCATTTCCTGGAAACTGGCCTCATGTTCCGTGGTCCACTGATACTTCCTGTTTGGAGATAACATTAGTGGCATCTCGTTAGGGCAAGCAAGGCTTGCCCAGACAGTTTTCTGAAAGGTTAAATTTAAAATAAATATTATATTCAAACTTACATTTAGCCTACTTTAATGTAAATTTTCCCTCATGCAGTACACATTCTATTCAGGAAACAATACTGTACATTAAAAGAAAACAACTCATTGGCTAGCAAAATCAAGGTGTTTGGAAGTGCGGTAAGTAATGCTTTCAACAGGTAGGCTGACACAATGTTTTCCTGGCCGACGGAGGGTTGGCAGGGTAGGAAGACCGCCCGGGGAGGGCAGAGGCTTATGGCTGCATCAACCTGTGTAAGAAGCTACAATGGTATTGCTTTTTTCACCGAACTGAAGCTGACATAGCCGAAACTGGCCTAGCCACAGGCAATTGGCATGATGTAGTTTACAGTAACTAGAGCGATGCGTGGGCAAGTTTGTACACACAACACGAACTGTATTGTTTTGTTTAATTTGGGTTTGGTGCTGAGAATGTTATACATATTCGTACTGGATGTATACCCTACATAAAAATTATAAAATTATTATGTGAGACTGAGAACCGAGTAGATAGGATGAGTGCAATAGAAACATGTGGATGTAAGTGTGGTGTGTGTGGATTACAATTGAAGCATTTTTCCAGCAGTGCTTCCACTTTTCAGGCAACATGTGACATCATAAAATAGGATAGGCTGACACCTGAACTTACGATCAGGACAACATGCAAGAAAGGTAATTTTGTACGTCATTTCCAAAAAAAAAAAATGTTTATCAGAAACACTTGTGGTTAGCTGAATGTAACAGCCTAAACAAACTGTTTTGCTGCCCATTTTTTTTTATTTCAAAAGATGTTAAAACATGGACTGCAACTAGGTATTGTGACCTTAAAAATATGTGCAATGCTGTTCAAAAACACAAGCGTTCGGATGTTCACATAAATTTGTTTTTGTCTCTTATAGAATATAGTAAAAATAGATTTGATTTTGGTGTAGATAGATCTAAACAATTAAGAACAGAACGACATAACAAAAAATTTTTAAGAAACAGATCAATTTTGAAGTATTTAATACATGTTTGTTTCTTGGATGAACAGGAACTGCATTTACATGGTCATGATGAGACAAAAGAATCAGAAAACCATGGCAATTATTTTGAGTTACTTGCTTTAATTGCTTTAAAAGACAAGGTTCTGGGTTTGATGAAGGTATCTTTTTAATATTTTTCTCACAGGCAAATTTTAAGTTAAAAAATATTAATATTTCTACAGTCGGTGTAGTTTATATTTAAGAACGAATAAATGTTTAAATGTCACCATTTGCACCTTGAAATGCAATTTTTCCCGGGGGAGGACCCCCAGACCCCCACCACTTTTATTGGGGAGACCAATGACACTACTGTCCCCTGCACACATTAGCTGGCCCATGAAATTATAGCACACATCGCCACTGGATAACATATCAGTTAAAGGTGCTGCGATATTTGCGAATTCCTGAATGTTTTCTGACAGCCTAAATAACTACCTTAGCTGTTTCCTCGTGTGCGGCACCTCCTATTTGTTAATGAGGGCTAAATGCTCTTGTGTCGGTCGGCTTCTATGCTTATCGACCATATGCCCAAGAAATTGTATGAATGTGACATTTCTGGTTCGCGCACAACAACTTGTTGATGACTAGTCTGTCCAAGACTTGTGACAGGTGTTGTATGTAGTTTTCCCGGTTACTGACCAGATGACCATGTCATCCAGGTACACGAGGGCGAAGTATCATACGTACCCATCGAGTACTTGGATCATCATTTTCTGAGAAGTTGCCAGTGCACACTTGAAACCGAAGGGCATTGCACACAAGTGGAATCTTCTTCCATCTAGGGTGAAGAACACCATCTTGTTACAATCTGTGCATTTTATTGGTACCTGCAGTACCCACTGTGCAGGTCCAATGACATCATCACCTTAGATTGATCCAATGTATGTAATGCGTCCCTGACACTTATGTAGGGGGGCGTGGCACTCAGTGTGATTTGGCTGATTGCTCTGAAAGCAACACAAAAAATAGAGCCATGTACTATCCTTGGGTGCCAAGCTTATCATGTTGTAGTGGCTGCATGTAGTTTCTACCACACCCTCAGGCAACATTTCCTCTATTTGCTCCTCGATGATGACACATTGATGTGGCTGGTAGCTACTGGGTTCAGAGTAGATCGGCCGGTCGTATTCCAGTGGAATACTATGTTCGGCGACTGTCGTTCGACAGAGTGGGTCTCCTTCCACAAATACATTGTGTCATTCGTCCAGTATACTTTGCATATTATCCCGGTATTCCGGATGAACCATATGATCAAGGTCGTCTAACTGTACTCTGGGCGCACGACTAGTGGGTCGGGATTAGTTGTCATACATGGTTCGCCATTCTTTCAGGCCGAAATTAGTCCTATGGGCAGCTGGCTCAACAATGGCTTTTGGTTAGGTGAGCAAGGGGATACCCAAAATGGCATCCTCCCGTAGGTCCACAGACATTAGGGCTGTGGTGATGGTGTTCACATCTCGAATTCGGACAGTTATCAATGTCTCTCCCATTGATTCCCCCATGTTCTGCTTCATTGCGAGGTGTAGTACCTGTGTACTGGGTGTGATCTTGCAAGTGGCCACAAACCTGATGCGCACAAAGTTGTGGCTAGCAGCAGTGTCAATAAATATGTAGCATGGTTGTTGATTGATGCGAACTGCTATTCTGATCATCCTGTTATTTTGTATATTGATTTGCTGTAAGATAGCTTGCTGATGTGTACTCTCTGCCTGCTCGACTTGTTGAGGAGGCAGTGTTGCATTGGGGCGTTTGCCCTGTGGTAGTGAGCGTCTGGCTCGCCTACTCCAATGGTCCATTTCCCATCGGTGTATTGTTATTGTTTGGTAATGTGTTGCATTTTGGGCATTGATTATGCCAATGCATTATTCCCTCCCCTTTGCAGTACCTGCATGCGAAAGGCGATTCGCGCTGCTCTCCCACAATGCCCGAGATTGCTCCTGTTCCCCTTGCTATTCTGGGTTCTGGATTTACTCGTGACCAGTTTGAGCTTGATCCTACTACTTGCTCCCTGTTGGTTGCACTTCTGTCTGCTCCCTCCACTCTACTTCCTTCCTCCAGTGCGAATGGTACCCGTCTCCCTCTCTAGCAGCGGTATTCTGCTTTCGGTTTGCTTGGATCAGCAATGTAGCAGAGCGCATTAAGTCCTCGCTCTCGCTGCTGCTAGGTATAATCGGTGCCATTGTTAGCCTGTTCTCCTCTTGTACTGTTGAAGCTACTACTTCGAGAATTTCACACGCGCTCATGTCAGGATGGAAATTCTTAGTCTGCCCGATTTTTCTCGTTGCAAATGCATTCAGGGTTTCTCCTTGTTTCTGCACCTCTAGCTCGGCCCTGATCTGTGCTCGCAACAAGTATTATGTGTTGGAAAATAAGCTCTGGAAACAAATTCCACCCATTCGATACCGTAGTGACTGACCGTTAGCCACCAATTACTTGCTTCGCCTACCAGCTGGGTTCCTATGGAATTTGACCACTCCTGTTGGTACACTCTATACCTCTACAGACGGGCTGTGCAGTTATTCAGTACGGCCTGTCGATCCTCATTCGGCAGTCCTGCAAATGTTAGTAACCGTGGAAACTGTGCGGGAGTTGTACCGACTTCGACTGCCCTTTCTATTGCTATCAATATTTTTGGATTATCGTCGGATGGCTGGGGCCACGTAAAATGTATGAGTTGTGAAATCTCCTTCTGTTGTGCTTCTGTACTTCCGAGCAAGTGCATTGAATGAGCCAGTGGGATTTTTTTTACACGTTAGATTGTCATTCCTTATTTTAGAAATATTTTTAGTTATAGTTTAGGTATGATATTTTTTTATGTTGTGCCAAACTAAAGGATTATAGAATTATAATTGCTGGTTGGTCTTCTAATCCTAATAATTCATTATTAGGTGGATTATGCTCTGTTGCTCAAACTATTTCTTATACTGGCCAATTCTGAAACATCCTGCGCACAGTGATGTGCACCAGACAATTCCGCAACTACTACTGACTTTGTTGCTACTGACCGCAGGGATGGAAAAGTACATTGTCCGCGACGAAATATTCTGGCTATTTGGTTTGCCATGTCCTGCCCGGTCAGGAATTACCAGTGTGTCTTGCGTCCATACGTCTCAAATCCTACGGTTTCTTGTTGTGCTGGCCTGCAAATATCCACTGTCAACGCTACTGTGTTTGAATTTTTCCCGTTAACAAATCCTGAGATTTTTGTCCAGGTTTGAAAAGAATGTGCTGACAGGTTTTGAATAATATGCGGACTTGCTGATCTGTTGTCGTATTTTATGTTCAGCTTAAATATTATGGGTGAAATTTCTGTGCACACTGTACACAAATTACTGTTACATTTCCCCTGCCTGCACACGTAGTTGGTTTAGCCCACCTGCCATTCTGCCAATCGGGTTTTATGTTTACTGGGGTATGCAGATATATTAACTGTGTTGGATTACATGCACAAACAAACTAGCTGGTAGGTTGCAACTCGCCACAATCGGCACACAAAAGTGCGAGTGTACTGTCGGACGTGCAATTCCATGCTTTGCTCACTTGTGCTATATTTGCTTTTATAATCCTTTCCCTACACAGTTTTAACTTGTTTATTTCTCTGCACGGACATGTTGCTTCTGCTGAAGGATTGGTTCCTAACTTGGGTTGAACACATGTTAGGCATAATGGCTTCGCTTTACCTGCACTTGAGCATCAGTTTAGATTGTTTCTGTCACTACCTAACACAGCCACATGTTGTGGAGTGTAGGATTCAGAGTCAAACATTTTTATGACGTGGTATGCTGCCGATCCTCAGTATGATACAACATGGGGAGGAGGGGGATTTTACCATTCCATCCAGTGTCCTGCCTGTTATCACATGATTCTTGCTGACCGTGTGGAACCTGCATTTCTCCTGCACTACGGCTGCGAAAGTTTTGAAACGGCTCCTATAAAATGTTCCTTAAAAGCTGCAAAAAGTTTTTAAAATGTTCTGGAAAAATTCTGTGAAAGTTTATAGTTTATTTTGAAAAAGTTTTGAAAAGAGAAAATAAAATAATTTTAAATTGGTTTTGAAAATTTAAATTAAACAGACTGGTTTGGCTTTAAAATGCTGCCATTAACTCTTTGCTTATGCCTGATGGGCAATTACTGGCACATGCACATTTTATATGCTAGTTACATGACTCTTGAAAATAAACATGTGCTTGTGCTCATGAAATACTGTTGCACTTACTTTGGCATGTTTGGTTTGCTGCTTTACTTATGACATGCAGCACTGGATACATATACACTTATAATACATGCATTGTCCTTTTTGCATTTTCAGTGCCGAGTGGTTATGTCTGATTTGCATTCGTTTTAGATTACAGTTGGTGTAAGGTGTTTTTACATGATGCCACATCTGAAAAGTGTGTTTCAGCAATTTTTGAAATGTCAGCTGACATTGCAAGGGAACAATTCAGCTCAGTGGATTGTTTGTACAAATGCAAACTCACACAGTAGTCTTGTGACATGTTTCAACTTCCACTCGGGATACTGTACGTCTGTTGATATTACACATAAACAAAACACTTTTGACTATAGTATAAACAAAGCAAACAAGTTGTGTTATTATTTTTTATAATTATGCAATCTACAATGATACACAAAATGCACTGTATTGTAATGACTGAAATGTTTGTTCAGTGCTTTGAGCATATTGTGATGTGTTTAAAATATACTTGACTATAATGTTTCCTGTCGTGACTTCGTTGTGTTACTTGTGTCCGATGATGTCAGATTTCTCACCAATTGATGTATCTGACTACTGTTATTTGGTGCATTGCAATTTTTGGTGCACTCTTACACTTGTTATATTTTGCTATGAAGGTTGTTGACCAGGTGGTGTGTTGAGCAGTCTACTGATGTGCAATAGATGCTCTCCTCTTCACCTAGATGTTCTTTTCGTTCTATTTGGGCAAGCCACATTGTGGTCCTGAAAAATGGCTTGCACCTTACTTTGATGTTTAATTAGCCCTAGTTGGGCAGGCAACATTGACGTGGCACGCCCCAGAGATGATGAACTGTGTTCATGCCCTGCCTGGCTTGACAGGTGTAGAGCAGGAACTGGAGATGTTGCACGGCACCATGTTCGGTAGAACGATGATGTGAAGGGTCGTACGGTCGATGGCCTGCAGCAATCTCTGCTTCAGCGGTCTAATTGAGGAGAGTTTTGTTAGATAACTATAGATTACGTTAATTAATTCTATATAAAACCCTTTTCTGAGGGACGAAGTTGTCGGTCACTTCGCACGACGATGCTGACACTGATGTTACTCTGCTTGTGGGAGGCAGGCCCTGTAATATAAATATTTTTAACACTGAAAAGTACAGTGATGAATATATCTGCATTTGTGTGAAGTGGCCAATGATACTCCAGAGAGTATAAAGTCAATATAAGTCGCCTATTCAATGTGTGACAGTTTTATTGATGGAAGGGTACAACTAATATCACTGCAAAATAATGCATACGCTTTCATAATGCGGACCTGGCACTCGTGACCTGCTGGTGGTAGTAGCTGTAAAAAAAAGGCGAGGGCCTTAAGAATAGTGACATGAAGAACGTGTCACCGTACACGTGAAGTCCTGGACTATTACCTGAGGATGCAAGTCAGGCCTCCCCTCGGCTAAAGATAAAGTTAATAGGTTCTTGAGTTATGTTTATACTATTGAATTGAAATATACAGCTTAAATTGATGTGCCGAGGGGGTTAATGTGGAAGCTTACCACCTATCCTCCAGTGTCGGTCGAGTGCTGATGACGGACTAAACTAACATGGCCGCAGTTGAGATCGGAGAGACTGCTGGGAAATGCAAAACATGAAGAAAAAGAACGTAACTGCACAACTGGCATGATTAAAAGAATGAACACTGCACATGATTTACGATAACTGACTAAAAGCATGTTGGTGACATACCTGTGAACGTCGGAGCCCCTGTATATGGCTGAGAAAGTGACATCATGAGTATGTTACCGAACTTGAAGGGTGATATTAAATGAAATAAAGCCTTACACGACTGATTCTCTATGAATGAAGACATTCGTGCTCTTAAAACTAACATTTGCTTGTATAATAGGGAAATACAGAAAATAACGGGATATATGCCCAGTTGCACAATTGTGATTCGAAATTCTATCCTAGATAAAATGTAAGATTTTCATAGAAAACTGTTGCACCCTCTTCTAACATCTTAGGTTGCAACATTCGAATACAAGCTTCCAATCAAAGATGCTAGAAGAGGGCACAACAGTTTTTTGTGAAAATCTTACATCCGATCAAAAATCGAGATTCGAACCATTTTGGTACAACTGGGCATTAGCTTTTGCATTTCACTTCCTGTGATGTCAGGTGTATTTCACTATTATGGGTGTGTCTTTTCCCTGTATTCTGTGGGTTTTTGGTAACCCTCTATGGAAAAACGGGCGGCTTTCCTAATAAAATATAGTGCAATACCTAGCAAAACTAAATGTATTGACTCATATTAAATCATGCTGCTAGGGAGCCACTCGCGAGTTTACACTTTCTTCGGGAATATTATTCCCCACCTTTTTAACCCTCCTGGGGCACACCGGGTTCTGCTAAAAGGCTTGCTGACATTACGCACATAGGAAAGGCATTGGATAAAGCGACAACGCTTATCCCCATGTTCCCCCCCCAACAATGGCTGTTGTGCCTAACGGTCACACTTCACGGGAAACACCCTTTTAGGCCACACATCAATTTATCATGGGAGTTACGTCTTGTGATGGATTAAAAATATGTGGCCCACTACCACAAGCTGCAGTGCAGCAAGAATAGTGTAAGCTCGCCGTTCTTGTCGACCTGCACTTATCGAGACAGTGATCTAATGTCGATCGGTCGGGTGAGCAGTTGTGGTTGATGTATATGTGGTGGTACAAACGGACACAAGGGATACATGGACTACCGGAACACGTCAATTTACAGGCATTTCTACAAGATATGTGAGCATGCATCAATAGATTAAAATTGAAATGGTGCATCAAGTGCATGTAAGTTCGAAACTTTGCACTGCAAGGCTATTTGCCTTGAATACTTATGTGCTTGTTTGGATAAGGTGCACAGGAAAAATAAGTAAACACTATACACAACACTAACATACATAAAATAATAACCCTGAATTGACACCTGAACTGCCAATGGTGGCACGGGCACTGGAACACCTGATTTAAATGTTACCTTGGTTGCACGCCTGACACGAAAATATAATAACAAACATACACTTAATATTTACCCTTCAAGAGAATAATTAATAATACTTAATAATAACACACACACATACACACACACACATATATATAGCCTGAGCAACTCTATGCACTAATGCACTGCATAACACATAAAATACACACACACGCACACACAACCTGGAACAGAGGCTCGGACCTCCTACTGGACACACGTCGTGGTTGGTTGGCTTCTGTACACTGTCGTTGACGATGTGAGGAACAGCCAAGGGTAGGGGACACGTGATACATGTGAAATTCCTCCAATTACCTGAGGATGCATAGTGGTATGCATCCAATGCCCCCATAAACCCTCCATCACCCCCAAAATCATATCCAAACCCTTCATCAGCCATTTAACCGGTTGCACCACATAACCTTAAGCAAACATGTATGTGGAACTCGGGAGGCCTGGTTAAAGTCATACTTATTCCAGAAATTTGGAAGACATGTGTCCTTCAGATTAGCCCCTCTTCTTGACAATTACCTCGCATATATCTTGTAAAGAAAATATAGCCTACTACCGCAACCATTGCATTATGCTGTTTGGAGAGTAGCACTATCAAAACACGATTGCATTGTATTGAAAACCTTTCTTTCAGACGAGTCTCCCTGTTCGATTATTACGAGACCCGAAATTTTCCTGAAAACTGAAAGTGAACTTATAAGCGTGAAATTGTTTTAGCATTTCACGTAGGAAAGAACTCCGTCCCTATCAATGGTCCCTATTGTGGATAAGGCATGGGGTGTTTAACTACCAAACAATCCAAAACATTCAATTTTGTTCGTTTGTGTTATTTTGTCTGAATGATGTTTGTTCTTTACATAGTTGTACAAAGATACTTACTACAAAAAACTTAATCATATAAGTTAACTTAAATTTAACATAATTAACGTTATCGCCAAGGAAATAAAATAGTTTTGAAAGGCCTATGCTGTGGCCTGACGTAACAAAGTCCAATTGATTTATTTATCGATCGCGAGCGCATAGCTGCTTAATGAAACTTGCGGCGGCTTGTAAAGCCGAATCCTCCCTGAGCATTGGGGTATATGAGAGTTCGGAGATTTTTGAAATAATGTTAGGGATGAGCTAAAGTTATTTTATGTTAATGGTTGTAAGAGAGAGATTTTTTTGTGGATAACCGGTTTTTTAATCAGTTATTGTGTAAACGTTATACGACATATAACAATATATCATCTTTTTCTGTTGAACTTCTATGTTGTAAAAATGGAATAGGCTATTTCATATGTATATAAATATATTTATAGACACACGCGAATACCATATGATATGAGATGCTTAACATTTTAAAGAAAGTAACGAAATATCAATGACACTATTTTTAAAGAATCTTAATCATAATTTTTACATTTAATGGAAAGTCGGAAAATTGTTTATAGCAACCTGATGCCAACATAGACTAATATATATACTATTTTTTTTGTTTATAACTTTATTACAAGCAAACTTAAACTGGCGGTCGACATTTGCTTTGCGTTGTGATCTTCATGTGATAATTGAGGATAAAGAAATTGCAGGGTATTATCTGAAACGTTTGCGTAAATTACTTATTGTGCTCTGGTACGAAAATTTTTGCTTACACATGTTACATGATGCAATTTCATCATAAAACACAGCGGAATACTTCCATATTTCACTTTTTTTTTACACCGGTTAGGTTCATACATTGTCGAAATTATTTCACAACACCACACAAAAATCTACCCTAAGTGTAAACCGTTTTCTTTACTACAGAACTGAAACTTTGGTAATGCTAAATGGTCATTGACTGAGGACGGTTTACAGAATTGGATCGGCACAGAAGATTCGAAACCGGCATGCAAGCGTTAACTAGGAAGTTGTAAAGGAATTATAACAGAACTGTTGCTACTTGTGCCGCTAGGTTGTGCTAAAATTTTTATTGTAATTAGTAACAGTTTTACTGGACTTGGGTTAAAGAATTAGGAGTATACAGGGTCTGGCATGTTGTGACGTTTCTGAAGCAACGGTAGTTTGTGGGTTGAACTATGGACTGTAGCCGCCATCTTATCAATATATATATAATATATATATATATATATATATATATATATATATATATATATATATATATATATATATATATATATATATATAATCACACACCTGTGAAGTTCGCAGTTAGGCTACCGCCCGGTGACGAGCTCTTTCTCCTCTCCTTTGCCAAACAAACTCCTTTTCCACTCCCTTCCTGAACTTGCCAACCCCGCTCACAGATGTCAATTCCTCCAACAGATCCCACTCCCTCACAGACCTCACAAGCATGGACTGCGTACCCCACTCCGTTCTCCTCCACTCCCTCTGAAGCTTCTCACTATTGTTTCCTCTTCCTCTAAACACCCCCTTACTTTGCTTGCAGTATAGCCCTCCCCAACCACCATCTTCATTCGCCACCCTATACATCCTGACTAACCATTCAACTTTCCTCCTGTCCTTCAATAAGCTCCACCCCATTTCTTTCATCATCACTGATGACCTGTAGTTCCTTTCTTCCTCACCACCTTGCCCCTGCCTTCGCCTTCTACCCTTCACCATTCTTGCTGCCTTTCTCTGCACCTTTTCCAGTTCTCGCACCTCCACCTCCACATACGGGTCCCAGACTGCTGCAGGAAATTCTAACATTGGCAGTGCCATTGTGCCATACGCCTTCTCCTTCACCTCACAGCTGACTCCATTCAGCACCCTTCCCAGCATACCCACAGCCCTTCTTCCCTTTGCAACCACCCTCTCTACCTGTTTTTTCCACCTGATGTCATCCTGCAGAACAATCCCTAGATACTTATATTCTGCTGCTTCTTCTATCTCTTGTCCCTCCCACCTGTACATGTCCCTCTTAACTTCTGCTTCCTTGTGAACCTCACTACCTTACTTTGTTTTACATTTATCTTCATTTTATTTTTCCTGGTCCACAACCATGTCTGCCTGCAAATTCACCCCCGCCCCCCTTCCCGCCACAGCATATACAGAAGAATCGTCTGCAAACAATCTGATTTTTCCCCTGATCCCCAAACCCATGTCATTTACCATTATAGTAAATAACAAAGGACCCAGCACGCTTCCCTGTGGTACTCCTGATGTAACCTCCTCTTCCTCCGATATTGCCTCCCCCACTTTCACCACCTTCTGCCTTCACCCCCTGAGAAAGTCCCCTATCCATTCCACTACCCTCCTGTCTGGTATCAGCGCCTCCACTTTCCTCATCAATGTCCCATGGGGCACTTTATCGAATGCCTTCTCAAAATCTATGAAGCAGGCATCCACCTGCTTCCCCATATCAACTACCTGCACCAGATCCTCAACCCAGCGAGCTGAATCTCACATGAGTAACCCCTCCTGAAACCATACTGGGACTTCTCCAACCAATTCCTATTCACCACATTCTGCACCACCAGCCTCTCCATTACTTTTCCTGTACTTGATGTGGGACTCACCGGTCTGTAGCTGCCAGGCCTCCCCCTATCCTCTCTCTGCTTGTGTATAGGTACCACCATAGCATCCTTCCAATCTTGTGGTAACTTACCCTCTCCTAAGGACTTTTTAAACAGCACTTCTAAATATTTTGCCAATTCCTTGCCACCAAACTTTAGTACTGCGTTTCCTATCCCATCTGGTCCCCCTGCTTTACTGCTCTCCAAACCCCTAATAACCTTTTCCATCTCGCACTCCCTCATCTTAAACTCACTATACACCCCCCGAACCTCGTTTGTCCCTCTATTCAAACCCTCCTTTGCTTCAAACACTGACAAGTACTGTCCTTGCAGCATCTCCGATTTTTCTTGGTCATTTGTCGCATGCCTACCATCCCTTCCTGTTAGCTGAGGGATCCTTTCCTCTCCTCCTCTTAACCACCTAGCATACCTAAACAGTTTCCCCCATTCCTTGCCATTTCCTTCTTCCACCATGTTCCCCAGAAATACATTCTTTGCCTGTTTGATCTTCCTTTCAAGCTCCCTACCCATTTGTTTCATCATTTCTTTAGATCTTTTCGTCCCTTCATTTCTCCACTTGGCATGTAATTTTCTGCACTTCTTCGTCATTTTCAAAATCTCCTGTCCATAATATGGGGAGCTCCCCCAGTCCGTAACCTTTTCATTGGCACAAATTTCTCCAACATAACCTCCATTAATCCTATAAACTCCCTCCACAACCCTTCTACACCCTCCTCCGCCAACCATTTTTTAAACCTGTCTCTCAGGAATATTTCTGCCCCCTTCTTGTCTCCTCTCCCATATTACCACACCAACCTTTCTGCCATTTGCACTTCCCTCATCCTGCCAATCCCAATTTCCACAACCGGAATATAATAGTCGCTTATACCATCCAATACTATTGCACCAACTACAGCATTCCTAGGTCTGACCAACACCACATCCAGCACTGACAGAACACCCTCCTCATTCCATCTCGTAGGTGTTTCTACTAGCTGCACTAATCCTCTGTTGACTAACTGTGCTGCCATTCTCTGCATTATGCTACCCACTCCTTCTGCACCCTCTACCCATTTCACCCCTGGCATATTCAAATCCCCTGCTACAACCACCCACAGCCTGTCCTTTAGTCTATTGAACCTCTCCTTGATCATCTCAATTGCCTGCCATCCCTGTCCTGGTGGTCTATATGCTGCCAGCAAAGTAATACTCCTATTACTTCTACCACTCAATTTAATTTCCATTACCTCGACATCCTCACTAACCCATTCTACCACCCCTTTTAGCCCTTTCCTTACACACACCACTATTTCTCCTCCTCTCCCATCCCTGTCTCTTCTGAAGATGGTGAACTCATCCTGCCTACACTCTATGTCCAGTACTTCCTCAGTCAACCAAGTCTCCACAGCTACCACTATATCCGCCCCATATCCTTCAACCTTTCCCCAGAAGCCCTCCAGCTTGTTTGAACACACTCCTACAGTTCACCACCATTATCTTTATACTAGTACTCTGCTTTACCATCCTACATTGCTTACCTCCTATCTCCACCCCTGCGGCCTCATCAATGCTATCCTCTCCATTTCTCTCCCCTTCCGTTTCCTTGCTTCTAACTGATTGCTATTTCAACAACTGCTGCTCTGCCCTGACCCTCTCCATGCAGCCAGCTACTTCTCTACCTAGCAGGTCACCTAGAATCCTCTTTGCCTGTTCTGTCAGGTGAACCTGGTCCCTCCCTTCACTTTCCCAGCCTACCCATTTCGTACTATTAATTTACTTCAAATGACTGGGTAGGTTATTTATTAGTTTTGCCCCAGCATAGTATGGATTTGATGTAAATTTTGAGGTTCTGTAGGAGAATAGGTGAAGATGATTAGCTTGTCTGGTGTTAGTAATTGTGTAAATCAATATTTTTAACTTTTTTTAAATGTTTTCCATGTAAAAAAGAATACTACAGTACATATACATGCATGGATGAGTGAGAATTTTGTTATTTATAAATAGCCTACAATGGCTTCTTTTTCCTTATTACTTATTAATCTCACTATTTTCTTCTGTAATCTAAAAGCCTTTTTCCATTTCGTCGATTTACCTCAAAATATGATTCCATAATTGATTATGGACTGAATATTTGAGAAATAGTATGCAAGTATTTTATTATTATTACAAACCTTTTTTAAGGTATGTACCGCAAAACACATTGAACTCAATTTTTTACAGACGCTATCAACATGCTCATTCCATGTTAAATTACTGTCTACAATGTGCCCTAGAAATTTAGTAGCCTACTATTTACTGTCTGTAACCCTTCTAATTCTATTGTTGTGCATTTTTCATCCTGCATGGTATGTTTATATCTTGCATGAAATTTATGAGTACATATTTGTTTACATTTAATATTAATTTATTATAATGGAACCAACTGGACATCTCAGTCACGGGTTGTTTTATATTTTCTTCAATTACAGCATTATTTGAACTAGTTACCAAAATGTTTGTGTCATTCGCAAACATTACAGATGAACCGTTGGTTTTTTGTTCTGTAAAATCATTATTAATTATTAAGAATAAAATTTCTCCCAGTATTGATCCCTGTGGCACTCCAACTCGAGTAGTTCTGGTATTGGACATAACATCTGTAATGTGATTTTGGTCATTATATCTTATGGAGGTGATCGGTTTTCTGTCTTCAAGATACGATTTAAACATATTATTAGTTACACCTCTTACTCCACACTGTTCCAAGTTCTTGCAGTAAAATATTGTGGTCGACATAATCTAAAGCTCTTGAAAGATCTGTGAATATACCTGTTGAGAATTGTCTTTTAAAAAGAAGGTAATATTTTTTCAGTTAAACTGTAAATAGCTTATTCTGTAGATCTGCCTGCTACAAAACCATACTGATGCAGTGAAATTACATTGTATCTTATTAAGAATTGTGTAAGTTTATTTGCTATCAATTTCTCTAAAATTTTTGAAAAGGGTGTAAGAAGAGCAATAGACCTATAGTTATCCATCAATGCCTTGAAACTTTTTAAAGTATTGGTACTACTTTTGTATATTTGAGTCTGTCAGGAAAAATTCCCTGGGTAAGACATTCATTGAAAATGTAAGTCAAAGGCAATTTTATTACATAAGAACACTTTTTTTTTAGCAGATTCATAGGTAGCTAATCTATTCCACAGGAACTTTTACTTTTGAAATTTTTAATTACATTTATGTTGTCTTCTTCAGAGAGAGGTGTGAAAAACAGCATGTTATCATTCCAAGTGTTAGGTCTTTGGGGTATGTGTGCAGGACTAATATTTGTAGCTCTGTGTTGATGTAGCAATTTTAGTGGGATGTTTGTGAAATAGTCATTAAAACTATTAGATATTTCCTTGCTATTTTCGATTTTGATACCATCAACTTACAAGGCAAGATTAACCTTGTCTAAGTTTCAATTCATTATTAATAATATTCCACATTGCTTTTGTTTTATTTGAGTAGGCAATTTTTTCCACATTGTATTTCTGCTTTACTACTCCAAGTTACTTGTTATATAATTTTTTATATTGCTTACAGTATAATTTTTGTTGTTCCCCTGGGTTCTTAGCATTTGACGCATTGTTTTTAACCTCTGTCCTGAGAATGTCAGATCCTTACTAATCCATTTTATTTTGGAGCTACTGCTATATTGTACAGATTTGAGTGGAAAGGCATGATTAAAATGACAAAGATATGTATTAATATAACTGTTCCAGGCAATGTTTAGGTCAGTTAATGTATAAATGATGTTTGTTCTGGAGAGGTTGTTCATGGTGGTTGCAAAAATTTTGTTTGTGGTTGTTTTGCAGTGTCTGTGGTAGTTCTGTAAACATCATCCCATTTTTCATTTACAAGTAGGCTTTTAAAAAATTTAACATTTTCATCTGAATATCCATGATTCATCATCAATATTAGAATAAGCTTATGTCCAATTAGATGCCCTCAAAATTAGAATTTGAGAAATTATTAACAAGGGTGAAATAGAGTTTAAAGAAAATTATGCAATGTTTTTATATTTTGCAGGTGGTGTAGTTATGGGAAAATATAGGTTTTATCTAAATTTTCTTTATTTTGACTACCTTTGGAAAATGATAAGATGTATAAACACGTCATTTACTGTAATGATTACAGCCTACTGTTAAATACATAACCATCTAAATGCACAAGTAAACTTGATTTATTTTACTTAACATCTTGTCGACAGCAAAGTTCATTAGAGAATGGTAAACAAAGAACACCATGAAGGGAATACAAGGAAGAAATTGGTCAAATTGTCTCTATTGAGTCACCCCAGAAATTGCATGGACTGAGTTTGAGAAACCACGGGAATTGCAAATCATGAAGGCTACATTCAGTAGCTATTAAAAATATGAGAACTGATTTGGTTGTAGGCCTATATTCTTGTATTGATAAACAGCTGATTTCTTGTTTGTCACTGCAACTCAGATGATTTGGGGAGAGAAAAATTGTGAGAGTGGAGTTTTTATAAGGTGTAGCTTTGTATTGGTTTACGAGATGATTTCGATAAACTCCTACACTGAAATAGCAAATCGACATTTAGAAAAATACATATCTGCAGTTTTACAAAAGTGCCTCTACCTCTAACGAGTTCGCAACTTACAGGTTAGACCTTAAAATCAAGGCACGTTCGTAGTCGCAACCGCACTTGCAAAATTTTAACACAGTGCAATTTACGCAAATAAAAATATCCCTATACACACAATAATTGTGCGATTTCTTTCACGAATGTATCCACGGTATATATGAATACAGTAAACATTGCAATCGCATGGCCCGGCTCTTACGCATTTTCATACATCAATGTTACTTTTCTTTGGTCGCCAAATAAATAAAAAATAGATTATAGTTTTTAGGCGTGTTTACATGCCAAATTCATATTTCACAAACGCAAGAATAACACAAATTTAGAGAATATTCACGACTAGTGAGTTCATATAGCACTAGCAAGGCTGATCCATTTCAATGCAAACAAACGTCTCGCTCCCGAATAGCTGCTTCACTTGGAACGCACTCGCAGACGACTTCAAGAGCGTATTTTATTCGATTTATGTACGGTTAAAGTTTTATCATAACTTTGAAAATCTCCTATAGTCGTCAGAAAATTATTTCCTGGAATAATTTCAAGGCAAATATATAGTGAATGGGAAGCAAAACAATAAAAACACATTATACAACACTTCCATTTAAATGTAAATAATTCATAACTTTACACATATTTAACGGCGAAATTGTTATCTAGTTATCTTATACAAATACAGTCACACTTTATGTATATTATCGTGTATGTGTTGGTATGGTCTGCATTGTTGGCCGTAGTTCCCCCGTCACCCACCCTGTCCCTGGAAGGGGGAGGGGTTGACGATGCCGACACTAGCTAATTGAAGCATGTCTCGATGGAAAACTGCTGATCTAATGCAACTCAGTTTCATTCAATAATAAGTGGCGCAAATGACTTGCATTATCGTATGATTCCCTGTACAATTTTCTGCAAAGCCTGCACAGTACTTCTTAGTGGCAACTGACTGCGGGTGTGCACGCTCATAGATTGGTTGTAACTGGGGTGGGGGCTGGTTCTCTCTCGATTCCTCCATTATTCGTTAGCGCCTACCCTCTCTTCCTTCTCCTCTGCTGGAACTGGTGGCGCAAACTCTTGCCCCACTGCGGAACTTTTCGAGGAGGGGGAGGTCACGGCCCTGGAATAGCTGGGCAGGCATCATTCCTGTAGAAAAGTTGACGTTGGTTAGTCATGTGAATAATGCCACAGGCAGGTGTTCAGCTCAGGATACATTGTTATCACCCACGCACAGACATAGTTGCGTTTTCAGGTCTTGGTTATGACGATCTGTCGGGTTTGCGTGTAGATGGTAAACTGCAGTGGTGTAATGTTGCACACCTCATCTCATGCACATTTATCTAGAAACTTTCCCTGTAAATTGTGTACCAATGTCACTGAGGAGTGTCCTGGGGTAACCCCAGCAGGCAAATAATTCGTTTTCCTCAATTTTTCCCACTGGGCAGGCTCGTGCACTCGATACCATTTAGGCCTCTACCCAACGCGAGAACAGGTCCGTTACTACAACAATAAACTGTTTACTCATACGCATATGCGGATAGTGTCCTATTAAATCTAAAGCCATGGTTTCAAATGGTTCACAGGGTATTCTGAATTGTTGTTGCATACCATCTATTCTCCTGCTCTTGTAACGGTTACACATAGTATACTGCCTGACAAACCTATGTATGTATGTTGATAAATCTGACCAGAAAATATCTTTAAACTCATTACGCCTTAGTTGGGCGGCGCCCAGGTGTCCTGTTAAATTACTGAAATGGGCTTACTGCAAAACAAAGTCCTGTGTGGCTTCTGGCACGTATGTCCTCCACACTTCACTGGTGTTGTTTACACACGACTGTAGGCACGCATGAAACACATGCCAATGCTCCTTCTGGCGTTGCTGGCACACAAGTTTCCATGTTTGTTAAATCTGGCATGTTTCCTGGGTGCATCTTCTCACATCATCCGAAAGGGCGGCACGGTTAACACATTAATATTGGCACACTGTACTGGAGTTGTGTGGTACATGTTCACTGGAGGGGGGAGAGGGGAGTGCTTCTTCCCAGTCCTCTTTATCCTTGGCAATCGACTCGCCCGGCGAGCATGACAAGTGGTCGGCTAGCTGATTCTTCTCGCCCACCACATGTTGCACCGCTAAGTTGTATGCCTGTAATAGTTGTTTACAGCACATCAACTTGCTGTGGCTTTCTTGCATGCTGTATAACCACAGTAGGCAGTCGTTTTCGGTCCCAAGCTAGAAGTTCTGGTATTCCAAGAGCTGTCTGCATTTCTTGAAACTCCACACTACGGCCAGACATTCATGTTCATTGACGTCGTACCGCCAATCTTCTGGGCCAAACTTCGCGCTGCCAAAGTCGATAATGTTATGTACCCCACTGACTTCAAGCTGGAATATGACAACTCCGAGTCCTTTTTTGGAGGCGTCAGTTTGTACATACAAATGTTTGGCAGGATTGTAGCGCGCCAGTGCCGGACACTTACGGAAACTCTTTTTTACAACTGCATTACTATACCACTTGCCATTTGAATATGACATTCGGAGACATTAGCTCAGTCAGCGGGGTAGTGATTATTGCAAAGTCCTTGATGTACTCCCACAGCCATTTGATTAGGCCAAAGAACTTGCGTACCTGCTTCCGCATGGTGGGTACAGGGTAGTCTTCTATCAGGTTGAGCTATTCGGGTGTTGGTTGCCTCCCGTTCTCGCTGATGTGTCCCAGGAACTGGATATTCTGTTTTCCAATATGGAATTTTCAGTTTGTACAGATCAGACCATTTATCGTAAGGCGTTCAAGCACAAAGGAAAGGTACTGAATGTGTTCTGGCCATGATGCCGACTACACAATGATGTCATCTAAGTATGTTAATACACAGTTTCCTATGAGCCCATCTAGCAATCGCACCATCATAGCCTGGAAACTGGACGGCGCAAATTTAGATCTAAATAGCATGGCAAAGAATTGAATGCGGTGGCTGTCTGGTACAGTGAAGGCAGTCTTGTGGTGATCAGCTGGTTTCACTAGGATCTGCGAGTAGCCACTGTGAAGGTCAATGGTAGTGAGCACCTTCACACATCCGAGGTTGTTTAGAGTGTCCTGGATATGGATGAAAGGTAGTGGTGCACTGCAGGTTGCCAGGTTCAGGTGGCAGAAATCTACACAGAACCACCACATGCCGTCTTTCTCTGGCACTGAAGTGATTGTAGAATTGTACGCACTTTCATATGGCTCAATGGTGCCTTCCTGCAGCATTTCTGCAAGCTGGTTTTGGATAATCTTGCATTGGTGGGGGTAGTTGCAGCATGGGTTGTCGAAGATAGGTGATGCAGTTGTAAGTAGAATCTGGTGCTCTGCCACCGTCGTGCGATGCAGCGAGTTGGAGACCTAGAAGACATTGTGTCGCTCATCCAGCAGTCGTTGCATTGCGGCCCAGTACTGTTGGGGCACGTCATGGTCTAGGTCATCCATCTGGACAGCGGGTGCATTATTAATGGGCCTTGCTTCCGAGTTGTACATGGTACATCGCTACTTCTTACCAGAATGGATGCATCGGGCAGCTGTTTCGACGAAGGTGTTCTGGCCTGTCAGGCAGGGAATCCTCAGGTTAACATCTTCCCTCAGCTCGTTGGACACAAATATTGTTGTTTTGGTGTCGATGTCCCATATCTGAATTGTTATTATTTCTTCCCAGCAATCTGGCTCGTTTGGAGGCAGGTAGCTAATTGAACTATATTTTGAACTGTCTCGATATCTTGTGGATTTATGACAGATGAGTGCACAAAGTTGTGTTATGCGGCGGTATCTATAAGTGCTTGGCATGTGGGATTATTTATGGGGATATCAATGCAAATGAATCTGCTGTTTTTACTGATGATCTGGGCGAGAACGATCTGCTGTGGAGTCTGATCTGGTTTAGAGGCAGACTGGCTGGTGTAGACGGCGTCGGGCGATCCTACCCCGGGCATTCGTTTCCCTCTGGTGGTGGTTGGTGTTGTGGTGTCTGTGAGTCTCCCGCCTGAATGTAGTCTGCCCCAGTTGGACAATGATTATTCCGTTGGGGCCCTCCACACTATTTGCAGGGGTGGGGGGTGCCCTTGGTCCCCTGGGTGTGAGTGGAATACCATGATTTTCAGCCGCCTGGTCATGCACACTAGGTTTAATGTTTACACTTTTCTTTTCCCCTATCACTGGTTCTGGTTCCTTGTTTCTATCTTTGGTTTTAACAACATCACAATCGCGGTGTGGCTGTGCTGGATCACGTTCGCGGATCGGTCGGGCAGTATTGCTGGCAGTCTGGATAAATTCCTGTTCTGTGGTATGGATGACTGGGGCGAGCATGGCCTGGTACTCAGACCTTATTGAGCTGGCTAAAACCTCCAGGATGTCCCACAGGGCAAGTTCCAGGTGGTATGCCCTGACCAAGCTGATCTTGTGATTTATGAAGTCGTACAATGACTCCTCGCCCTGCTCCTTAATAATCACTTGACTTTGCACCCGCAGCGATGTGAAAGTGTTGGCGAAACGACACGTGAATGTGTTACTGAACTCCCACCATGATATACTGTAATGTGTAATCCCAAGCCACCGTTTCCGGGCGTCGCCGAAGCGCTTCTCCCCAATGCAGTGTGGCCAATCCTCCTGGTCCACACTGTACCAGTTCAGACTCTTCTCGGAATCCTGCAAGAATGCATTTGGGTCTTCATTCGCTGTTCTGGTATATGTGGGTAACGACTGGAAGAGTGTCAGATTTTTGTTTGCTGGCAGCTGTGCATGCATGTCTCGTTAGTCCAAGGCCGCATAGAGGTGGTTGATGTAAACATTGCGGCCTCTGGCGCCTCCTGGAGTAGTGGGGTATGCAGATGAGGTGGTCCCGGTAGTATTAGCTGTGGTGCAGGGGGTGGTTTCCCACGACTCCTTGGTTGAAAACCCAGTGGTTCACTGCTCGTGTTGCCGTCGGCAGTTGGATGTGCACGATGGGAGACGGAATTGATGGCACGGCACTGTTACCACTTGTTGACACAGGGGCACTGTCTGGCCAGAGTGGAAATTTGACTGAGGTTAGATCGGAAATGCATTTGTTACATTGAATGTACAGGCTGTCCGTGATTGTCGTGATTGTAGCCCGCTCTCGCATGTTGATGCATTCGTAATGACATATGCGCTTGCACTGAATGAATGCAATGGTGGCCGTACTCTTGAACTCGCACCAGTTGGTGTGTGCATATTTTCTCAGTTCCTCCCCGATGCCCTGCGGAGTCCTGGATGCTGGGGTACACTATAATCCTTGATTGCCTGATCTAGTACGGGTTGTCGACCACCCTTATACGCCACTAAACCGGCGGAAGCTGTCCTGGGGCCTCTTCTATGCCCATACATGTAATACGATGTCACATACTTGTTAAGAGGTTATGGTATCCAGTGAGGACTACAATAATAAAGCCAAGAATTACAATGTTGTACACACTTTTACTCTACGACTTTCCCGGAAGGGCACTGAAGTGTACATATCGCCACTGTAGCTCGGCGTATACGAGACAGACCAGGTTGTGGGGCCGGAACTTGCTCCGGGCTGCTAAAATTATGTTACTGTTCCATACTAAAAATAAACACTATTTATACACTATATGATTGGTAGAAAATGGTGAAGTGCTCGGAGTGGTGCGACATGCATGCGGCCCGACGACGAGTGACAAAGATGCTACCCATGTTCCTTGCGTGGGCTGGCTGCTGGTTGGTTGGCCAGTTCCCACGTGATGTCATGTGTTATGAAAAAACGTAAATGAATAACAATATGATAATGTGGAAATGACTGGAATGTGTGATGGCCGTGGTGATTACATAAATATTCTAAAAAAACATCTCTCTCACTTAATAAAGTCCTTGGATCAAGAAAAATAATAAATTACAAAAGTAAACATTCACTTAGCAGTAAGGCAACTTTAACCAAATTGACATGGGAACTTACAGTGTGGATTATGGCTTATCTACGTGTAGGCCTACAGATATTTATATGCCTACATATGTTTTAAAGGGTTCCCAAGCGTTTGTACTACATTACAGCACATGAAATAACCTTCTTAATGGAAATAATAAAAATGTGATGGATAGCTGGCCACATGTTTCTTTCGTTACATGGCCTCCGTGTACCAGCTCTCGTGGTCTACAATTATTACTGAAATTGTTATCAGTGATACTGGCATTACTGGTTTGCACAATAAAATATAAAGAACTCTTTTTATGACGATGTTAATTATTTACATCCACATCTGTTTATTTATCACAATGTTGTACCGTTCCCCTAAGGGGTTTGAAACACAGTCATGTAAAGTAATTTGCCACAATCCCAGAAGAAAAATACTAAGCCCAGCCCAATAAATTTCAATAAACCTAATAAACAGTAAGTAGCAATACATAGAAATATGAGCGCAATAAAAGTTACCATAGGCATAATTGTGTGCATGTTCACCGCTATCTTTTAAGTTTGTATGACAAAAATGACCAACATGAGTTGCGTGCTTGAATTTAATGTGCCTTTTTCGTTTGACTGGTTGTTCCTTCGTTTTAATATTTATTCCAACTGAGACCGTCTTTTAAATAAATAACCCAACACATATCAATAACAAAAAAAAACTAATTAGTACAGCTCTTTACCTCGCGTTTGTAACAGTGTTAAACACAGTCGCGGCAAAACACTAATGTGCATTACATGTATTGTGCTATTAGTGGAAAACAAATATGTTAATGTAAATTAACCGTAAGAACTGTTGTCAATTCAAGCATTTTTAAAACGTCATAAAGCTGATCTAAATAATGTTGGAGGCCTTAACAGTGAATATTCATACTGAATGGTTTTTGGAATATGACAGAATTCTTTGAAAAGCTGTAAAAAGTAAACAACGCATTTGACAGGTATAGAAGTAGAATTCACATTTCAGTGTTTATGTTTAGGTGTAGCGAAAGTATACGAATGACAGGTAAACATTGATTTTGACAGATGCTACATGGCAGTCACATGGCTATATTTGTTTACATTTGGCGGAAGGATATGAAACAGGCCTGCAAGTAGATATTTAGCAGGGCTCCGAGTAAGTTGCTTCCAGTGGGGAATGAACAATGCATATGTTTTGTTTTAGGTAATTTTTCCTGTATCAAAAGACAAGTTATGTAAATATATGTTTTGTCCTTAAGTTCTACACTTATGTAAAATTTAAAGGGGGTGTTGAAAAAGGGCCATTTGCCATTAAATTCATTCGAAAGTTGCTCAACTTGATACATGTATGTTTTTGTTATACGCTGTTGAAGTAATCTGCTATTATGTTACAATTGCGCAGCCATATTGGAGGCATACAACTTATTTGTTTACATAGTAATGCGAGTTCTGTATGAACTGTAGTTCTGAATTTTCTCTAAATTTGTGTTGTTCTTGTGTTTGTGAAATGTGAATTTGGCATGCAAAAATGCCTGAAAACTACTACCTATGTTTGATTTATTTGGCGACGAGCGAAAATTAATATTAATGTATGGAAATTGCATACGAGCCGGGCCATGTGAGTTCGGAGGTGCACATTCCTGAAAGTACCAGTGTTTAGTGTATTCGTATATACCGTGGATGTATGTGTGAAAGATATTGCACAATTATGGTGTGATTAGTAATATGTTATTTGCTTAAGTTTGTAATTGAACAAATTGCAGTGTGTTTAATTTTTGCAAGTGCGGTTGTGATAGCTAACCTGCCATGCATTTATGGTCTAGGCTTAACTTGCGGACTCATTAGAGGTACAGGCATTTTTATAAAACTGCAGATACATATTTTTCTAAATGCCGATTTGCCATTTCAGTGTAGGAGTTTATGGAATTGAATTATTTGTAGTTAAGGCTGTTAAAGTTCATCAGTGAAGGTAAACAAAAACCTGAACAACTGATACAAGTTTGTTAAAAACATGACCTGTAGCTTTCCTCGTGATAAAATTGTTGTTTGCCAGTACTGGACATTAATGGAAAATCACCTCATAGATCAATACAAGGCTACACCTTATAAAAAAACGTCACTCTTACCATTTTATTTCTCTCCAAGCCAGCAGAGTTGCAGTTACAAACAAGAACTCGGTTGTTTATCAACACAAGACTATACAAGCAAATCAGTTCTCATATTTTTAATAGCTAATGAATGTAGTCTTCCTAATTTTTTAAATTTTCGATGGTTTCACGAACTCACTCCAGGCAATTTCTGGGATGACTCTAATAAAGACAATGGCCAATTCCTTCCTTGCATGCCTTTCATTTGTGTTTTTGTGTACCATTCTCTAATGAATCTGTTGTCGACAAGATGTTAAGTTAAATAAATAAAGTTTACTCGTGTGTTTAGATGGTGATGTATTGAATGGTAGGCTGTAATCATTATTGTAAAAGACAAATGTTTACATTTGATCGTTTTACAACAGTAGCTAAAATAAAGAAAACTTAGATAAAGCCAATCTTTTCATACGACTACACAATATGCAAAATTAAAAGAACTTCTCGTTATTTTCTTTAAATGCTATTTCAGACTTCTTCAGGATTTTTGAAATTCTAATTCTGAGGGCAACTAATTGATGGCATTTGAAAACTTTTGCAGTAGAACCACTCACTTTTAAAACATTGGTAAGTATTTTGACAAGTTGATGATACTGTTTACAATAGTGACATAATCATCATCCACAGATTCGACTATTCGCAAGGTCTGCAGTAGTGACACTGTTGTTGGATGTACACTGTTGTAGCAGAGTTTATGTTGCAGAAAACTAAAATTACACACACAAACACACAAAAGTAAACAGGAATAGTTGTCAACAGGTACATGAACACACAGAATCCTGTAGAAGGAATAGTTTAGTTACAAGAAGACCACTGTGTTTGTTTTTGTTGTGTCCATCATTAGTTTTTTGTGTCGTTAATTTGTTGTTCACTGATGTTTGATATTTATAAAGCACCCACAAATATAACATGGACTGAGGGGTATGGTGACATAGATGGCACACCTGAATCACATACTGAGATCAATGTTCCAGTCCCTGTACCAGGTGGGATTAGTGCCTGTTCCTGATAGTTTCCCAGAACACCAATTTACTTCTTACTCCACCCTCTCTGAACAACTTCCAGAGCATCATAATAATTGCCCAACTACCTGGTCATAGTCTGGAAGGGAGATAAAGGCACCAGCTTACTTATCTGATTATGTGTGAAGTTTTATTTTACAGTTTAAGTTAGTTATTTACTAGCTGAAGTTTGTTTGCGTGTATTCAGTTTGTATAACATGTACTTGTATAAAAAAAAGAGAGAAAGGAAGGGAGATGTCAGAGGTTGGTAGTATTGGTATTACAGGTGACAAAGTGGCAAGCAACGGGATTATACTGTGGTCTATGCCACGAGCTGACCAGAGCATGATGTTTTCAATTTAAATGTACGGGTTAAAAAAAGTAAATATTTGAATGAAAATGTTTCATTGATTCTAAAACTTGACACACACCATCGTCCACATAAATTTCCAAATGATGGTTCTGTCGTTATTTATAAATATGTATTGATCATATTGTTATGGAGTTAATCCATGTTCTTAAAAAATTCTATCAGCCTTTTATTCCAATGTAATGGTACTTGAAGGGCATTAAGAGCTTTTTTAAGATTGCATACTTTGCTATTCTTCAAGTTTTCCATAAAGGAAGGCAGTTTTAAAATCAAATTTTAAAATGTGGTGTCTATTTTTTCACCACTGTAGCCAGTAGAATTCTAAGAGATTCACTAGATACTAATGAACTATATAATTGATCGAAACCTTAGCCATATCTCTGTTCAAAACCGCTGTAATGGCTGGAAAAACGCCCGTATGAACATATATCTGAGTGATTTTTATAGCAAGCAAATACTACGTTTAATGCTAATTTGAATGCATAATAATGATCTCTAATGTATTTTGTTTTATGTTTACTTTGTTTACAATGTGCTTTGTTAATGTGCATTTCACGCGAGATATTTCCTTTATTTTTATTCTTACACTAATGTTATTGTTTTTCACTTTATAGTTAATTATGAATGACTACAGATATGAATTTGTTGTGGTCCATCGCCAAGGACAACGAGAGTTTGTTGATTTTGTTATGATGCAGCCGCCTTGTGATTGGCCAGGTGAAGGCCTTGCCTTAAGATTAGGGGTTACCCAGTTTCCCATGTTGCTTTTTCTTCGTAACTTTAGGCGGAGTGTGACGTGTGTCATGCATAGGGCAGGAATTTTTTATGTAGTATAATTAGGGTAGTAACACAGGTGATGATTTTACATCACATACCAGCTGGAGAAGAATGGTACCATTTGAAAAGAGAAAAAGAGGGTCTGTGTGCGGTCGTTTGTGATTAAATTATTGAGATTAGCTAGTCTTCCGCAAATTGTGTGTGGTACATGTTATAGACTGTAATACCGCATACCCTGGTCCGATGACCTAAAGCTAGGGAAGACAGCTTTCACTGAGCGGAGAGAGAGAGAGCGGCCGCATTTGCTCAGCATACCCCACTACATTCTGGAGACAGCTGAGGTGATGCGACGAAATTTCTGCAGTCGACTACAATTTTTTCATAAGATGAATTTAAAGACATCTACAAATAAAACTCGACTTTAGTATCGCATCTGATGCCATCTTGTCACCGTTAATACATTTGCGATTTAAATATTTTAACTTACAGAACCCGAAAATATAAGAGCCCGGCTCTCAAATTAGATTGGTGTGAGCAATAAATTACTAATTTTGAGAAGAAGTTTTTAGAATCATTTTTGACACGGGCCATATTGACTTAAGATTTTCTTTATTATTTTGGGAACGAATGTAAGGCGACATAACAAATGTTGCGGCCAATCATGTGTGAAATTAATAGAGAGTAAGAATTTCATTAATTCACTCGATAAGTATTGCAAATAATTATCAATAATAAGATAATATGATAGAAAATATATTTTTGTTTTCACAAATTATTTGTAATAAAATTACATGTATGAATTTTATACTAGCCATGTCATTTCTAGTCGTTAGTTACTTGTTATTTTAGATTTCTCTAGTAAAATTATAATGATGTTTCTTGTTTTTCTTTTTTCTCAGTATATTCCTGTGGCAAGTCCATGTGTTTGGTAAGTGTTCTGAAATTTCCTAAGGTGAGATTGAGTGTGATATTCCAGGTAATTACGTCTGGTATAATCTTGATTTGTTCTGACACTATTAAGGAACCTACATTTGATTTAATCTTCCACACATACGGCTAATATTTTTTACTACCGACATATGCTTATAAGTAACTTGGTTTCAGTCTGTCACTTCTCTGACAAAGCACGAATCTCACACCAATCATATTTTAATACATTTTGGCAACCCATAATTTTTGTGATGTAACCTCACACATTACAATTACACACAAATTTACGTTATTATGTTTTGGAGCATTACACAACAGACACCAAGTCTTGATTTATAATTACCACAATATTTTATTATGAAAAGCCACCTCTTGCTCAAACTCTTAATTTGTTCCTTTTTTTTTCTTTTGTTGTTTAATAATAGCCATGTTTTTTTTTCTTTCCCAGGAATCGTTATCCTCTTCTATTGCAGTTTTCCATTATTCCTGATTGTTTCCATTTATTGCCTCTTTATAGGCAAGATATTATGTTTCAACTAGGTTAATAATATAATTATTTAATCTAGCAGATAATTTATTTGATCTTTGGTCTCTTATTAATTCTTATTGAACGGATTCATCTGTTTCTGTTTCGTTATGATAAACAACAGTTTCAGGTTCAATGTCACTTCTTGCTCACGCCCCTCGCCTCCAGTTCATTTGCCCGACCATGCACCTCTACATCGCCACTACAAGCATCCACACTCTACCTGCTTTTGCTTCATGGTGCTACGAGTGTAACAGTGAGGCGTGTGTAAGAGGTGCAAGTGGGGGTAACATAGGGCAATGATATGCAATTGATTACAATGTGGTGCGACATACAAAAATAGGGCGCCCACAAAAGGACTTAACGTCTGATGCCATATGAGCCCTGGTTCAGGGGACTGCAGAGACTACCCTATAAATACTTATTAAGTTATATTTTTTGTTAGTATGTTTTATTGCAAGAGCTGTGTTGTTAATATCCCACCTGTATTATCCTCATTTCATTCCATACATTGTGTAAGTGGTTTGTTTCTTTTTAAAATGATTCAAGGTAATTTTATTAATCGTGTTAATAGTAGGAAATAGGGCATTGACTTGCAAGGGATTGGGGAGTCGGGGCCGGAGCCAGAGAGCCGCCATCTTATTACATCACACGACCGCCATCTTGGATGTCACTGACCTTTTACCCCTGACCTATGTGACCTTTGACCTTGACCTCGAGGATCTTTTACCTCAAAAAACACTAAAAGATTTCTAAAACTCCTGAAAAAATTCCAAAAATTATTTAAAAAATATATAAAATTATTAAATGGATCCTCAGAAATGACCCAGTTATGACTTTTTTTTTCTTTCAGAAAAGGTGATAGAGATCAGCGACCCAGGTGACCTTGGAGTCAGGTGACCAGGATCAGTACCTATGACTTTTGGCCTTGATCTTTGACCTTGAAAATAAAAGAAATAAAAAATTCACAAAAAACCAAATATCTATTATTAAAATTATTAAATAATTAGTTATTAAAATTATTAAAAATCGTTTAATTTATTTTTAAACTTACATTTGCGAACGCCCCCCCAACACCACCAATTACTCACATCTGTTCAACTCCAGCAGACAACTGATACCCTCACTCCCACTCTCATCACCTATGCTCATTCCGCCATCATGATTTTTTCGTCCGCCATTTATTTACATGCTATTGGAGACAGTCATATTTATTTATATGTTACTGGAGGCCGCCATATTTGTTTTTTTTGTTCGTCATTGTTTATACATTACTGGAGGCCATCATATTGGTAGGCGATCGCCATCTTGGTAGGCATCACCCATCCATCATATTTAAAGCCAAAGGCCATGACATTGATCTCATGACCTTGAATCACCTTTAAAATCCAAACTTGTGGAAAATGCACAAAAGTCAGCAAGTATGATACATTACAGACTAGTACCAAAATGTTAGATGCAGACTATCTTGACCTTGACCTCATGACCTTGAAAACAAAGAACTCTAGAAAAATGCTTAAAAGTCAGTAAGCATAATACGTTACAATATACCACCACCACATTGGATGTAGACTACCTTTACCTTGTCCACGTGGCCTTGAATGACCTTGAAAACAACAAAAAACAGAAAAAATTTCTAAGTCAACAAGCATATGACATTACAGACTACTAACACAATATTGGAGGCAGACTACTTCGACCTTGACCTCATGACCTTGAAAATCAAAACTCGAGAAAAAGCCTAAAAGTTAGCAAGAATAATACATTACAGACTACCACCGCCATATTGGATACAGACTAACTTTACCTTGACCCCATGACTTGAATGGCCTTGAAAAAATCGAGAACAAATTCATAAAAGTCAGCAAGCATATGATATTACAGAATACTAATACCATATTAGATGCAGACTACCCTAGCCATGTTCCCATGACCTTGAATGACCTTGAAAGCAAAAACTCGAGAAAAATCTATGCAAAGATGCAGAAACTAGCAGAGACTATATATCTCTCACGGTAGCCATTGTCACACTAAACCTCTCAGCCTACCTTCTTGCTGCTTATAATATACACATATGCAAACCCTTTGATATCATATTGACTTTGAACAAATTATATTACACAATAACACATTGTGCAGACACCGACCAACCAATCACCGAGTTACAACAGGATTGCAGCTAACCAATCACATGCAGGCATTGAAACATCACATGAGTTGGTAGTGATGAGGTCATTTTGGACTCATTATGGAGTGATAGAGCGATGGAGCGATGGAGCTATGGATCGATGGAGCGATGGAGCGATAGTCATGGAGTTACGGCGCTATGGGACGATGGAGCGATGGAGTGATATAGCGATGGAGCAATGGAATGATGGAGCGATGGAGTTATGGAGCTAGGGGAGGGTCATGTAGGGATGGTTGTGGTAGTGGTGGTGGTAATGATTGATGTGAAGATTGATCGAAGGATTGAGATTGGTATTGGGATTGCGATTTGGATTGAGATTGGGTTTGGAATTGGTGTGCATGTGTGCATCTGAATGGGTCTGAGATTGATGGAAATATTGCGATTGCGACTGATGAAAAGACTCACTCCATTAGACTGAATGCACGAAAAGGACTCTTTGCACAAGCCATTCTCTCATGCCAGCGTGCATTTTTTTGGAACATATGTGAAAACTCGATAGCAGAATATTCACTAGCAACAACTAGTTAGCGATGATGCAGGCCGAAGCTCTGTGGCAATCGAGGTCAAAGGCAGCCCTACATATTCACAATTCATCTTCGTGGTATGGAAGCACTCTGAGAAAATCAAATATTCATTCACTCCTGAAGAAGACACGCAGGTACTATCACACCAGACGTTTAAATTAATTTAATATTCCCATATTTATATGTACATACTTATCTATAGATATTTAAGTAAATTTTATATGCCCATATTTATATGCACATAGATACTTATATATAGATATTAAAAATAATTTTACATATTCCCATATGTGATGCACTTACTTATATGTAGATATTAATAAAAAATTGTATTTACATCATTATATGTACATAACTATTTATATAAATTAAATTGAAAATAAATTTATATTTATATACATATACCTATATATAAATTAAATTGAAAATAATTTTATACTTATATAGTTATATACCTATAGCTATACAAATAAATTACAATGAAAATAATTTTATATTTACAAAACAAGATGTACATAATTATATGTAAATTGAATTGAAGCAAATTTATATTCCCATATTTATTTATACGTACATACTTATATATAGATGTTTAAATCAATTTAATATTACCATATTTTTATGTTTATACTTATATATAGACATTTAAATTAATTTTATATTCCCATATTTATATGTACATACTTATATATAGACATTTAATTACATTTTATATTCCCATACTTATAAGTATATAACTATGTATATAAATTAAATTAAAATTAATTCTATATTATATGCTTATAGTTATATATTAAATCTAAAATAATTTTATATTTACCTAGTTGTATACCTATACATATAAAATAAATTGAAAACAATTTTACATTTACATAGTTATTTAACTATACTTATACATATAAATTAAATTGGAAATAATGTTATATTAACATTTTCATATATCTATATATAAAAAATAAATTAAATAATTTTATATTTACATAGTTATATACCTATACATATAAATTAAGTTGAAATAATTTAATTTATTCTTAGTTATATACCTATAGATATAAATTTAATTTAAATAATTTACATACCCATAGATATAATTTAAATTGAAAATAATTTTATATTTATGTTCTTATGTACCTATACTTACACATATAAATTAAATTGAAAATAATTATATATTTTCATAGTTATATACTCATAACTGTATATAAGTCATTTATATTCATATTTTATATAAATACATGATCATGTATAGTCCTATTATACCTGTATATATGATAGTACCTGCGTGTTTTTTCTGGGGTGAATGAGTATTTGGGTTTTCCCAGAGTGCTCCCATATCACGAAGATGAATTGCGAATATGCAGAGCTGCCTTTGACCTCGACAGCATTGGAGCCTCAACATGTAGAATAGCTAACTGGTTGTTGCTATTGAATAATCAGCGATCGGGTATTAACCTATATTTTAGAAATGTATGCTGGCATGAGAGAACAGCTTTTACAAAGAGTCCTTTTCATGCGTTCAGTCTGCTGGAGTTAATCTTTTCATGAGTCGCAATCGCAGTATTTCCATCAATCTCACAACCAATACAGATGTAGAAATGCACATACACACACATGCACTCCAATCACAAACCCAATATCAATCCCAATCTCAATTCCAATCTCAATCCCAATACCAATCCCAATCCTTCGATCAACCTTTAGCAATCTTTCCATCAATATTTAGCAATCATCACCAGTACCACTACCACCACCATCCCTACATGACCCCTCCATCGCTCCATTACTCCATATCTCCATAGCTCCATAGATCCATTGCTCCATCGCTCCATCACTCCATCACTCCACAATGACTCCAAAATGGCCCCATAACTACCATCTCATGTAATGTTTCAATGCCTGCATGTGATTGGTCAGCTGCAATCCTGTTGTAACTCGGTGATTGACTGGTCGGTGTCTGCAAAATGTATTAATTGTGTAATATGATTGGTTCAAAGTCAATATAAAACAAAAGGGTTTGCATATACGCACAGCAGTAAGGAGGTAGAATGTGAGGTTTAGTGTGACAATGGCTGTAGTGAAAAATACATATTCTCGGCTATCTTCTGCATCTTTGCATAGATTTTTCTCGAGCTTTGCTTTCAAGGTCACTAAAGGTCATGGGAACAAGGCTTAAGCAGTCTGCACCTAATATGGTGTTAGCAGTCTGTAAGTTCATATGCTTGTTGACTTCTGTGATTTTTTCTCGATTTTTATTTTTAAGGTCTTGGGGTCAAGATAATGGTTAGTCTGCATACAATATGGTGGTGGTAGTCTGTAATATATTATGCTTACTAACTTTTATGCATTTTTCTCGAATTTTGGTTTCAAGGTCATCCAAGGTCATGGGGTCAAGGTTGAGGTAGTCTGCATATAATATGGCATTAGTTGTCTGTAGTGCCGTATGCTTGTTGACTTTTACGAATTTTTTCTCGATTTTCAAGGTCATTCAAGATAATGGGGGCAAGGTAAAGGTAGCCTACATCCAATATGGCGGTGGTAGTCTGCAATATATTATACTTGCTGACTTTTAAGAATTTTTCTCGGGTTTTTGGTTATCAAGGTCATTAAAGGTCATGGGGCCAAGGTCGAGGTACTCTGCATCTAACATGTTGGTACTAGTCTGTAGTGTATTATGCTTACTGATTTTTGTGCATTTTCCCGAGTTTGGGTTTTCAAGGTTATTCAAGGTCATGGGGGTCGAGGTTGAGGTAGTCTGCGTCTAACATGTTGGTACTAGCCCGTAGTGTATTATGCTGACTGATTTTTGTGCATTTTTCACGAGTTTGGGTTTTCAAGGCCATTCAAGGTCATGGGGTAAAGGTCTTGATCATTGGCTTTCAATATGGTGGATGGGTGATGTCGACCAAGATGGTGGTTCCCTACCAAGATGGTGGCCTCCAGTAATGTTCAAACAAATTAATGAAAAAACAAATATGGCTGTCTCCAGTAACATATAAACAAAGATGGCTGCCTCCAATAGCATGTAAACAAATGGCGAATGAAGAAATCAAGATTGTGGAATGAGTATTGGTGAGGGGGTGGGGGTGAGGGTGTCAATCATCTGCTGGAGTCGAACAGAGGTAAGTAATTGATTGTGCTGGGGGGACCTTATGAAATGTAAGTTTAAAAAAATGTAAATTATTTTTAAAATAATTTTAATAATTTTTTTATAATTCTTAATCATAAATTGTTTGATTTTTTAATTGTTGTGAGGTTTTCAATTTTTTTTCAATGTCAAAGGTCAAGGTCAAAGGTTATAGGTACTGAACCTGGTCACCTGACTCCAATGTCACCTGGGTCGCTGATCCCTGTCACCTTGTATTGAAAAAATTAGTCATAATGGGTCATTTTTTAGGACCCAATAAATATTTTAGAAATAATTTTTTATTAATTTTAAATAAATTTGAATAACTTTGGATTTTTCTTAGAATTCTTGGGAATTTTTTGAGCGTTTTTGGGATTTTTAAAAATGTTTTTAGTGTATTCGGAGGTCAAAGGTCCTCGAGGTCAAGGTCAAGGTCAAATGTCATTTGGATCAGAGATAATAGGTCAATGACATCCAAGATGGCGGTTGGGTGACAAAAAGATGGCGCCTCCCTTGGCTGCGGCTCCGACTCCCCCATCCCTTGCAAGTCAATGCCCTATTTCCTACTGCTCATGTTATAGCAAGTGTTGGGTGTATTAATAATTTTAAGATCAAGTTTGATGGAAAGTATTTCCGGATGTCGTGCCAAGCCCGACAGGGGAGGTTTGCATGGCACAGAGATTAAATCAATATCGCCTGAGGCTCACGAGGGCAAGGCTGCATAGCACCCACTCTGGTGGCTAGCACTGTTTGTGCGAATCACTTAGTTTTAAATAGTTTTTCATTAATTTACCGAAACATTTTATTCATTAGCAACCAGAGATGCCTGCTCTCCTTCCTCGGAACTTATCGTCTGGGAAAGCCTAATTATACAGTAAGTGTAACTGCAAGCTGCGCACCTTTTTGCTGCATTGCCCATGTCGGCGAGCTAAGAGTGACAAATACGTGAAAAGTGTAAAGCGTCGAGTGATGTATAAGTAATTCAGTAAAGTAAAGCGAAAATTTGTGATGTAATATGTCTGTGTACCATCATTTACATGTCCCAGGAATTGGTGTGCAGATTAACACGTATAGTGCTTTTTGACTGTATGACACCTATTATTTTTGCATATGTTTTGGTATTCTTGATTTAATTGGAGCTCTCCTGCATTTTCTAACACTTATTTCGATGTTTTTAATATGTAACATGAGTTAGGATCCACGGGAACCGCACATAACTTAGAAAATCACAACTTAGAACAGTCCCAACTTAGAATTCTTGAAAATATCCACACGAGTTAGAACTATCATAACTATCATAACTTAGAACTGTCGTAACTTAAAAATGCATAACTTAGAACAGTCACAACTTAGAAATTCACAACTTAGAACTGCTGTAACTAAGGAAATCATAACTTAGAACTATCATAACTTAGAAACTCACAACTTAGAACTATCATAACTTAGAAACACACAACTTAGAACCAAAAACATTAGAGATATCGTAACTTAGAAAACCATGACTTAGAACGATCATAACTAAGAAACACATAACTAATAATTATCATAACTTAGAGACACACAACTTAGAACCACATAACTTAGAAACGTCATAACTTAGAAAAGCATAACTAAGAACGATCGTAACTTAGAAACAACCAACTTAGAACTGTCACAAATTAGAAAAATACAACTTGAAAACACACAACTTAGAACCACATAACTTAGAAACGTCATAACTTAGAAAATCATAACTTAGAATGATCGTAACTCAGAAACACGCAACTTAGAACTGTCATAACTTATAAACACGCAACTTAGAACCGCGCAACTTAGAAAATTATAACTTAAAACGATCGAAACTTAGAACTACCATTACTTAGAAACACACAATGCAGAATAACATAACTTAGAAACATCACAACTTTGAAAATCATAACTTAGAACGATCATGACTTAGAAACACACAACTTAGAACTATCGTAACTTAGAAACACACAACTTAGAAACAGACAATGCAGAACCACATAACTTAGAAGGTGGGCAGTGAAAGTATATATATTTTAAAACGATTGTAGTGAGGATTTTTTCTTATCCTTTTTCATCGTATTCAGTTCTGCACTCTAGCGAGAACATTCTTACGTTTACAATTAGTTACATATGAATTGTATAGATGGCATTGTCAGCACGAATAGAACAGAAACCATTAGGGAAATATTCTCTGTTGTATTGACAACAAGCTGATCATTGGCGTTTCCGACAGTTTACTTCCACAAACCAGCGCGAATGTGCACATTATTAACTATAGACAGCCGACATTGGACGGCAACTTTAAAATTGTGCAATGACTCTAGCTCGGTCAAAAATATGTAATACAAACCAATGAACACGCTTTGACTATAACTTTCCTAGTAAATCATTGGAAATTTTTAATCATATCAATTTAAATGCCAAGGGGGTGAGTTACAAGTGTAGACCATTATGATGGTGGTTAGTCGCACTAGATGCTACCACGACCATGGTGAGTTTAGGCAAAAGGTTCCTGTATTAATGCCTGCTAGAAGCCATATGAATTGTACACGTGTAGGGTTAAATTTTTACAGAAACTGGATTGTTTTTCGTATCCTTTATTGGCGATGGAAAAAGGGAGGAAGGGAGGGAGGGAGGGAGAACTGAATATTGATCTGCAGGTTCCTCCCGCCTGAATAAATAACTGTAGTTTCAACGGAATTATGCTTACAAGAATTAGGAAAAAATGTTCTGCATTTCGGCTCTCGGCCTGGGCTTAGAATAAATCTCTTTATGAATTTAAATACCGCTTGTGAGCTCATAAATTCACCTTAATACTGTTTTCTTTTTCTCTCATTTCATGGACGGATACAAAACTGTAACTTGTACTTTCACATCTGGTTTTTGGAAGCCAAAAGTCGTTTTATTGACTAACGGTCGATGAATAAAACCAACTTACTACACCATACAAATAATTTTTTGAGTACTAAAGTTTATATTGATAAATACAAATAAAAGAAATAATTTTTACGAACAATTTCGAGATGTAATAGTTTTTTTCCTTCATAAATTTGTTAAAGAGATGCGAAATTGGTACTCCATCGCAAAGTGTGAATAATAATAATTTAATAAATTTAATTGCCCTATCAAAAATAGCAGTTGTATGAAAAAATTAAACTAACATAACTGATTACAAAATTCTGTTACAAAATGCATGTTTATATAAGCGTAGCTATTATTATCAGTTTATAGTAAGCGAAACTAAATTTGCATTTAAAACAATATGAATCATCAGTTAACTTAATAATAATTTCCATTGCGAATAATGCTATTTTAAGTTAAATGTGAGTGCCCTAGCTTATCATTATCCGACTGGCATATACAACTTACTCCTACTACTTATGTTTGTTACCGAGAGAGTCGAATGGATAGATTTGAGCCGTTCTTAACAGCGAGGTCTCGAGAGTCGAACAGTGCAGGGGGTGTAAATGACGGTCGTTTAATGGAGTAGTGTAATCTCACTGGTAAATGATTAGTCAGCTACATACGTTTTCGTATAGAAAAGAAACATCAAAAATAGATATTGAAGAAACATTTCGAGACGAACAAATTCTCTCAAATAAAACATTCGTTGCAAAAAGATTAAAATATATTACGCATTACCATAAAAGAAACTATGTTCCCACAACAGTTGTGTTAAAGACTCCGCCTTTGCTCTGTGGTGCTCTACGGCGCATATTATTTCATATGTCTTTAACAAACTACAGTTGGCTGTTGAATTTTGAGGGCAACTCCACATACTTGAAAAACTACTTTCGGGATGGAAATCATTGCTGCTCCACTTTATTTCCGGAAATGTGATGTTTGCCTGCCTTTATATTACTGGATTCTAGTTTTTCGTTAGACATGCACATATACACTGCCACTTTGTCTGTGATTAATTCAAAATTTTAAGATTCCTTTACGAGGTGGAAGTTAGGAATGATACACACATTTCCCCTCATGGTTGTTAAAAACCGAAAGTAAGTTCTCTCCGAGATTCACTCTTGTTTGTCAACTTCATGACTCCTGACGACGCCCGATCTGGTCCTTTACTTGCGTGGATACCCGACCTATCCAGCCAACTTGTTGAGAGCGAGAGTACAATCAATATAATAAAAATGCTGTGGGCTATATGCTCTCGCTAGCCGCCCTTGCCCTGTCAGTGCGCCTCTCAACCAGCAAGTAGCCTAATCAAAAACACTTCGCGTGTGTTGCACCCTCAGGAGACATACCAGGCCTGTCAGGGTGACACTCGTGCAGCGATTGTCATAAACACAACCGAATTCCTAAGACTATGTCTTCAGGTCGCGGAAAATTGCCTGGCCAATGGCCGGTTTTAACATTGAAGTTCATTGTTTTATCCGAGATTATGTCCGAACTTCATCTAAGATCTTCACAGAATACTGTGCACCATTCGAGTTCAGAGGATGACTGAAGATGGGGATGAACTTCATTTTGACCTGCCGAATATGGTGGTTCAAAGACATGATTCAAGATCAGAGTAGTGTCTAAGTACTGTTAAATACATATATTCACTAGAATTAAGCTGCATAATATTTATATTGATTAAATTCTGATGAGTTTGTTTAATGTCGTAAAATATAAGATGATATACACATAGCAACAAAGGCTTAAAAACATACACATTTCTTTAATTTAAAATAAAGTATTGATATTTTGTGACGATATGAAAGTAAATCTCACGTCGAAATTTTTGCTTGCGAAAGACCAGACGTCATCGATAAATGTAGATTGAAAAAACACCAACAGACATTGCAATTTTTTTCTTTTTTTTTCGGAAAAATAAAATAACATTATAGACACTTAAAGAATATTCAGTAAAATTCGTGCATTACTTTACTTAAAACAAATAAAACACCGGAGCATCAAATTTTCTGCCCATTGCCTTCTTCAGAATATTGGTATTAAAAATAACGAAGAGAGTGTTTGTAATGTGAGTTAACTGGTAAATACAAAACTGCATTGAAAACAGTCATGTACAAAGTGTGCAAAAATGTTATTTTTTCCTTTACATACAATATCTCCCAGTGGATAACACAACTAACCCCACCACAGTTACAGTGAAATGCATGCACTTATGAAAACAAAGTGCTCGTCGGATTTTCAAAATAGTCACGTTATTGAACTCTTCATTTAATTAATGTTATCCTATTGTAAGAAATAAATATATTTCCATTAAGAAACTAAAGTTGATATCGTTATTTCAATAATTTATTACATCTTGGTACAGACACAGATGGTGTTTTATGAACCTATAGTGCCATTTATGGATTCAAAATAAAATTTTCGAACCTATTTAAGGTGAACATCTTAGCTGAATAATGCTGTATACAATATAGAGTTGGATGAAAGAATACTAAATATTTTAAGGTTTTAATGACAGTAATTAAACATCATATTGGCACAAACATTTATAATTTCAATAATCTTAAGTCTGTAAATATTTATTGTAATATGACTTATTTTATATTTTTCAATATGATGAAATGGATTACTTATAAACTCCTATTACTGCTAGATTTGGACCTAAAACAATGTTTTGATTTTGAGATTAGTTTGTTGACGAACCTTCTGCAATATTTTAGAAAAATTTGTAATCAAAGGATTTATTATATTGATTTCTAAACAAGCGGCGAAAAAGAAAATCTAATCAATTTCGATGGTTCTGATAAAGATGTTATCTTAGAAATGAAGCAAATTCACATTTAATATTACACATTTGTTTTAATAAATGGAAAATGTCACTAAATAATTTAGAATCTTGAATTGTTAACTATAAAGTTATGAAAAGTCAAAAATTTATTAATAATTATACTGTTACAATTTTCTCTCTAGAAATTAAGTGGGCTATACCAAGTTCGTTAATGGATGGAGGTCTTATTTAAATAAAAGATTAATTACAATTTACTTATTTTATTTACAATAATTACAGCAAAATTCTCTGAACTCAAATTCTCACAATAAATTTAAATCACTTACTGTTCACAATTGACTCCAATTAATAAAATTTATAATTGCGACAAAAAATCAATGAAATTAAATAATTAAAGATCAGTCCCAATAGACAGTATATTAGCCTATCCAATTAATTTATCATTTATGCGACCATATTTGACAGTTATAATATTTACGATAAAATCATTATTACACTTCCATTCAGTCCCACCTCAGTTCAGTCCATGTCCCGCCAGTCGCAAAGTTCTAGAGTCCTCCAAGTGCCTTCACACACAGTAGGCTTCAATCGTCGGTTTCACACCCTCTCGTCCATTCAAGCCACGAACACCTCACTCATCGTCGTCCTGCAATCTCCAATCGTCGTCCACACTTCCCTTCGCCCGCGCACACTCGGCCAGACGGCCGTATCAAAGGCTGCCGGCCGCTGGGTTGCGGCAGTATATATAGTGGTCGAGGCGCCAATAAGTCTCACCAGAACATTCTTGCATCATCGCCAAACTCGTCGAAACCTCCAGCAGGGGAGAGGGGCCGTGACACAAGTAAGGCGCCGAGCATCACGACATAATTCACGGGATTCCTAGAAAGGGATCAGGAGGCCGCGAGCGCATTGTTCTAGGAAGAGGGTAGGACGAGGTGGGTCTCCGATTACAGCGCAGGGCAGTTGAGAGCTGAGTCGGCGCCAGCTGCAGCACGTATCGACATTGCTCACTTCAAAATTTTTAAAAAATTAATACGAAAAGTAATAGATATTTTACATTTGCACATTTTAAATATGTTTTTTTATTTAGATTGTTGCAATGGTTGGCATTATGAATATACCCAGGAATATGGTACAAATCATTATTTAACATAAAATTGTTATTGGTAGTTTAGTAGTGTTTAATGAAACATTCTTATTACATATGTTATATATCAATATTAATATATATATATAATGTTAATAGTATATTTAAAATGTCGTAGTGTCCTTATAATACTGCGTCAAATTTGTTTTCTAAAATTATATGTTTATCTTTTTTATATTTTAAAACTATTTTATTCATTTGAACTTTATATACCTCAGGTTTGTAAAATCATATTTAATTAATATTTCTAAATATTTTCTTTTTCCGAATTATATTTCTAGTAATCATTAAATATTATTCCATTTTTAACAACTAACATTTTAACTCCTTTTAATTTGCTAATTTACGTAACACAAACTTAAAATACCATTGTTATTAATCCTCATCAACTTATTCAGTCATAATCGTACTATTACATTCATATTTAATCTTAGCTATTATTTTTTGTTCCTTTGTGGAATATTCTATATATTATCTTTCAAATAACAACTAGTACAAAATACATGATTTACTTTTTCATATCTATATAGAAATATTCAACTTTAAAATTATGTATTAAAAAGCAGTAATTATTTTAGGAGCACAGTTATATATTTTCTTTTCATAAATTAATAATAATCGTTATATAAATTTATTCTTTTCGAAGTTTCAAAATTGACAATATTGCAGTATAATTTTTACTTTGTGATATTTCGAGAAATAGTTTCTCAATTTTCATTCAAATTAGTAGCTTCATTTAAAATTAAGTTTACAAATTTAAATTTTCTAGCATTATTTATTTATTTGATATATATTCACACTCATATTTTCCATTGTTTTTCCATAAACTGAATTATTTATTAATTTAAATAAAAATCCGTTTTGTTCTCTTCTGTGTATAAAATGATTATATTTTGAAGCCTTCTTCGTTATCACTTACATGAGTATTTTTTAAATATTGAACCATTTCTAAACAGAGATTCAGTGTTATATTGTAAATCATATTTTTCTATATTTTAAGATGATATTTATCTTTCTGGAAGAAATAAAAATCTTGATGACTGTTACATAAATTACTAAGGTTTTTTTCAATCAACTTCTAAAATATAGCCTTTTTATGAATCTTTCAGAACATGTTTAAATTATTGTTTTATTTCTTCTATATTAAATTTTCTCGACAATTCAAATAGACTATAGAACAAATATTCTGGTATAGGCCAACAATGTAAATTATTAGCATCAAAATGTATAAAATAATTATAGGAAATGTATTTTTAATAAGTTTTTATTTATTTGCTTTAACAAATGTTTTGAAACATTAGAAACATTATTCTGTAACAAAGCTTACCAAAATTAATTTTTATCAAAACCACTTTAAAAACTTATTTAAATTGTAATTGTTTTTAATTGAAAGCCAAGATTATCTCGGAGTTTTTAATATCATGACCGATATAATCAATGTGTTTAAACAAACATATCTAAATAATTTTAATAGGACAGTTAAAATAAAAACATATATGTATTACAAACTAGCTTTTACCCACTGCTTCGTGCACTGTCCCACTATTGGGTGCTCTAGCCACTGGGCTACTGCAGCCCCACTATTGGATGATCTAGTCACTGAACTACTGCGACCCCACTATTTGGGGCTCTAGCCACTGAGCTACTGCGGCTCCCTTAATTGGTGCTCTAGCCAATGGGCTACTGCGGCCACACTATTGGGTGCTCTAACTACGGGGCTACTGCGGCCCCACTATTTGGTTCTCTACCCACTGAGCTACTGCTGCTCCACTATTGGGTGCTCTAGTCACTGACCTACTGCGGCCCTCTTAATGGGTGCTCTAGCCACTGGGCTGCTGTGGCCCCACTATTTGGGGCTCTAGCCAATTAGCTACTGTGGCCCCACTATTGGGTGCTCTAACCACAGACCTACTGCGGCTCCCTTAATGGGTGCTCTACCCACTGGGCTACTGCAGCCAAACTATTGGGTGCTCTACCCACTGAGCTACTGCGGACCCATTATCGGATTCTCTGCCCATTGAGCTACTGTGGCCCCGCTATTGGGTTCTCTACCCACTGAGCTACTGTGGCTCTTGGGAGAAAATGTAAGACAGCCCATAGAGAAAAAAGAAAGGAAAAATGACGGATTTTTTTTAACAATGCTTTTTTATACAGTAATCCTAAGAAAAGTTTAATCCAGTACCTATGTACATCCCTAATCATATTTTTTTTGGAACCGTTAGAGTTATTTTCCTAGGATAAAAAGTAGCCTATGTCACTCTCTGGATCTTCAACTATATCTGCGCAAAAAAATCACGTCGAGCCATTGCTCCATTTTGATGTGAAAGAAGAACAAACAAACAAACAAACACACTTTCGCATTTATATAGTAGTAAGGATTTAGTATATACTGCATTATTTTTTAAATTAAATATTTTCAAACTTTTTTGTAATATTTATCATAAATATGGTTTGTATTTAATTTTGAATAGATTTCACTGTGCGACGATAGTTTAATTTCATTAAATTTTTCTTCTGAATCGATGTCTTCATACCTTTCTAATTAATATATCTAACTATTTATATCTGGCACATTTTCATGTCCATACAAACTGCTCTCTTTTTATCTGCATATATTTAAACTAATGCATATAATTGCATCTAAAACATTTAATTCTAAACCATTATTATCTTTTTTTAGAATATTAAATACATTTTTCTTTATTTTTAGCAATTAAATCAATATTTTCTCAACATCGTCCCCTAATTTTTTAACAGATAAGCATCAACACTTGATAAATAATGAACATATTGTCACAAGATGCCAGAGTTGGAGTTCGCGAGGATGGAGGTCTTACTAAAAATAAAATAAAAATATTATTTTTAATTTCTTGACACACATAATATTTTCAAAATAAATCTATCGCCACCAATACTCTTATTAATCTCAATGAGCGAAATATATAATAAATATTTCAATTCTAATTAAAGTCCTTCTCAGTGTCTCCATATTGTTTCTAACCTACCAAAAATTTACAACAAAACATACACAATTTAACAGAAATTTACGTGTTTGTAGGAACAGTATTCTAATATATTTTTTGTTGGTTTCTGTTGTTTTCCATTGGTCACCCATTAGCTTGAATTGGATTCCAGTGATTTGCATTGTATACAAATTTAGTGAACAGTGAACATTTCATAGTTTTCTGCTGGTTCCTGCTGTCAGAAAACACTGGAACCATTGGTTTTAATTGTTTTCTATTGGGTGCAACAACTTATAGTGGAATAGGTTGGTTTCTGTTATCAATTTATCTGCTGGTTTGTGTTGTATTCTAGTGGTTTCCCTTGACTTCTGTCTGTTGGTTTCTGTTGTGTTTTGTTGGTTATTTGATGTGCCATATTCTGTTGGCGTGTGTTGTATTCTATTAGTTACCATTGGTTTCTGTTGCATTTTGTTGTTTTCTGTTGTGCTGTAGTCTATATTTTTCTGCGGAATTCTACCAGTTTCACTGGTTTATGTTCTGTGTTCTGTTATTTTTTGCTGTGTTTTAGTGGCTCCCACTGGTTTACCTTTTGTCTATAGTCGTTTGATTTTTGTTGCATTCCAGTGGTTTCCATTGGTTTCTGTTGTGTTTTGTTGATTCCTATTGCACTGTAGTCAGTTTGTTTCTGTTGTATTCTAGTTGTCTCTGTTGTGTTTCTTTGGTTTCTATTGTGCTGCAGCCATTTTGCTTCTGTTGTATTCTAATGGTTTTCACTGGTTTCTGTTGTGTTTTGTTGGTTCCTATTGTACAGTTTGTTTCTGTTGGGTTCTAGTGGTATCCATTGGTTATTGTTGTGTTTTGTTAATGTTGTGGCCAGTTGGTTTCTGTTGCATTCTAGTGGTTTATATGTTACCGTAGCATTTTGTGGGTTTTTATTGTGCCGTGGCAATTGGTTTCTGTTATATTCTAGTGGTTCAAATTAATTTCAATTATGTTTTATTGGTTCCTTCCAGGTTTTGTTGGTTTCTGTTGTGATTTGTTGATTTCTATTGTCGTAAGCTTAGTTGGTTTCTGTTGTATTTTGGTGATTTCCATTATTTATGTCGTGTACTATTGGTTTATGTTGTGCTGTAGTGGCTTTAATAGTTTTCCGTAGTGTAATGTCGTGTTCTGTTTCTTTCTGTTGTGATCTGTTTATTTCTGTTATGTTCCGTTGGTTTCTGCTGTATTTTATTTGTTTCGTCTGTGGTTTGTTGGTATCTGTTTTCTTTTTGTTGTGTGTCATAATCTTTTGGGTTCTGTGGTAGTTAGATTGTTTATATTAAATTCTGCTGTGTTTTATTGGTTTCTGTTGCATTGTAGTAAGTTTGTCTCTCTTGTATTATGATAGTTTCCATTGGGTTTTGTAATGGTGTCGTTTTATTCTTACTGTTATATTCTAGTGGATTTTTTGGCTTCATTTGTGTTCCATTGGTGCCTGTGTGGTTTTCGTTACATTCTATTCGATTCCATTGGTTCCTGCTGTCTTTTTTTTCACTATTTTGTATTCTGATTGTTTATTTGGATTTGTTGAACTTTGTTGGTTTCTACTGTGGTGTTGACGAATTATTTCCATTGGTTTGTGTTGTGCTTTATTTTCTAGCATCTATTTTAGTCTTCTTGTTTAGATTGATTGTTTTCTAGCACGTTTCTTGTTTTATATGATGCGGTTTTTTATGTTTTTGTTGCATTTCCTGTGATATCTGCAGCAGTGAAGAAACCTATATAGTTTATCAAACTTAACAATAATAACTGCATAGGCCTAACTACCATTCAGATTAATCTTTTTTTAAACAATTTTTGTGATGTTTCGATAAGAATAGCCGAATTGCAAACTCAAGTGAAACAACAGTGATAAAAAAGAGATAATATTTACCAATCTAAGGATACCACTGGTCAATTAAATTTTGAAAAAAAAATAAAAAATAAAAATAAAAAAAAATCTGGAATTAAATATGCTGATATTTACTTGAAATTCAACATTTCAAAAGTATTACTTTTATTTTGGATAATTTATAAGTATATCATTAAGTAGCATATTACATTAAATATCAATGCATAAATCTTCGTTTCAATATGTCTTTTTTTATCCATACATAACAGAAACAATATAAAGTTATAATTTTTGGTGGGAAATATTTACAAAACTATAGCTACGAAAAAATGTTATATCATGAGTATTTTAACAGACATTGTGCATACGAAAGGAGCCAATTTTCATATTATTGTAATATAGGCATAATATAATGATCTCGATGGAATCAAACTTACATAAGTTCAACTTAAATTAAAAGATTTCGTTTAAGTGTACAACTTCGAGAATTAAGATTGTGCTGCATACATCTTCTAAAAAGGCTAACTCGCGTCAGGTGAGCTGGGGGGGGGGGGGGGGGGGTGATTTTGAGTGGAGAAATTTGGGCGGCTCTTAACAATGAGTTCTTGAGAATCGATGATGGTTAAATTAGGTGAGAATGAATGAACAGCGACAGAATGCAAGGGCGAGGGAAACCGGAGATCCTCGGGAAAGCCAGCCGACCAGCGGCATCTTCCGGCAAGATTCCCACTTGCGAAAATCCGGTAGTGACCCGGCCGGGAATTGAGCCCGACTCGCATTGGTGGGAGGCTAGTAGTCTAACCGCTCAGTCACTGTGGCCCTGGGGATGGACGGAATGTTAATTGAATAACATTTTGTCAACCACGATAAACCTAAACAAGTATGAGTTCTTTAAACTGGAAATAATATTTTAGATGCTGTGGTATTTAATGGCAATGTAAAGCAACTTGGAATTTTGAATAATGGTATTGTGTAATAATCGGATATATAAAACATCTAATAGATGCTACAATGTTTAAAAATTAAAGCACAGAAACTACAATTGCACATACAGCAATACATACAAGCCCAATTGTATACATTAGGCATGTTGTGAATTATTATATGTTCTGTTGTTCTAAATTTATTTCACTTAATGAGGTACTGGGCTTATTTACATTCCCGTATTTAGGATGTTAGGTTAATCGGAAGTAGGTAACTTATTTGTAAACTATACATACTAACTTATAACTTAAAACAACTGAAAAATGGCAATGTCTCGCCCAATACTAAAAACCACAATCTTTCTCACTCTAATCAGACACACGATAGCTATTCTTTTCAGGTTACCTGTTTTCAATGATTTATCTCGCAGTATTTGTTAGTACTAACAAGAAATTGGCGATAACTATTCTACATTGGTGAAAATAAATTTTAGTGAATTTCTTAGAAACTTAGATGCAAGATATGCGTTGACGTCTCATTGGCAGCAATATCATCAGTGATGTAAAACAATGTGAAAGAGTACCAAGACAATTAAAATACGTACGCGAGTAACTTACCCGGGATTCAAATTCAGAAAAACGCTTAAAATCAAGCTAGCGTGCAATGAACTGCTTCACGGAGGTGAGATACGGAGCATAAAATTCGGATGTAATCAGTCTAATGTTTTGAAGGTTCACTAACCTGGAATATTTAAATGGCAATAATTTTGAAATTAAGTGCCTGAGCCACTAAAAACACATAAGTTTGCATGGACTTCCATAACGTCACTTGTGTAAAAAAAATTGGTGGAAAAATCTGTTGATTGGTTTCCCAAAAATGGCATAAAAACTGTATTTTTTAAACAGGGATATCTTATAAAAACTGCCTACAAACAGTTTCTCTATAGGTGTTTCCGATATATACTATCAGCAAAAATTTTGATTGCATTTGGTTAAATTGTTAAATAGATATGCCAAACATATCGAAATATTTATATCGCCATGTAACTTTACATGGCTTCTGTAGCTGTCTCCAAGTACCTGTCCAAGTCCCGCGCTTGTGGTCTGACCGTTTAACGTAATAATAGGTTTATGTTTATAGTCTGTTCGCGGTTTCTTCACACTTTTTGAACTAAACCTTTGAAAAATCACCCCATGTATCACATGATTGGTGGTTTACCAAATATTCCAATGTATCACAAACTTTTTTTATCTTTCGTTGACATTAAAAGAACGTTCATGTTCAATCAAACTTTTTATTATATTTTATCTGTAAACTATATTATTTCGTTTATAACTAAAACGCATAAATACAGGGAGAATATGCATTGGTAATGCGTAGTAAAATACGTTCTTATGCAAATTGTTACATTAAAATGAGTGCGTACGAACGCGGTGCGCTGTCTTTTAGGTGTCATTTTCTAGGCTGGGTTAAGCCGTGTTCGCATGAGGCGGAGGAATACCCTGGAAGTAGAACTTTAGCAGGGCTTCAGGAAAATTTGAAGTAACTGTGAGTAGACTATATTTCGTGAATGAAAAACAAGTGCATGAGAACGCGAACGAGATTATTAGTGGTTGTTCAAATAATTTGCTCGTCTTGCATCCAGCAATCGCACATGGTTGTATATTAATATGGTTTTAGCATATTAATGTTGTGTTACTATACTAAAACCGATTTAACACTCGTGTGGCACCAGCACGCACCGAATTCCAGGATTACTGTTCTGCATTACAAGCCAAACTTTACCTACTGCTGATCATCTATATCAGTCATATGTTACAACACGTAATATATTATTCAAGTGAATCAAAATGCATCTCTCATCCATGGTATATGTATATGTATATCCTATTGTAATATGTGTATATAGGGCATGGTTCATAGTTTACCTGTCAAGGGAACTTCTATTTAAAACAGGATTACACATTAGTTTTGTAGCGAGTGTGTGTGTTTTTTTTTGTTTTTTTTTTTTTTTTGCGGTTAAAATTATTACAAACCTCAACTCGATGGTTCAAAGATTTATTGGGCTAGACTTCATAGTGGAATGTACGTTTTTTCAAGCTCATCGGCTAGTTGTCAATAACATTTTCTTTGGTTGTCTGTTATTGATCACTTCTTTTATCTCGGATCTGCTAAGGGATCATGGGACTTCTATGGTTAGTATGTCAAATAAATAACTGCCCGAATCGCGACAGCAACGCGGATAAATAATACGTCCAGCTTGTCCCCAAATGAATCTGTAAATTTTTCAGTTAATTAGACATTATTAATGAAAATAGAGGCCTGATTTATGAACTGTTTGAATCCTGCTGCAGAGTTTTCCATTTACTAATAGTAGCCATTTAATAGCTTGAATTATTGCGTACTAGCATTCGATTTGTTGGTAGTATCGTTAACTACATTGAAACAACTATACTGGTCTGATGACAAGTAGTGAGATTCTGATGTACTGTAGACATCCCAGCCTTAGCTGTCGCGTGGTTCACTAGCTCCTGCCTCGGTGAGTAAAAAACTGTTAGACGCAAATGTATGCTGCAGAGCGTCTCCACTGAGGTAGGCAAATAGCGTCTCCACTGAGGTAGGCAAATTTTAACAAAAATTTAGGAGTGATTTTTCATTTTAAAAAAAAGTGAGAGATAATCAAAACAAACAAAATTGACATTTCTCTACTCTACGATACAAAAGTCAAATTTCACGAGTCATTATGGTAAAAATATACAGTTACTTTTGGAGCGCGTTTCTTTGCAAAAATGAAATTAAACGCAATGCATGTGTGCCTAATTCTGAAAGCAGTTTTAAAAAATGTCTTGTATTTTGCACAAACAAATTCAGTAGGGTCTACTAGCGTTTTACTGTCCACAGATTTAACTTGCAATATAGGCAAATGCATCAGGAAGAAGTTTTCCAAATTGTTGGCTAAAATTTCCCGCCCCTGGCGAGTCGTACTGGGACACCGAGTTTAAAGGCTGTTCACGATATAGTAATAACTTTTGAAATCATCCTAAGAAAAAATCCACAGCTACTAACGTCATATATTTTAACGGACGCACAGAGTGACAGGCGCTCAGTAAAGTTGGCAATGAGGGAGGGAATGTAGTTCCATACCTTGACGTCAAATAGAAAGTGTTAGGTAACCATTTATGATAACTTAAATTATTTTTTCGCTTCCTGTTATTTTTAAAACAACGAAGTGTAAAAACGAGCAGATATATAAATTATTTACTTGTCTAATAATTTCACGGTTTCACCTGACCGACGCATGAATAATGATGAAGTTCATGGCAATGTTAATTTTACATAAGGCGGAAAAATACACAACGGACATACAAGTAGGTCTTAAGCAGGGCTTTCAAAAGTGCTCGCTTTATTGTGAACAGCCTTTACTAGGCACAGTCTACAAGCTATACCAACAGGCTAAAAAAGGAAAGCAAACTAAATGTATCCTTATATTTTATCTTTCATTAAAATTAATTTTACAACTGAAAATGTGCGATTTCACATACAAACTGCTACAGAAATGTTTCCTTATTTAATATGTTCCTCGTCATCAACCGCTTACGTGCAAAAAACTAGCAGTCAAATAAAGATTTGACTTAAAACGTTTGAAAAAAAAAAAGATAATAATTAGTTTGAAATGAATGAATAAGTTAGGTAGGACTATTAATTTTTTTAATGTAACCTAACAAAAATTCGTACTGATAGATTGTGCCAAACTTCCCGTTTGTAAATTTTTCAGTGTATAAGTTCGTCACTAGCATTAGTACATTTTTTGTATTTACGTACGCAACCCAATATTTTGCAAATTTAAAGAAAATATATTTTTAATAATTTGCCTAGAAGGCATTGCGCACGATCTAATTAAATGCAGATGTTTGTAGAAATAACGTTGAAGTGTCTCTGTGAAGATCAGAACAGACAGGTTCGTGCTAGCCTATACTCATATGTTAAAATAATGTTTCCATTAAATTTTTTCAACCTAAATTTTCTCGAGGGCAATAATTGTAAAATCACATTTGTTAACGTAACATTACTCACATGTAAAATTACTCATGCTGTAAATGTAAGTAACTCAATTATATTAACACTTTTTTTGGTATACGTTTGCTCAAGTATGATAGTTGAAAAATGGCACTCTTGTGTATTTTCATGGTGAATTTGCACAGTGAACTTTCGTTGTTCAAGTGGCACGATGATTTTAATACAGTGGTACAGTAGGGATAAAAATGCACAAATAGGTTATTAATATCGTGATGGTGTATTTTTACACAAATATTAAAATGCATACATCATTATTAGGTACATGTGTTTTTTGCGAAATGATTTATGGCCATGCTATACTTCAATATCCTACGTCCACAATCACGACTTCCTTTGGTTATTGGCCGCGTGTCTACGTAAGAAGACATGTTCTTATTTGACTTGGCCAGTAGTAATAAAGTACTCCGATACTGAAAGTCCATGATTCACGGACAGACACTTGAGGCACGCGACATTTAAAACCATCCAACCACGAAAGTGCATATGAACACAAGTGTTTTGGAGTACAAGTGGTCTTGAAATCTTTTCGCGAAAAAACACCTGTCCCTGCCATTTTATTTTGTACCTACATTTGAATTCCTAGCGACATTATCGTATCAGTTCAACTTTGCAGCTGTTTTTGAATATTACTCATACCTAGGTCACCCGATTTTCGCGGAAAGATTTCGTGACCAGTTGTGTTTCGCAACACTTCACCTCAAACCCATATTTTTGATTGGATGGTTTGCATTTTACACATATTAGGTATCTGCGCGCGAATCACAGTCTTACAAATACACACGTTTATTGTAAAGTGTAGCTCATTCCACCTCGGATTGTGTGGTATTCGGAACTTGTTTACTTGGAGATTTTTTATTGGTGTATAGTTCTTCACGGTGTATCTGAGAAAATTGCTGCCCACTTACGAATGTAACTCAATTACATGCATCCTTGAATTACAGCATATCCTCAGATGAGTCATAGAGAATTCTCACAAGTCAGTCCATTATCAAAGTTTTGTTAGACACCCGACAAATAAGGTAGTAAAGACGATATGAAATTTATAATTGTTTTGTTCAAAAAATAAAACGATACTTATGAAGAAAGATACATGAAGAAAGAGTTGTCTTAAATGTCTTATTCTAAATGGTAATCTAACATCGTATAAAACAGCCATTTTGTTAAAAGTGTTGTATAACAATTAGTACACAGCAAAATGTGACATACTTAAAAACACATGCATTTATATCAAATGAAAATGTTACAATTTATTACAATAATATTCAGTATTAACAGTGTGAGTTAAATAGCAGTAAATAAAATTTATATCCACTATAACAGAGTAATTACGTCTGTATTTTTTACTAGGTAACAATTTAAATCACACTTGTGTGTCTGATGTACATAAAACTAGTTGTTAATATCACATTTTGGATTTTTTTTACCCTTTGAATGAAGAGCATTTTCCTCAAAAAATATTATTATTCGAACATAAATAACTGTGACTTCAGCTTTAAATTGACAGATAATAGGGAGTGATATATATTTTCTCTTCGTCATATACAATAAATAGCGGACCTAATGTTTTCTAATGGATTATCTGTGTGTGTGTATGTGGTAGCGTATGTGTGTGAATGTGTCCCCTTTCAATTTTCGAAAACGTGAACCGAATAACACGCAACTCGGTACATATAAATTACTAAATAAGTTTACCTGAATATTATAGTTTGCAACCACACTGGGCACTTACTTTCAAAATTGCGACCATTATAAAATTTAGTGTAATATATCATATCTCGAAAACCGTTACACCGATTTAAACCAAATTTTGTATGCTGACAAGGCAAGGTGTAAGCATTGCTTGCAGAGGTGTATATTCATGTCAGTTCACCATTTTGGAAGATGGCATCACAAGAAAGAATAAAGTTTGTATGTTATATCTCGATAATAACACAACCAATTTTCGCCAAATTTATCACGCACATAATACTATGATATGCCAAATAAACGTTAATACTTGAACTTATTAGGCAATTATTTTCAAAATGGTGACCATACAGTTTTTTAAATGTTTATTTGGTGTAACTACCGTATTCAACCAAATTTTATGTTATAAACAACCAAATTTTATATGTTGACACTATATATACAAGCATCATATACGCCAAACAACAACCAATTTTGGAAGCCATTTTGTAAAATAGCATTACATGAATAAATTAAGTTTTTTATGTAATAACTCGAGAAACAATTGACCGATTCCTACCAAACATGGCAAACAAGTAGGCCTAGTACTGTGGTAGGTTATGTCAACTTATGTGTCTTAGGTATGCCAGACACTTATTTTCAAAATTTCATAGCTATTTTAGTTTTATATGTTATATGGTTACAAAACCATTTAATTAATTCCAATTAAACTTAGAATGCTGCCGGTATATATTACAACCATATAATGTGTCCATACAGAATCCCTTTTGTCCGCCAGTTTGTAAAAGAGTATCATGTGACAAATTAAAATTTCGCGGTATCTCCGAATAAACAATCGATTTCTACCAAATTTGGCAAACAAGTAGCACTATGGCAGGCCATGAAAACTGATAAACTTTGACAGCGTCAGACACACATATTTTCAAAATGGGGGCCATATAAACATTGTAGCCCAGAATGTTTTATTTACGAAACTGTAAAACAGATTTCAACTTAACTTTGTATACTGATAGTATGATTTATAAATTGTACATGCAAAACCTCATTTCTCCGGCATTTTGTAAGATAGCGCCACAAGAAATAATACCGTTTTTATACCGTTTTTCGGGAAGTAATCAACCTATTTCTTTCAAATCTGACGAAGATATTGTACTGTGGTAGGCCATATTAATTAATACCTAGTAGGGGTGTGAGTCTTTTATTTTTTGAATGGCGCTTATACAAACATTTTAGTTTAGTGTGCTGTATCTACGAAACTATGTAACATATTTAAATCTAACTTTGTATATTGTATCCATGACAATCATCGAATGTGCTAATACATACATTTTTATCCTCCATCTATGAGAATCTTCACACGAACAATGGAGGTTTGATGCCATATCTCGAGGACCAATCAACCGATTTATACCAACATTTCACGCAAGTATTGCTACAGTAGGGTATGTAAAATAACATGTGTTATGTGCAGCAGGCATCTTTTAATGGAGGTTTATATAAATAAATTAGAATAATTTATTATATCTATCAATAGTTTCAACAAAATTCAACCAAATTTTGTACGCAAACAATATTAATTAGAAGTAACAATTATGAATACAGAGATCCTCTTTTGCCAGATTTTTTTGCAAAGTTGTGCCAAGTGAGTAAATAGAAGATTTTCCATATTTTCGGAATAATTCAACTAATTTTCACCAAATTTTGCACACCTGCAAAAGGCCACGCAAAATTACATTATTTAAATGGGGTCAGATAATGATTTTCAAAATGACGGCTATATAAACATTCTGATATGGTTGAATACTGCGAATCCTAACTCCGTGATACAGTTGATAGAAACTATCTTAATTTTAACGAGTAGTTCTGAATTCGAATCCAGGGTAAGTCACTCGTGTATTTTAATTGCCTTAGTACTGTTTCGCATCTTTCTGGTTTCATCTCTAATGATATTGCTGCAAATGAGACGTCAACGCCTACCTACCTGCTAAGCTTTAAGGAACTTCACTAAAATTTATTTCCTCCGACGTAGAGGAATGTAGGCTCATAAGTTATCAGTAAATTCTTCTTTTTTTTTCTTTACGAGTCTTGCACATTTGGATAAGGAAGCAAGGCCGTATGCAATTAGCATACAATAACAACTTTACTCTGATCCCGCAACAGATACTATTGTAAGTATTTTATTGTAACAAATGCCTAAAGGCACCGAAATAGAAACGTTTTATTATAATACAATAATAGACCTCATACCGAATATATTACAAATCAGGCTTGTTCTCGGCAAGCCTTGTTTCTCTCCGGTCCTTTTCAGTAATAGGTACAGTTAAAAGAAGTAAGGAACATACATTACACACACAGCAAGCTTATCAAATAGATAACAACTTTTGTACACAACAGTATTTATAGGTGTAGAACTAAAACATTTACGATTTAGTTTCACTGAGAATTTTTTTTGCATAGTGACTAGTGTAATGATGAGCGTACATAAAGCAAATAATTAACTATTCTTTGTATATTCAAGACTTTTAAGTTCTTAGCGAAATAAATGCAGTGTTGCGAGATATTCCAGATAAGATAATTTCTGGGCATTTATTGGTTGTGTGCGTTGTGAAAGGAAATAGCCATAATTTATGAGTAAACCTAACACAAACACGGTAGTTTGCTTCTCGTGATTCTTCGACACTTATACGCATCAATATTTTCTAAATTATAATTAGACGGGTCAATATACGAAAAATAACAGCGAACCCCAAACAATTTATAAAAAAAAAATTTCTAAATTGATTTCGGCTCCTTGGGCTATAGTCAAAAATGTAGTAAAAGTCTAGTTTTCTGTGACCTTGAGATATGTTGTTTTTTCGATTTGGTGTCCAAGGAGCCTATCATGAGATGAAAAGTGTTGTATCAAAAAAACTATTCAACCTTGGAAGGTAATTTTGGTGTCTAACCCCATGTTTATGGACGCCAGAAATTAAATGAAATTGAGTTAAATACTCTTAGTTTGGAATTCACCATCAACATTTCAATATTGGGTTTTAGATGAAATTGTAATAATTTGGAATGGACTGTTATTAATCGGATATGTACCTGTATGCTGGCTATTTGCATATTGATTTCTTTGTAAAGGCACTAATAATACATATAATAATGTAGTCAATAGGGTTTATATTTACGTTATTTATATTGACTGTTCCAGGCTACAATGAGTGCATTCACTGCTGACGAAACTTGTCCAATTTGTCACATCCAAGTGGGTGATGGATATGATGTAGTCCAGATTTGACAAAAGGGTGCAGATGGAATAAATGCAGCAAGTGCGTAGAGAGGTGACACTATTACTGTGACTGCTGGCAGTAAAGTGCATACAAACTGCAGCAAAGTGTACGTAAATGAAAGAGAAATAGAACTTCATTTGAAGAGGAAACATCTGGGAGAATCTGATAATACTCGAAGGAGTACTAGAGTGTCTGAAGGTACATTCAGTAGCAAAACTGACTGCTTTTTCTGTGACAAAAGTGTTAGTGCAGGATATAGTTCTTTAAAAACTGATATTTTTACCAAGACAACTTTGCAATGTTGTGATATTAGTCGTGATGAGTGGCCATTCAAAGTAAAAGGTATAACCAAATACTTCAATGGTGATCTTCATACTGCTAACTGCGCGTACCATCACACTTGTAGCAGCCATTTTCGTTGTGGCCGTAATGTAACCCAGCTATTTCGAAGGAACGCTGAGACAAAACGAAGGAAATTGGAAGGCCTAAGAAGGAAGATAAAGAATAAGCATTCTCAAAAATGTGTGCCTACATAGAGGCAAATTATGAAGAACAGCTAACAGTGTCTGACCTGATGAGCAAAATGAGGAAATATTTGTTAGATATTGATTACTTACCCTATGGCAACCAGTACTTAAAAATAACAGCTGAGGGAACTGTGTGGGACTTCTATACATATTGCAGAAGGAGGTGATTTACATGATATAGTTACAATGAGATAGAAAACTGCACACATTCTCAGGACATATTTCAACACTTTAAAACAAGGAGAAGATGAAGAGTCACAGAAGAGAGCAATTATTGGGGCAAAAGTAAGGCTCATAAAAAGTGACATTCAAACAAATGTGCCATCAGTGAAAGAACATTATCCCACAACAGTGACTGTCGGTCTCCATCCAGATATTGATTACATTCCCGAATACCTTTGTATTCTGTTAAACACAATGTTTGTGGGGAAAGATACTCAACAGAAAGTGGCCAGCATAGGTCAGGCAATAATTCAAGCGTTTCGTCCAAGAGCTGTCATTGTACCATTGCAAATATATCTTGCAGTGCAAATTCATCACTTATATAAGTCTACGTTTCTTGTGGCCACCTTGTGTAAGATGGGGTTCTGCTCTTCATATAGTGAAATGCACAAGTTTGAAAAATATGCTGCTATTTTTGCTACTCCGAACATACTTGGAAGCGATATTAATGTAAGGAACGCAGCTGTGCTATTTGCAGCAGACAATGTTGATCACAATATTATAACAATCAATGGGCAAGGAACTTTTCACGGAATGGGTATGACAGCTGTATTGACACAAGGGCAGAAGACAGTGTACAGTTTCCTTAGGCACAAAACTATGGATATTAACATTGTGGAACTTTCAAAAGTTACGATAACATATAATATTTCAACAAAAATCTTCCTTGTAGATGTAACATTCGCCGTACTTCCAAGTCTTCCGGAATGTGAAAAGAAAGTGGATATATTGTGGGAATTATCATTCAGTCTCAGAAATGCACTGCCAGGTTGGTACGGGATGATGCGCATTATTCATCAGGGAAACGAATAACCAGATCAGTCTTCAATCAGGTATCTACCTATGATAAACAAGTATTCCGGGGACAATACTTGCATTCTTTTAACATTGGAGTTCCTTTGTAGGCTTGTGACCAAGCACCACCTATAGCATATAGTCACCTTCGATCAACCTCTGGACTGGAAGGCCGTAGAGATAATCACCGACACACCGTTAGACAGACCTCTGAAATCCATTGCCCTGCTCCTAGGGAGCTCCCACATTTTAATGAATTTGCTGGGAGCAGTTGTTTCATTTATGGCAGGCACAGAACTTACTGATATTCTATGAGTAGTCTATGGTGAGAATGCAGTAGCTCATATGATGACTGGGTAATCGGTTCAGAGAGTATTTCGTGGCCATCTTCTTGTAGAAAACTGTCTAAATCGTATAATTGTGTCCGAGATGACGAATGAAGACCCAGATTTTACAACAATGGTTGGAACATGCGAGAAGGAGTATAGTGCACTATTGAATTGTGAGGTGACGTTAGAAACATTATTAAAATCAAAAACACTCAGTCAAATTAAAAGAAAGTTAGAGAAAAGGAAGACCGAACTGTATGGTGGGTCTAAGACAAGTAAATTATGGTTAAATTATCAAAGGATGGTTGTAGTTGCCAGGTCATTAATAATGGCAGATCGAACAGGTTCTTGGTTAAAGCACTTACATGCTGTTTCTGACTGCCTTCCAATATTCGCTGCAGCAGGGCATTATAATTATTTGAAATCTGCACGCTTCTATGTATTAAGCAATTCTGAGTGGTAAGTAATTTGGGTGAAAAGATATGATCAGTCTATTGGGTGCAATATATAGCTTCTTAATTATTTTAAAACCATAATTTAATGTAAATACTTACAGAAAACGGTTTTAACTATTTTTGCTCTTAAAATGTTGGTAACTTAAACGTTCATGACTTGTAAATAATAGACTGTGAATAATTATAATTTAATTTAATTCGTATTTAATAATAAACTGTGAGTAATTTATTAGATTTCATTGAACATCTTGGGTTTTAAAAAATAAGCTTCGACACCAATACCACCTTTCTATGTCAAATTGTGTTTCACATATCTATTTTTAAGCTTTTGGCAGCCACTTTGGGCGCCACCTTGGAAATTGCCCTTTCTAATGCTCCGCGTAAACTAGACTTTATGTATGTCATTTAATACACCTGTTGCATTCATAATCCGTTGAAAAACCCTTCTGTATCAATTTTTTTTTTTGCGGTTCAACCGTATATTTACCTGTATAAATGGAAACATTTGTTTAGGTAAGTGTTACGTTTAACTTGCTCAAACCAGTTGTCTAGTTATACTCTGTCATCATGGTGACTCAGTTATGAAACAATTTGTTGATTAAACATCGAAGTCAAACATTTCTTTCATAATAAAATTGGGTGTCTTTGTCATTAATATAAATAGGAAAATTAATTAAAAGTTTTTTCCGCATAAAATATGACAAATTCGAAGTCTTTTGCGCTTGGTACTGTAAAATTGTGCATAATATAAATGTAATTGTGGACATTCATTATGCCTAGTTTTATTCACACTTAAACTACAGAATAACGGTAAATTATTTAGCTAAAATAATTTTCACAACCCTCCTTAAATAGCTTTTTTAAGCAATGTTTCGCAATTAAAAGAAGATTAAATTTTATATAATATGTTAAGTTTCAATAACATTATAAACATCCCTTTGAAATCAAAGTTATATAGTCTTTTATAATTTGATGCATCGTTCCTATCATAGTAGTTGTGGCTACACTAACACATTTTTACTAACTGCAAACAAATTTTATTTTATTGTATTTATGTTTTCATGCTTAATAACGATGAACTTGTTTTATTGGTTTGCAACTGATATTTTTCATACATAACGTTTTATTATAACATTAGGTATGAAATTAAAATTAATTTATTGCTGCATTAAATTTTACACTAACCAGCAAACCAGCAAAGTGCACTTGCGCTAGAATATGTTTATTATATGTAAAAGTTATCTTTGTTTGTGAAAAGTAATATAAATAAGGCGATCTATTTTCAGAGGTATTTATAACATAAGCAGCAAGAATAATACGAGGAGCAATCAGTAGCCGAGACACGCATTGGACGTAACAAATGGATGGAAAGTTATTCAATCATATATTTAAAAAAAAAAGTAAAATTTTCCTGGAACTGAAAAGTAACTAATTAAATAGACAAACCTCCCTTACTGTAGCCATATGATTCACAGGGTAACACTCACTACCCTACGTGTTTCCATATTTAGGAATGGTAATCGAGCAAAGATTCCGCATCTGTATCTCCATATATCTATTAAAAAATTATTTAAAAATGAAAATAAGGAAATATAAATTACACACACTTGAAAGTAGAGTTTGATCAACTTTCGTATACTTGCATACACTTTGTAGTTATTGTATTGTTGTTAGTCTGTAAATCGGTTTAGCTGTTATATTGCAACTAAGAAGTTTGTATAGGTACTTGACAAGGTAGCCGGCTAAGCCAGTTCCGTGTTTAATTTGACAGTTAGGAGATTTTGGGTGGCATCAATAGTCTTGTGTGAGGGCCAGGGAGGATGAGATTGAGAAGGTTGTGGACAAATGCTGGAATACAATGACAAAGAAAACGAGACACTCCCGAGAAAGTCCATCCAACAGAAGCATCTTCAGAAACTATTTTCACATGGCAAAATCCGATAGTAACCATGTCGGGAGTTGAGCCGATATCGCCTGACAGAGATGAGAGCCCTAGCCACTGTGCCAACCACGGACCCAGGATCGACTTGGAAAATACAGCTTTCGTCTCTATGTGTGTGTGAAATATTTGTCATTCATACATCAAACTACGCTTCAATAATTCCATTGGAGCTAGCGGAAAACATTTCTATGTTCAGTAGTTTGATAAATTACGGCACAAAAACGTGTCCCTAAATATTCTTTCTTAGAAGGCAAGGAATGCAGCAGAGTGAAGCATGGCAACACTACAGCCAGTACTACGAACAATCGCGCGAGCGATCTCTCGGAATAACCCTTCAGCCCAAGCCTAGTTCCTTGGCTCACTTAATGGGACACACCTGTCCTTCAGAGCATACAATACCCCCCTTCCGCCCGGCGCAGGCCACCCCCTCTACCTCTTCACGTTGCACACTACGGCCGAAATTAGGGAATCGCCTAGCTATAGGCTGTTCACGGTAAAGTGAGAACTTTTTAAGGCACTTCCAGCAGGCTTTAACCTTTAATAAATATATTTCAATACATCTTCAGACGTTAACTTTTGAAAAGAGTGAAATGGATATATCGTGTTTATTAGTCACATGACAGTGGTTGTATTAAAAAGGGGCCGAAGGATGGAAATTGACTAAAAGGAATATTTTTGCAAGGTCTTAAAAAGTGCTCACTTTACCGTGAACAGCTTATAGCAGAGAGCAGCATGACACGGGTCTTAAAATGTGCACAACATACCTACAGTTTTAAATAAAGGTCTAAGAATTAAATGCAGTGACAATACTTTTTTTGGCATGGTTTTTCTCAGAAAAATATAGCTGATATCACTATAATTTTTGTTTCAAGTATTAATGTTCCAATTGACTAAAAATCATGCTCAAAGTTACTCAATTTAATTATTAAAAATATGTATTTAATATCGACAGAATAGTAAAGTATAACCGCAGCTTGAACAATTAAAGATTTTAGTTACGTGGAAAAAAATCCAAAATATCCATTAATACAAAATCACTGTGTGTTTCTCACTCCAGACAGGATTATGTACCACTCTTAATTTACATACCCAACAGTAGCGAAAATTCGTGAAATTTTTATATTAACCGGTTCATTGGTCTTTGATATATGTCATAAAATCACCGTCATTCATGTTACGATCTTTGTAAATGGAGAACAAAAAGTTTTATTTATTACGAGCTGACTGGTGCTACTTCGTTTGCATGACATTTAGGTATTTGAATCGCTCTACCCACTGAGCTAATAATGCCTCACTTGGAATTGCTCTAACCACTGGACCACTGCGGTCCCATTATATATTCACTGGGCCACTAAGGCCTCACTTGATATAGTTCTATCTACTAGGCCACTGCGGCACACTTGGAATAGCTCTATCCACTAAGCCAATAAGGCCCCACTTGAAATCGTTCTAGCCACTGGGCCACTGCGGGCCCACTTTGAATAGCTCTGGCCACTGGGCCATTACGGCTCTTGGGAAAGAAAGGAGGACATCTCATAGACAAAAAAGAAAGGAGAAATGAAGAAAAATTTTTTTACAATACCTTTTTTATGCAGTAATCCTAAGAAAAGCATATTCCAATACCTATGTACATCCCTGATCATCATATTTTCGGAACCGTTTGAGATATCTCGATGAAACAAAGACTAAGTTAGTCCTGGGGCTATTATCTATTGACTGTGTAAATTTAATGTCAATACGTTCAGTGGTTTTTCATTTATATCTGGTCGGACAGACAGACATTTAAAAAAATATCATTAGATATGGTAATCGAGTATACTATATGAAAAAATAATTAAAAGTGAAAAATTTGAAAATCACTGACAGAGACCTCCATTTCATTTAGTTGTATATATAAAATTCCATGATTGTATAGATAAACAAATTAAAATTAAAATCTTTACTTAGTTTCGTAGAAATAACACACTAAAATAAATATTTAATGTCGGTGCTATTGGGAAAATAAAAGACACACTTAAACAACATAAATTAATATGGCGTACCCCACTACAATTTCTTCGCCAGATTGGAAAGAAATCGGTTAATTATTTTCTCGATATACGATATAAAATTATATTCTTTCATGTAGGACTATCTTACAGAATGGCGAAGAAATAAAGCTTTGCATTGACAATTTTGATGGATTGATACTTTCAGCACACAAAGTTAAGTTGAAATTTTTTTTTGTAGTTTCGTAGATAAAAAGTTTAGATAAAAAAAATTTTTTCATATCATACCTGCAATTTATTTGTAAATTGCTACTTATTTGTAAAACTTAGTAGAAGTTGGTTGTTTTTCGGAGATATGACATAATTTTGATTTGCAATGTGATATTATTTTACAAAATGGCAGACAAAAGAGATTTTGCCTGGACAGATTTGACGGCATGTAATATATACCCAGCATACAAAGTTTCATTGGAATTAGTTATTTGATTTCGATTGATATAACATACAAAACTAAAACAGCTATATGGACACCATTTTGAAAATAAGTGTCTAAAATACATGAAAAGTCTAATTTAACATCAGCTACCGCAGTACTACTTATATGCCATATTTGGTAGGAATAGGTCAATTGTTTCCCAGGTTATTACACAAAAAACTTGGAGGTCAAAAGAGGCTCTGTGTAAAGGCTGTGCACATCAAGTGAGCACTTTTTAAATCAACCTTAGAAAAAGTCACTGCTCCGGTATGCATATATTGTAACGGGCGCTCTAAGAGACATGAGCACAGTAAAGATGGTAACAATGGATGGAAAGTAGTTACATATCTTAACGTCGAATAAAAAGGGTTAGGTGACTATTTTTGATAACTTAAACAATTAGTTTCGCTTTCTGATTTTTTAATTCATTAAAGTGTAAAAAATGCACATGTTTGTTAAATGTTAACATTTCTTATAATTTCGCAGTTTCAGTGGGCCGAGCAAACGTATGGATAAAGTTATTATGCCCATGGCAATGTTAATTTTACATAAGGCGGAAGAATACACAATGTGCGTACAAGTAGATCTTAAGCAGGTCTTTCAAAAACAATTTTGAAAACAAGTTTCTGACATGCGTTAATCATATTTGTAAATGCCAACTGCCGCAGTACTAATTGTTTGCCAAATGTGATAGTAATCTGCAAATTGTTTCCCGATATATTACATAAGCATTTTATTAATTCATTTAGTACTCCCTTACAAAATAACAGATCGAATGCATTCTTTTAGTTTTATATGATGCATTGGTTGAAAGCAGTCAAATGGTATAACAGTTTGTATAGCCGCCATTTTGATAACAAGTACCTAATTATGTTCAATCATTTACATTTACCTGTCCTATCATAGTACTACATACTTTCCAAATATGGCGAAAATTGGTTGAATAGTTTTCGAAATATAACATAAAAGTTTTATATATTCATGTGGTGCTATCTTCCAACATGGCGGACCAACAGCAATATTTACGTATGAATTCAATGCTTACAGGATGGGATGACAGAAAAAAATGGTTTAAATTGGGTGAATGGTTTCAGAGATATTTAGTAACCTAAATCTTAAAATGGCCGCCATTTTGAAAGTACGTGCTTGGCATGGTCGAAAACTATAAAAGTTATGTGTCCTAGCTAAGTTATGTATGTGTATTGGCTTTGGTGAAGCTCTTATGAGGCTATAAAAAATGGGCAAAATGAAGGGGGGAGGTGACACACACACTTCAGACACACAGTCACACACATGCACACTGACAGGAAAGTGAATGCATGGACTTTTTTTTTATTTCACTGGGACGTAGGCTTAAAAGACGCAATACTCTTGACTTGTAGTCAAGTAAACCATGTTAACCTCATTTCAAATTAGAAATATTAATTAATATTCATGTTTGTATACATTTCTAGATGTTCACTTTCTTGATGCACAATATTGAAGCAAACATGTAAAACGATCACAGGGGTAGGCCAGTGTTCCAGTGAGGAGAATTTTGAGTTTTGCAACAAGCACAGCGTATTAAGTGTGAGCCGATTTTCTAGTGTGGGTGAGGAATTTTCGGTATAGAAGTAACTAACGTCCGTAAATTTATATTAAAGAATAATGGTACTGAAGAATTTAGAATTCGCGGTATTTTCATAGCTAACCGCACAGTTAAATCATATACAGTATCACAATAATCAATGACAGGCCTTTTCAATGTCTAAATTTTTGCAGTAGAAATATTTCAAGGTGCCGTATGACATTAATCGTGTAGTAAACTCTTGTACATACATCGGACACATGTTCAACCCAGTGGGTATGTTGATCCATAGCAAGGCTTAAGACTCTAAACACTCGACGGGAGATTTATATATGCGTCATCAACGCAGATGTCCAGCATTGAAGTGGCTTTGGCTATCGCAACTAGTGCAGGAAAACCTACCACTATGCACTTTGGTTTTAATGGATTTAATATCAGTTCTTTTAATGAAACCCATTTTAAAACATCTTTAAGTCTGCAATACTATTGTTAAAGATTTCACTCAGAATGCTTATTTTATTGGTAGAATAAAGTTGAATGTCGTCGGCATTCATTTGGAATTTGCAGTTCTTCATGCCATTGCGGAGGTCATTAATGAACATTGCGAAAAGTAGAGGTCCTAAAACTGATCCTTGAGGTTCACCTCTTAATTCACAAATAATTATGTTGGCAACGATACTTCCACTACAACTAATCCGAAAAATTATAAAAATAACTAATTATAACTAGTGATAAGTCATGGTTGGCTGAATCGAAAACTTTACTGAAATCTTTAAGTGTTACTAAGGGAAGGTTTCTTTCGTCTATTGACAATCTTTGATTTTGTCCCATTAAGAAAGGGCAGTACATCAGGAGCTATGAAATGGTCTGAAGCCAGACTGAAATTTATCAAGGAAATCATTTTCTGTGTTGTATTTTAGCACTTGAGTATGAATAAGGTATTTTAGAGCATTCGACAGTGCATGTACAGGATAATGTTTGGACGATAAACTGCTGCAATTTTTAATGAGGTAATTTAGGCATGGGACGTTCAAGAGCATACTTCTGGTTTCGTGGGAAATAATCGGCTGTCATTGACACATTACAAATATGTGTAAATGTGTGCAAAGCTGTCAAAGTTAAATTGACCACCTTTTGGAAATTTTGTCTGTACTTTGTGCTTTAGATTTAATATTATCTACAACTCTGCATATCTTGCGGGGACTGCTTTCGGTTAAGATAGTGTATGTTTGTGTTAGAAAAATAAATACGTTCTAAGAATTTTTCCCGTATGCTCTGGTTTTGAACAATTTATACATATTATGTAAAGTAGCGATTTGAGTCGTTTGGAGGATTGGTTGAACACATTTGCTTAATTTTAACCACGACTGCTCCTGATTTACGGAATCTTCCCGATATATTTTAATTCGCATTATTATAGTTTTGTAACTTACATAAATATCTCATTTTAACATTTTCTTTTAATCGGTCACACATTTAACTTATTGGCGTGTACTGCTTTTCCATCAATATTGGCTGCATAAGTATTCTGTTACCTTGTTTGGCAAAACTTGGTCAGGATGATTCACGAAGTGGCATCAAGTTACAACTAGGGTATGGGCAGATGGCTGATGCATTTCGTTGCCACAGGAATGTGTTCGTCATACAGGCTGATTACATTATCATTTAATTAATTGTAGTGTATGATCTATATTTGCGAGTATGAAAATTTAATGCCATTTGGTCTCGGTAGCATCTTTCAGTAGTGCATTTATGTTAAAGGAGATGATATTTCTGTATGTTAAAAATTTCGGTAGGAATTTGGTTACTCTTACAGAATACGATACATATACTATACCGTGAAGTGATAGTCTGCGAACTGAAGTTTGGCAACTTGCAAGGATTTTATCTAGTTCAGAAGTAACATTAATCCCTAACAACGTAAGTAGAATGATTTAGCGAAGTTTGGCACAAGGGTACGGGGAACTGGAGCCGAAACCGGCAACCGCCATTTTGAAATTTTCCCTTTTTCCTCAAAATTTCCCATTTTTCCCTAAAAAAAATCCGATCACGAATTTGCAAAAAAAATGGATCTCCCGAAAGGCACTTTTCGATCCATTGGAAGGAATTTGGGGTGATCGTTTTCGAGGGCAGAGCAGTGGTGGCCTTATTGGTTTTATAATCATAGGGTATGCCTAATCTATACACAGGTCTCAGGGTCCGGATTCAGAGCTGACGGTCCACCATCTCGTTTCTGTCAGCCATCTTAGCTGCCAAGTTGTATATCAGTAACATTGAATTGACATTTTACCTTGACTCCAGTGACCTTTGATATTAAACACCAAAATTCCAAGAAATTATAAAATAATTTTAATATAATTCTAAAAACTTCAACAAACATAAGAAAAAATGAAAACATGTAAATATTAGATTTTTCAAATAAAAAATTTTGAATGCTCGGGTATAACAAGAACCGGAATTGGAGCCAGACCCAACCGACAGCCATATTAATGTTACCCAACTACCACACTGTGTGCAAGTGACCTTGACTTTGACCCATTACCTTGAATCCAAAAAATGAAAAAAAAAAAAAAAAAAAAAAAAAAACTCTCAAAAATACACCAAGATTCCAACATATTTACAAAATCTAAAAAAAAAAAAAAAAAAAAACTATTTACAAAATTTACATTTACAGAGGTTCCCTCCTAGCACCATATCTGTCATCTAACTCCAATCAATCACATTGTATTAAAATTCCCCTCTCCTACCCCCTCACCCTTGCTCATTCTTTCGAATGTACCCCATCTGCCATATCGGTTTTTTGTTTGTCATATGTTGATAGTTTCATTACCTGGGTTGCTCTGATGACTCCGACCACCATGTTGGATCTGTGTGACCTTTGTCTTGACTTCAGATCTGTGACCTTGTCCTCGTACTTTTACCCTTGGATAACACTGAACCTAGAAAATCCAAAAAAAATATTCCAAAAAAATATTTAAAGAAAACTTTCTCCATCAATTCTCCAGTATCTTTCGCAATATTTCCAACAATCTTCAAATACTTCCATAAACCTTACAATCGTTCCATTTTTCTTCCACAATCATTCCATCAATCATTCAAAATCCTCACCAGTCAACACGTGCACCACTGTCAGAACCCTACGAACCGCAGCCAGCTCCGCACACTCCGCAATCTTTGCAATCCTCAGTAATATTTCCATAAATCTTCCAATAATTCCAATAATCCATCGCAATCCTCCTCCTCAGCAATATTTCCATCAACATTTCGCAATATTTTGCAATCTTTCCATTAATATTTCGATTAATCTCGTAATCTTTCCATCAGTCTCATAATATTTCCCCCAGTCTTCCAACTTTCCCATCATTCCTTCGATGAATCGCAACACGTAGGTCGAACCTTCAATCAATCCATCGGTTGGTTCCTAACCATACGTATATCAATTACATTCGTATGCCAACTGTCTCCAAATTTGTACCTGATAACAGACTTAATATTTTGTATTTAGTGCACTATCTAACCATTTTTGTACTTATACTCCTCATTAATATAATGTATGCAGTTCTTTATATTAATAGTTAATGCTCATAGCACCACTCTAAATTTGCGAGAGAAAAAAGGATACAACACACCAAAATAAAGAAAAAACTGTTATTTTATAATAATATTTTATTATTATTTGGTAATTATGATTCCAGAAAAAAACAGTTCATATCATAGCGTAACACAACTCCTAACTAGCAGTTCATCGATGATTGGATATATCTAAAAAAAATGTGTGAGAGGTCTCCAAGGTTTTGCAGGTCAATCAAATGTATGATTCTATCAACAAGTTCGTTAGAGTCTTCTGGAAATATGTAATGAGTAGTTTTGGCTCCTTCTGTCTTCTTCAAAACGACTGTCGAAGGAAACTTGGAGAAATGTATGGTAATTTCGGGAGGATAATCATCATCTTCACTGTATTCACTGTATTCATAGCCATAATCATCAATGCTGTTTTATGGTCGTATTCACTTCCGGTTTCATCCTAAATATCACGTTTACTTTCCTTTTTAGAAGTTGCATGGTCATCATTAGCATTTAGAGATGACGACTGTTCATTTTGAAGTTTGTTGTCTTAATGCTGGCATATTGCAAGTGTACGTTCCATACAAACCGAATCTACCACGTCTCATAGGTCTTTCAATTTTATTTTATTTTTTCTTAACTGTCTCGCAATAATCATCTGTGGAATCAGTGCCCATCGAGGCAGCGAGGGGTATTGTTTACATCACTTGCTGGCTCCCAGTCGACAAACCCTTGCAAATATTGATGTGTTCCTTCAGTGTATCGCCTTGCATAGACTGCACGTGTCCATTGCTGTAATGCTTCATCGCGCGAAAAGCTCCTTCGTACAGGCGGTTCTCTCATGTCTCCAATCATGGCAGCTTTTGCTGAAGATCCTCCCACAGTAGTATCACTGTTTTCCATGTAATTTTCCAGCAGTGGGATAAGTTACATCCATAGAGGAAAACTCTACAGTAGACTTCGTACAATCATTGGCTTGCATCATCAGCCAGATATAAGCATCATTATGCATCCATTCAACCAGACATTTTGTCTGGTTCCTTGAGCACATTGCCATGCAGTTACATCTTCAGCATTTTCTTCCAGTCAACTTCTTCGTTCATCTTGGAGCTTGAACTCATGCTCCGCAAATTAACCCTCATGTTCCGCAACTGATCCCTCATTCTCTGTAACTGACCCCTCATGCTTCGTAAATGACCCCTCATGCTCGGGAAATGACACTTCATGCTCCACTACTAACCCCTACACAATCCAGGCTCTGCATTTATGTTGTGGTTTGCTGATATGTTATTTTGTAACTCTCTTCAGGTATAAGGAAATAAGTAAGTGCCTATTTGTCAAGTGGATTGAGCCAACTTATTCTCAGCTCTAGATGATTAACTAAAGCCAGGGTCAAATCCGAACCCTTGGAAAATCTCTCTTTTTCCTCTTGGCATAACTTGTGTATAATATCGTGAACAGTGCTTTCTATTACAATCCAGATCTTGAATGCTCTAGTACAATATTCACCAACGTGGCGCTCTGGTTTCGTATAGCAACAGTCCAGCAGCATATTATATTTTGCACCGCCACATTTTTCCATATCATAAATAAGTTGGTTTATCATATTAGGTTTCATACTTGACAGGACCCAACAAATATTTTTCGATATAAATTACCTATTCAGTGAAACATTATATTAAAAAAGATCCCAGAATGCAGTTGGCTTCAGGAAAATACCATTAACATTAGGCTTCGATTCGGAGAGCACTGACGTAGGTCGTGTTGTACAATAAGGTGACTTTAGTGTAGGTCGCATCTTCATGTTCGTTGAGGTAAAAGGCAGGCCTTCTTATTCACAGTTCATCTTCGTTGTATGACGAGAGAGCCCTTTCAAATCGATGGTTTCAGAACGACAGCTACCATTTTTGTATACAAAAGTGATTATTTTTATAGTAAATAGTCCGGCTTCTGCTCACATAAGCATTCTTTCATATATTTTGAATGTAAAATACATGAGAACACTCTGAAAAAACCCATATAAGTACTCGTTCGCTCCAGAAGAAAACACGCAGGTACCCTATACACCTCCTTTATAAAACTATGTGCCTGGCCTACTTAAAACATACTAGTTTACATTTCCTGCCATGGTACTAGTAGTAGGGAAATGATGAGTTGTGCATAAGGGCAACGGGCCTGGGAGCGCAGGAGCCGGGGAGCCGCCATGTTGTTATATCACCGACCACCATCTTGGATGTCAATAATCTTTTAATGCTGACCCACGACCTTTGACCCCCAAAAAACAAAAAAAAAAACTTTTAAAAAATCCCAAAAAATCCTGAAATAATTCCCAAAAAATTCCAAAAAATTCAAAAATTTCCAAAAAATGTATTAAAAACTTATGGATTGGGGTTATATCAGATGACGTGATGAACTTCTTTCTTGTAAAAATGGAATTACAAAATAATAAAAAATATTATAAAATAGTAGTTTTTACATTATTTACTGTGTGCCGTATCCTTTTATCCCTCACAACTTTAAAGTGGTGCTATGAGCACTCGCTTATAAACATTAATATATGGAAATAGAATGATAATAAAGACTTCAGTATAAAAATGCACAAACAGCTGACTGCATACACAAACATTAATTCTGCAGACATGTACAAATCTTGGAGATAGTAGGTGAACCACTTTTCTTATATGTACGGATACAAGCAGACGACCAACCGAAGAATTGATCGAAGAATCTATCGAAGGATTGGGATTGACTTAAAAAATTGGTGTGTGGATTGGTGAGGGTTGGTATGTGGATTAGTGTGTGGATTGGGATTGATTGGTGTGTGGATTGGTGTGTGGATTGGGATTGAGTGGTGTGGATTGGTGTATATTGAGATGTGGATTGGTGTGTGGATTGGTGTGCTTAGTGTAAATTGGTGTGTGCATTGGTGTGGATTGGTGTAGGTTGATGAGAAGTGTCGTGGATTGGTGTGGACTGGGATTGATCGGTGTGGATTGGGATTGATTGGCGTGGATTGGGATTGATTGGTGTGGATTGGGATGGATTGGTGTGGATTGGTGTCTGAGAAGAGCATGAATGGTTATCGTCCTATCTGCCTTCGTACATTCCAAGCCTCCAGAGCCAGACAGTATTCAAATTTAAATTAAAGTCAATTAATGCTATATAAATGGTGATCCATACCATGATTATAACAATCGTGCATGTGGTCGCTGTTGGTATGATGGGCCCGGTTGAGTCACATAAACATACAATGTGAAGGTCACCTGCACCTAAGATGGTGGTAGTGGTCTGAAATGTAATGTGTTTGCTGACTTTTATGTATTTATTCTGGATTTTATGTTTTCAAGGTCATTCGGTGTCATTGGGTCAAGGTCGAGTTTATCTGTATCTAATATGTAGGTGGTAGTCTGTAATGTATTATGCTTTCTTACTTTTATATATAATTTTCTCTCGAGCTTTTATTTCCAATTTCATTCTAGGTCATGGGGTTAAGGTCAAGGTAGTCTGCATCCACTATGGTAGTAGTAGTCTGTAATGTCACATGCTTGTTGACTTGTATATATTTATTTTCGAGTTTTTGTTTTCAAGCTTATTCAAGGTCAGGATGTCAACATCAAGGTCAGTGGTCAAGGGTCACATGTCAAAGTTCGATTACTAATGGGCACTAGAGTCCATTATGTTTGACAAGTGATGTATACTAAGGTAGTGGTCACCTACCAAGATGGCGGTCACCTATCAAGTTGACTGACAGGAATGGGCGAGGGGGTGGAGGCCTGCCGACTAATTTGTTATGTAAGGGAGGTGGGAGGAACCTCGGGAAATTTAAGTTTAGAAAAAATAATTTTAATAATTAATTTTTAATAAATTCATTAATAATTTTTAATGATCTCTTTTTTTGGGGTTTTTTTTGTAATTTTTATTTTTTAATTTTTTGGATTTTTGGGACAAAGGTTAAGGTCAAATGACAAAGGTCCCGACCAGTCCACTTGCCCTGACCCAAAGGTCACCTGGGTCTGACCCTGTGTCACTGATCCTTCTCGCCTGCTCCAAGAAAAATTGAAAATTTTTGGAAATATTTTTTAACTACTTTTAATAAATTTTAATTACTTTCTAACATACATTTTTTTGGAATTTTTAAGAATTCTTTTTAAAGTTTTGTAATATTTTGGGATTTTTGGATGAGTTTTGGGATTTTTTAGAGTTTTAGGTTTTTTAGGGGTCAAAGGTCCCAGGGTCAATTTCAAATGTCAAAGTCAAAGGTCATGGGTCAGGGGTAAAAGGTTAATGACATCCAAGATGGCGGACGGTGACGCAACAACATGGCAACTCCCGGGCTCCTGCGCTCCCATGTCCAATGCCCTTGTGCCCAACTCATCATTTCTGTACTTCTGGTACTATTTGTTTGGCATACTTAGTAGTTATTTGTCGATTGTTATCCGAGACATGATAAAAAATTTACTGGTTCATGTTGTGCTATCTTACAAAATGGTGGATAAATGTATTTTTATATTAAGATTTGATGGTTGTAATACACTCTCAGCATAAAACGTTACATTGGAATTGATTACGTTGTTCTGACGATATAGCACACTAAACTAAAATATAATTTTGAAAATAATTGTCTGACCTACATAAACATGCTGTATTACATCACCTGCCGCATTACTATTTGTTTGCAAAATTACAAACTAATAGGTTTGGGTACTTAATTGTTTCCAGAGAGATATGACATAAAAACCTAATTCACTAGGTGATATCTTACAAAATGGCCTACAAAAGTAATTTTTTACATATGATACTTGTAATCGAAACTGCCCACATTAAAAATTTCGTCGAAATTGGTTAAATTGTATGGTATTTATAACAAATAAACCTAACATATTAAAGTCGTCATCATTTTGAAAATAACTGCCTCGTGAATTTGAGCTTGAGTAGACTACTTATGTGCTGAATTTGGCGAGAGTTGGTTAAGTGATTTTCGAGTTATAACATAAAATGTTTGCTTCTTCATGTGATGCTATCTGTTGTTATTACCAGGATCGTTGCAGCTATGGGAGAATAAATTATGACGCCATGGTTTACTTAAGTCACTTATTTTGCAAACACGAGACAACGCACCATTCGCCATTGCGACTCGGCAACATTTTTACAATGTGAAACATATTGCCAACTTAGGCCTACAATGTATAATCAACAAAATTCCAACACAAACAACTGTTACCAGCTCATAACACCCCCCCCCTCTTTTTAGTTGAATTTGGTTGTACAGTCATCAAAAATAATTTTACCCTATCTTACGAGACATATATAGTGTCTTAACATAATTCAATGCCTTAGTGAACATGTATGCTAGGTTAAGCTTAGGCCTAGTAGAAACATAATAAAATTTTACCAAATTTAGCATTACACATTCTTCCAGATAGCAAAACTTTACATCAACATGTTTAACCCTTTCAGACATTACATAGTTTAGTATTTGATTGATAGCCCCTTGGTTATCACATCATACAGTACATGGCGTGTCAATGAATCGTGTCTGACCTAGCTCCCCCAACAGACCTTTCATCCATGCTGTCTCCTTCGTAAGCTCTGTCATGGACACAAACTCTGCTTCAACAGTGGGTTGTGCAACAACACCCTGTTTCTTGGAACACCATGATAATGCCCCTCCTAATAAAATGACATACCCACTGCATGACTTTCAGTCAACGTGGTCATTAGTGAAGTCAGCATCACAAAATACCTTTACTTGGCTGTTAGTCTTGTAGTAGCACAATTTCAAATCGCTAGTCTTTATTAAGTATCTGAAGACATGCTAAACATCACGCTAGTCACACAACCTTGGTTTACTACACATACGACTGAGTTTGCTTACAGCAAATGCTATATCCGGTCTGATAACACCTGAAAGATACAATAAGCAACCAATTGCTCGTCTATAAACCTTCTCATCAAAAGCTACATCCTCCCCTGAAATGCCTCCAGATTTATTTACTTCTAGGGGTGCTGATAGACCCTTTGCGTTGTTCATATCAATCTGCTCTAATACCTGGTCTATATAGTGACTTTGGTCCAAAGTGACCATATCACTGTTTGGTTTGGTTACCCTAATTGAGAGAAATTGTAAGGCATCCATTGGCATTCTTATGTTTAGAAGGTTTGACATTTGGCACTTCAGTCAATCAATCTTGTTTCTGCCTCCCCATACACTAATATCACTGGCATACATAGCTATGAAAAGTTCCTTACATTTATCAATGTAGATGCAAGGGTTATATATATGTGGCTTCAAACCTAGGTCACACAACAGACCATTAATTGTTTGAACCACTCTCTACCTGCTTGCTTTAAACCATACAAACTTTTATTGAGTTTACAAACATAGCTTTGTCTACATCTGTTACTTTCCTCAAAATACAAGGGCTGTTCCATGTAAATCGCCCCATGCAGGTAATTATTTAAGTATGCACACTGTATATCTAAACATTCATGCTCCCAATTATTCTCTATGCCTAGTGCCATGAGGATTCTAACTGTCCTACGTTTGACAACAGGACTGTAAGTTTCATAGAAATCAACACCAGGAAATTGAGCAAAACCTCTGGGCCTCAAGCCTGGCCTTTAGCCTTTCTACTACACCATCATGATTGTGTTTCACTTTAAAAATCCATTTACAACCAATAACACATTTTTGTGATTAGGTCTTTCAACTACGGTCCACACATTTTGCAGTTTAAGATTCTGAATTTCTTCCTCCATTGGCTGTAACCACATGTCCTTGTACTTACCACTAATAGCATCATTAATATCTGCAGGATCACCTATATCTAACAATTCACATTTGACGGCGTTACAACAGATACATCTAGTAAGTTTAGGGATTTTCTGAGATACCTCCCCATGACTGTTATTCACAAGACATTTACAAACATTACAAGAAGCACACTTAATGGGTTTTGGAACCCTTGTGGATCTCCTAGGCTGATCAATTGCTTCATTCCCAATATATACAGTGTTTTCAACATTACTAACAGCATGATTTGAAATTGCATCACTCAAAATCATATTATTGCGAGTTACAATATTTTCACCTTCTCTCCCTAACATGTCATTAACATGCTCACCTGTATTCACAATATTATCATCACTGCCTACTACAATTTCAACATTGTCTATCTCAGAGCTTTCACATTCATTCGTGTCATTGATCCTAATGCTATTGTCTGATATCACATGGGGTTCATCATCACAAGCAACCTCATAGTAATCTAACAAGTGAAACATTTCTGCAATTGGTTCCTTTATGTCACTCACCTCAAATTGTTTGAAAGGAAATACATTTTCTTAAAATGTTACATTATGTGCAATCTTAACCTTCCTCTCACTTGCATGCCAGACTCTATAATCCTTTCTGTGATATGCATACCCTACAAACACACATTCAACAGCCCTTGGGTCAAACTAGCTAGATGGTTCGACTCTAATCCAAGCCCTACATCCAAATACTTTCAGCCTCTGCAGCATTTCCTCAGTAACCCCTATAGCTGACCACACTTCATGTGAAATCTTGTCTGCAATAGCCTTACTGGGACACAGATTATGTATGAAACATGCAGTGTTTACAGCCTCTGCCGACAAGTATGAGGCTACACCAGATTGTATCAACATGCACCTTGCCATTTCTATCAGTGTCCTATTCTGTCTTTCTGCCACACCGTTTTGTTGTAGGCACCTAGGCACAGTTATCCTGTGCACAATTCCATTCACTTGCCAAAACCTCTGAAAATCACTACTACAATATTCTCCCCTTCCATAAGATTGCAATACCTTTATCTTTACACCCTGAGCATTTTCCACCTCAGCCTTGAATGAAACAAACTCACCTATAGTGTCACTCTTTCTGTGCAAAAATTTAACTGTAACAAATCTGGAAAAATCATCTATAAGGGTTAAATCATACCTTGCACCTCCAAACGAACATGGACGAAGCTCGCCCATTAAATCACTGTGAACCAATTCCAGCAGGTTTATAGTGCACCTGTTGCCTTTCCTCGGAAAGTAACCTTCGTCATCTTACTGTTGATACACACCTCACACTTTATACCTTAACCTGCCTTAGCTGAACTAAGGACAGTTAACCCTGGAATTTTCTCAAGTGCTTCCTCATGTATATGACCAAGTCTCTCGTGCCACACAGTAACTGCTCGTAGTTCGACTGCAGTAATTACTTCTTGCTTCCACTGCTGCTCCTTTACTGCCACCACACTTCTTGATTCGAGCTTGTTAACAGTCTCAAGTAAGTAAATTCCACCATTTTCATTTGCGAAAAAGACACTTGCTCTTTCTTCCGTTTCAGTGTCTACACCCGTAGCACAATTTCTATCAAATTCTGTATTGATACTCTTGTCGGCAAGGCAGCTCACGCATAATATATTATATTCCAAATCAGGTACATAGAACATCACTCAACCCTGGAGTCCACCCACCACAGTCATCTGTCATTCTGATGTGTACAGAACCAATACCCTTTACAGCCACTTCACCTTTCCCAAGTCTAATGCTTCCACTTAGTTCCTTAAACATTACAAACACTGAGCGCATATGAGTCATGTGGTCTGGTGAGCCAGAATCTAACACCCACATTGTTATATCAACTCTGCAAAATAATGCTCTACCTGCAATGCATCCCCTAAATTTGTTCTGCCAACCTTTACCATTATCATTCCCATTTTCATTCTTATTATCTCTACTTTTCTTTGATGCTTCATAGGACTTTCGTTCTTCATATTTTGCAGAAATATGTCGAAGCTTGCCACATGAAAAAAACATTACTGGACTTTCCACCCGGTTATTGGTGCACTGTTTAGAATCGTGACTCCACACACCACTGTTATAACATTTAAAGACAGTCTTTCCACCACTGTATCCTTGAAAACTACTTCTGTTATGCTGTTGCGCACCTCTTAGAGTTGTACTATGTTCTTCTGCAGTGTTTCTACCTCCCAGTCGCCTTTGTGTTGCATGTTGTTTTCTAGCACTCAATGCCCTAACCTCACTTTCGGTATTTTCCTTTTCCATTTTCAACCTTTTCTCCTCAAGTAGTAACTTGCTCTTGACATTTCGTATGTTAATTGCTTCTTCCTTTATTTTCCAGACTTCTTACCATAATCTCATAATTTTCCCTGGGTAAACTGCGCAAATAAACGCAGCAACAATTTTGTCTGTAAAAGGCATACCACCTTCAGCCAAATGATGACACCAATTTTCATTCTTAGCCCTGTATTCTCTCATTGATACCGCTTCTCTCTTATTATACACACAAAGATCCTCTATAACTGTAACCAAGTGCATCATACCCACATTGCAGTGAATCTCCTTTATCAGCTCCCATGCTTCTCTCGCCATCGTAAAATATATGATGTCATTAAGCGACGTGTCGTCCACCACCGTTTTAATGAAGTACAGATCATCTTGATTCTTATTTTGTTGCTTAGGAGTCCACTCAGCTCCGTCGTCCGGAATATCTTCAGTAATGGTCTCCAATAACCTACTTTGCCCCAAAGAAGCTTTCACTCGTTCACTCCGATGAGTATAATTTGACTCTGTAAGAATCGGCACAATGTGGCGATCTCTTACAGCTACCATCTTACAAGCGTGCCCTTTCTTCCTTCGTCGAAATTGAGCCGAACAGCGAATGCCCGTACCCAGACTTTATTCACCCTAAAGCTGTCACTACAAAATCCAGCATCCTTGGCCAATAACCTGTTGTTATTACCAGGATCGTTGCAGCTATGGGAGAATAAATTATAACTCCATGGTTTACTTTACTCGTATATATTGCCATCACGAGACAACGCACCATTCGCCATTGCGACACGACAACGTTTGTACAAGAAGAACATGTTACCAACTTAGGCCTACAAAACATAAAGAACAAAATTCTGACAAGTAACAACTGTTACCAACTCATAGCATTATTTTCCAAAATGACAGACATTTTAAAAGTAAGCTTCTAACGTAGTCAAAACCTATAGGATTCAGGTGTACTTACTAGTTAATATATGTGTAGGTCTACCGAGTTTGGTAAAATTTGGTTCGCACATTCAAAAATTGAAAGGTGGGACACATACACAGACACACACACTTACCACATATTACCCTGTCATTCCTATGGAAAGTAGGCTTAAAACTGCTATGTATTGGAATCACATGTCTCATACCACTCATATTTTAATAATTATATCTGGTGTTATTAGTAACCACTTATCTTTGAACAAAGGACATTAATAAATCTGGAGTATCAAGATTTCCTGATCAAATCATGATTATTGGAGCTTTCTTTCGTGTTTTACAGAACAATTTATTTAGCAAGTGCTATATAAAAGTAGATGAAGACATAACAGCATATAATCGCAAAATATACGTCACTGCATGGTTGCCAGATTTATCTTATACCCCGCACACGTATAGGTCCACGCACACATATCTCGATTTTAGAAATTACGAGTACCTACTTTTTTACAACACTTTTCATAACTTATGAATTAATGGCGATAATTATATGATGTAAAGGACATTTCTTATATGCATTAAACAGCTTTAATTATGAATTAATTTATTCTGATAAAAATAAGTTCTTCATAGTTATAAAATAAAGTGAATTTACAATTGTTTTTATTGCGTAATTTAAATAGTAAATACGCTTATTACTACTTATCTATTAATGATAGATACATGCTACCGCTGACTTTTTGAAAGATAATTTAATGTGACACCAATATTTCGTACATGATTTTGTTATATCTCTAAAGGATTAGACAGCGTATTCCATGAGACTGCGCTGGCGGCAAACTTTTTTCCCGACTTGATTCACTAATACCGTTAATGCTCAGCTCCTATATGTGCTAGCGCAAATTTTAATACATATAAACCTTCCTCGATAAATGCAGATGATAACAGTAAAAACCGTATCGAGATCCGTTCAGTGGTTCTCGAGATTGTCACAGTCATACAGACAGACAGACACACTCGCCAAGGACTTCTTTTTATACTATGTATTGGTTTATGATTATTGAAATTAATTGGTTTTTAACGTAGATAATAGAAGAAATTTGGTATGCTGCGACACTAGCGCTTACCCAGAGGAGAAAAATTTTAGTTGTCAAAATAATATCATTGAACTTTCTAATCTGAGTATAATAAACCTTACCAGTACTTACGAAACCAGCACTTAATATACCAGGGAATGTATATCGAGAAACATTAGAAGACTAATCGGTGATTAAAACTTCTGTTTGAAAATATCATGTGTTCAGATAACTGATACTTGAAATATACATTTTGTAATCGGCCCTTAATATTTTATTTTCACAAAGATTTTTTTAATTTCTATTGTGTGGTCTCTTAGGCTTGAGATTATATGAAACACAGATATGAGTGATACGCGAAACAGAAGCTGCTCAGTGAGTAAATAAGAACATAGTAGAATATAAAAAACATTTTAACCCGTTCGGTCCCGAATTAATTGATGAGCTCAAGTGTTACATTCGTGAAATATTTTGGCATGCACTGTACTTGTGTGGATCGTGAACAACATGATGCCTGTGTGTTCACTGATGTCAGACTACAGACAAGAGCAACAGAAACTTCGGCAAATCAGATTACTCTCAAATACAAAGTCCAAAACACTGTGAACTGATCATTTTCTGTGTACAGTACCGGTCATACATATAATTAATTTTTTTGCGAGAGAGAAACTTTTAAGCGTTCTATTGAATGACTAAAAAATATATTCTCTTATGAGTTAAGAAAATACGATTTTACCACAGATTTTTTCCTTCAGTATATTATGATACTAAGATGGGAACATCGTCGAGCCCCTGTCACACTATCGAATTTTTGCCTTCAGCTATAATTGACAATAAAATTTGAGGACAAAATCCGGTCATAAAATTTTTCCTCCCAGCAAATTTTATCGAATATTCTTGAATGTGTTTGAAAATATGACACACTGTCGACATTTTATTATTGGAATAGTCAAGTTTGAAATATTATTTAAACATTATTTTCATATTAAGATATTGCTTTTGTTTTCCCATGTGGTCCATTACAGGGAGAAATGCAAGTAATATTGTAATTTATTTTAGTTTCTGTACTAAATTAAAATTTAATTTATAAGATGGGATTCCTGTACAATGAAATAAATTGCCTCTGAGTTCGTAATATAATGTGCAGTATTCACTAAGAATAGCATTCATGCCTAGACAGCTTCTACATAAATTATCTTCATAACTTAATTCGTTTCCAGCAATTGTTTATTTTAAGTTTCTTGACGTCAATTTTTGTCATGCACGATACTGATTGGCTGAGACCGTCAAATAAAATAAATTTTAGAACCAGTCCAAGTTTCAAATGTTTGATGGAAACTGAACCCATCCAATTTTCTCAAACAAAAATTACGCCGTTTATTACCTTTCGATGATGTCATAACTGTCCACCTTTATTTGACCAAATTTATTGGAAGCAGTTTGTCGGAAAAAAATTGACAGTGTGACAGGGGCTTCAGACAACTAATTTAAAAAGAAAACTGATCACAAGGCAAGCGAGCTACCATTGTGTCAAAACAACACTTGCTTACTTGCCAAATATAAAATTTCTCTTACGTAAAACCGTCAATGTTAAAATCTTTCATGTATACTTAAAAAGATTTTTAAGCACTGGTAGATTACAAATGATTCCGTTTTCGCAGTGAAAATGTTTAATATTTTCTGATAAATACCCCAGCACGCACAAGGCGCAGAACTTCTCGATCGCTCATCAGCCGATCTTCTTTCCTCCATTCCTTCACTATCAACATCCACGAATTCACGACCTCCCAAAAATGCCATCTATTGGGAAACACACAGCTGAATAATGTGATTTCATAAAAAGCACACAGAGTGAACTTCGGAGCCTCTGAATCCGAAAGTAAGAAGCTAGGCAAAGGTCGACAGTAAGACCGTATGGAAACATTCGCCCCGAGCACACAAAGAACTATTTTACCAATAAAGCCCACATAACTTAAAAACATCACAACTTAAAAAATCCTAACTTAGAACGATCATAACTTAGAAACACACAACTTAGAACCACATAGCTTAGAAACATCACAACTTTGAAAATCTTAACTTAGAACAATCATAACTTAGAAACACACAACTTAGAACCATCATAACTTAGAAACACACAACGTAGAACTATCATAACTTAGAAACACGTAACTTAGAAACACACAACTTAGAAACATCATAACTTTGAACAGTAGCAACTAAGAATCACACAACTTAGAACTACTATAACTTAGAACCCCATAAATTAGAAACATCATAACTTAGAAAATTATAACTTAGAACAGTCACAAGTTAGAAACACACAAATCAGAACTATCATAACTTAGAAATACGCAACTTAGAACCACGTAACTTGGAAATGTAACTTAGAAAATCATATCTTAGAAAGATCATAACTTAGAAACACACAACTTAGAACTATCACAACTTAGAACTGCCATAAGTTAGAAACACATAACTTAGAAATTTCACAAGTTAGAACCACATAACTTATAACAGGCATAACTTAGGAAATTCTAACTTATGTGTTTCTAAGTTGTGTGTTTCTAAGATATGACAACACCCTAGGATCCAACTTCTTTTCAATTCTTTTTATGTTATTTATGTTACTCTATGGTAAAAGAGTACATTATTCTGAGCAATTGGTAACTTAACTTGAGTATGTTAATTATTTGTTACCCAAGATTTCTCAAGTCTCGGAATTTATCATTTTTAATTTTTAAACTTGTTATCTCTTTTGTTTGCGGTTTTGGATTTATTTTTATTTGAAGCTATAGTTATGTCTGTTTAGACCGGATGTAGCTAAGCTTCATCTTAGATTTGAGTAGGAAAATGCCGGAAGTTAGGTGCTTCTGGGTATGGACTGAAGGTCCCAGGCGTGATTTTTTGTAGCCGGAATCTCGAGGACGAAATCCCTAGAATCTGCCTAATTTTGGCTGGCCTTTTGTGTACCAGATGTTAGTATTCAACCAGGGCTAGCTTAGTAATTTGAGAAGAGACTAAGTTTAGCATATTTAGTTTGTTTTATTAGTGGACGCTGTCAACACGAGTGGACGCTACACGATGTCGTGACGCCATGATAGAGGTGTAAACTACAAACTACAGTTTAAGGTGATGCTATCGTATTTCTGGCCAATGGACTTGGGCCAAGTAGCATTGCCTTCAGTTTTCTTAATGCTCCTGATATTAAAGATGATAGATGCTACAAATTTTCAAGAGATAGTTGCTGGATTTTCATGTTAATTGCTATTCAGCCCAGTGGTCCAGTTCGACCCAACAAGTGTTAGTTTTACCGGAGCAAACTTTAATTTACATTGACTTTAATTTAATTCGGAGTAAAGAACCCTTTATTATTTGTAATTTTGGTAATTTGGACTTTATTTTTAATTGAGGAACACGAAGATTTTTCTCAAGGAAATTATTATTCTAATAAGTATGTGGAAAAGTTACCTGAACTTGTAAGATAATTTATGAATGGAGCTCGAGACATTAAATTTTATTAAGAGGCACTAAATCAAAACACTTCAATTCTGACACAGTTTTATTTGAACTACGTTCTATCTTATCTACTGCAAGCAGCTTTAAATACATTTTAATTTTAATTTAATTTAATTTGTGATTAATTACTATTTTGTTCGAATGGTAGTAGTATTTTAGTAATCTACTCTACTTACAGAACATAATTGTATTTACTTGATTTTCACACAGTTAAACAGTTTCACATATTTAATTTTTCTCTTTTCTGCTTTAGATTAAAGATTTTAACAGTATTGGTTTTTTTTTAAATATTTTTAATGCTGAATAATGCTAATTTAATCTCAAATAAATACAAATATTTGAATGAAGTGCTGCTTTATGTTAATTAGAATTCAAGGTATTTTGAGTGCCAGTGTCTTGAATGCCCCATTTCAGAGTTCCTGAGTTTACCACTGCATCAGAGGAGTGCAAGTTGTTTTGCAATAATACATTGTATTGATACACACAATTTTCTACCAGCTTGCAAAGTTTTCTCTTACCTACACAGATGACATATATTGCATATCACATGTTTAATCTCTTTCTATCTAAGCCCACAAATTATTACAATGAGGGACTGGGAGAACAGCAGGGGAATGAGTCATTGACCTCGTTCATCGCGTGGAAAATTCATTTCATTTGCCGATTCCACCCACACCTGCCTGAACGAGGTTATAGAGGTAGTAGCTGAGACTGTACGTCCCGAATTTCATGCCCCTTTGGTACCACTGGATGAACTCATGCGTGCCGCAATCATTATCTTCAGGAGCACAACTCAAGCCAACTGCACTGCGATCCAGATGCCGCACGACGGTGCTACAAGCACACGAATGGAAACGGGAAAGGACAAAATACAAGTCAAAGTGATCAAGATTCTAAATATGTCGGCCAACATCAGGACAACATTTCTAGTAAAAATTAAGTAACCACTAACCACCAAAACTGGGATGCAAAAAAGAAAACAGTGACATGGTCAGTGAGGAAAAAAAAGTCATAAGTGGGATAAAAGCAAACCGCCACCACGACTGTACCCAAGAAAACGAAAGCAGTCAGCAGTCCCGTCATAACAACAACCGGATTTGACACCAAAACAAGCCCCCATAAACCAGGTTAATAGAAGCAAATCACAATTTATCTGCATACTTGTTACTGCCAATGATCAACATTGTCATGCGCTGATTGGCACTGCGGCTCCTCAAAAAAATTTCTGCAGCCACATTTTGTGAATACCAAAGATATCACACCCACCAACTATGTGATCAGGCTAGCCACTAACCAATACAGTAGCACAACACTCTAGGGCCAGCAACAGTAACAGTACGAGTGTGGGATATTGAGACTATAATAACAGCCGTAAATGTGCCAAAAATCAGAAAGGATGCATTTTTTGGAGCGCTGTGGCTAACGGAATAGAACACTATTGTCGAGCCAGCGGCATACATTTCGGAGGGAAAGAGCGGCGCACAATGTATCCCTTGGGGAAATCGACAACGACATACCGCCCAAACACCAGGCAGCTTTCCAGCGATTGTTCATTGAACAAAGAGACGTTTTGCTATGCATTAATAGCAGAAGGGCTTATATGCACACCTCCGCAGGGTGGTCTGCCACACCAAGTGTGCATTATTCGGCAACAAATTCGGGGAATGATAAATGACGGTGTAATTTAACCCACTAATAGCCAGTTCAATTCGTCAATTATGCTCACACCGAAAAAGGATGGTACCTGGAGGTTGTGTGTGGATTTCAGGCTGAACAATTAGGTGACACGTAATGCGCTCCTGCCGTATATCAGTTTGAAGGATGCGCTTAGCTCGCTCAGCCAAGCAAAAATTGTGACCTCCCTTGACCTGGAAAGTGGATACTGGCAAGTCCCTTTCAGATTAGAGGACCGGGGGAGGACAGCTTTCACTACACCAGATGGGAGAGAATTCGATTTTTGCGTAATGCCATTCGGAATTCTTACTTAAGTTCGCACCCGCCACCTTCCAGGTGATGATGGACCGATTACTAGATAACCTCATCGGCAACTATATACTCGCAAACCTGAATGATGTGGTAGTGTGATGAACCAGTTCAGAAGAATATCCGCACAACTTCTCAGTTGTATTGGATAGGCTAGCCATAAATGGCTTGACTTGCGCAATGGGAAAATGTCATGTAAGAAAAACCAGCTTATTTCAATGGTCATTTCGTCGAAGATGCAGGAAGCAAATAAAATCCGGAACCTCTGAGGCTAATTGAGGAATATCCACTGCCATGCGTGCAAAAACAACTCAGAAATTTTTTCGTACTAATCAGATGGCTCCAAGAACATGTTGAGAATTTCGCCGTCATCACAGCTCCGCTGACAGACTTGTTATCGTCGCAGTGGCGTTTCCAATGGAACACTGACACGAATAAAGCGTTCGCAGACATCAAGCAACAATTCAGGTCGTGTCCGACCTTAGTCAGGTATGATCCCAGCCAGCATTTATACCTGCAAACAGAAGCCACTCGGGAAGGCCTAGGGGCTGTCTTGTACCAGTGTGACTACAGGGACCGCTACGTTTTTTATTTTTCCAGCACCAAACTCGGCCCCACAGAGCGACGATAGGATGTAAACGAGTGTGAATGCTTGCCCGTCCTCTGTGCCAGTAAGATATACAGGGCCTATGTGGAGTACCAGATATTTAGGCTGCGTACGGACAATCGGTCTCTAGTGTGGCTGCACAGCATGCGTGAGACGAGAAGTAAACTAATCAGGTGTGCACCACTTTTCCAGGCCTACCATTTCATTGTCGAACATGTTCTGGGAAAAGAAAATCAACTGACAGATGTGCTGCCGTGCTCCTCCAGTGTTGTCGTCATAGAGAAGGATGATGCGAAGCGGGAGGAGATAATGCAACTTGTCACGCAAGAAGTGTTACAGGAAGTGAATGTACAACAGATGGACGTGCTAAAAAATTATACCCTGATTAGTGAACTATACTGGGAGGTAGAGCAGGCTGTTATAAGTTCACCTTAACATGATGTAGTGGTCTGAGAGAGCCCTTAATTAATGCTCGTGTGAACCTAGCAACACATTCAACAGGGAATCAGGACCACAGGGATTGCGACGAATGTTAGACAGTAAACAGTATGGCGATACTTCAAATAATGCGCCGATATAGGCAGCATGAGGTTCGTAGCGGGGTCAGACACCAGTCAGACGCGTGAGACGCCGACGGAACATCAGCCAGTGGCCGACCTCTCAAGAAGGGCCACGAGAGAGGTGTACCGAGAACTGCTGCTGCCGATACATCGAGGAGACGCAGCCTTCGGCAACAGGGATTAAGGTGAACTGGTTCCAAACGTTTACGTCGGAGAGACTTTAGATTGATACTTAACACAAGTGGCTTTTACGTAGTTGAATAGAAGCAAAACTTAATTACTCTCCTGTTTAATTTAACTTAAAGATTGTAAAGTGTTGTACTCTTGTGAGTTACAGAGTTTTATATAAAGACGATTAAGGAGAAACCTGTCTTTAATATTCAGCACACCCTCAGTCATAGTAGGCTCATATTGCACAGGCGGAGTCGCCTGTACATACAAACAGAATATTTATATTGTCTGGAACTCAGTCCAGAACACTGGTGGAGGTGCCTCACATTTCCATCCTCTGCGCAAAGCGAAATTTAGTAACAAATTAAAATTCCCCTAAAGTAAATATCAGAAGTGAGTCAGCATTAGAAAGCGTGCGACCAAGAGACCAAAAACCACCTCCCCTGTCTATAGTAGACAACCCCTCTCACCCACGCGAATTTATTTAACAAAATAAATTAAGAGTTTTATTTAAAAGGCAATTAGGTGTGTTAAAAATAAAATTTTGAAGTCACTGCATGCGAAGGGCTTGTTAGTAAATGTACTTACATCAATTATTGTGTAATAAGGTGCAGTACATAGTATTGTGTCCGTACAATTAGAAATCAGATTATCGTATTAAAGAGCACTAGCTTTTACGCAAGCCATATGTTAGGCTCACGGGAGGCCACAGTTACGCAGGAATTCTAAAACGTAGCAGAGTCCTTGCCGCGCAGGCACTTTGTTAGCTGTCACATTGACCTCCATCCTTCATCCACACTCGCCACTCATTTCCTTATTCACGTTACGTACATATCGGGTACATCCCGAGAATGGTTGTTTCGCTCCTGAGCACAGAAACATTTGCACATATGTCGGGGAAATTGAACCGACATTGCAACCCTGCGCTTCTCGCCACTGTCATCATGGATATTTCCGGGCAGGATAAGGGCGGAACGGAAACAGTGGACTTCCACTGTAAGGCACATAAATATATCCTACACAGTCTTAGACAACGTGTCACATGGCCGGTGCAATTAGGCCCCGTAGTGATAATTGTGGGCCCTGACCACCCAACATGAGAACAAACGCTTTAAAATATAGAATATTTAATGTAAAGATTATGTTATGCCAATACACATTATTAGTAAGCTAAGGAGTTTGTGAGTGCCTACAAAATATTACAAATAAAAATGATTCAGTAACATGCTTCGGCTAGTATAAAATTTGCTTTGAATTAAAGAATAATCTTAGACCGAGGAATTAAATAAACGAAATAGGAGTCAGTAATATCAGAATATATTGTTATGAAGTACATGTACGTAGAAATATAAGGAAGAATCCATGTGCACACATAGAAAGTTTTTAAAAGGGTTTTCAAATAATAATTAAATATATATAAGATATGAAAACGCATGTCTCATTTTATAAAATTATAATTTAAAGAAGGTTCAAGTTGTGTAAGAACCTTGGCATGATAGAATAAGGTAGCTCATTATGAACTTTATTGCAAAAAAATTAAATAGGAACAAAATTGAAGTTATTTTGCCTACAAGTCAATACAGATTATGGAGCAGCATATTGATAAGATGACTTAAATACAGGAAGCTATCTGTGTACATTAATAAGAGTTCCTAATGTAAAATATAGGGTTTTACGCAAGACATGAACACATAAGTTGTAGTATAAGAGACCACAGTCATAATACACATGTATATTAAATTTAATAGATTAAATAAGTAAGGGTATACTGCTGAAATGTTGTAATTATATAAGTCTACATTGATATGTGCCACCAGTGATGTAAATTTATTATGGAAAAAGGGAAAGAAAATATGTTGTGCAGTAATACACGCTAATACTGCAGGGAATACTGTCCGTAAAAAATGCACGATCGCGTGCGCCGACGTGCAATCAGGCATCAAGGATGCAACGAAACGCTGCGGCCTCATTACAGTGCCACAGCGCCACATTCCACAGCCCACCTCACCACCACTCCACCATGCCACTTGTCCAAAATGCCGCATCGTGCAGGGACGCTCACGGCGCAAAGCTGTCACAACACCGTGCTGCCAAAGGGCTTCGTTGTTTTGCTAACACATATTACGTGCACGATCACCTTGTACAGCCAACAGCTGTTACTGTTAATTGCAAAAGAGAGTACCCTCAAACAAACAAAACTATTAAGCTGAATTTTATTGGTAATGTAAGTTAGTACAATGGAAAGTGTATACAAATATTTTATTGATAAACAAATATAATTATTGCAAACAAAATTCTTATAAAGTTTATTTCCCTGATCCATACCAAATTAAGTACAAATTATACTAGGATATATTAAGACAAAAAGGGCAAATGTGTTAAATTAAATGGTTATGTCTTAGCGGTAAACCATACCGAAAGTGTTTCAAGACATGCACATAAAAGCTCCAAGGCCAACAACGCTGACTGACCCATCGCATCTGGAGTGCAGAGCAGAGAGCAGTCAACGTCACACCGGAGGTTACGTGCCACACACAACGCATGCATGGAGGCTCGCACTATAGTAGCGTAGCACGACACATACCTAAAATGCCACCACAATGTAATTTTGCACCATTTTCCACTACACCACAATGACACGCAGCCCGGCTGGGACGAATACACACACACGGCACTCAGACACTCTTCACATAAGATGTATAGAAACTTTTCTCCCAATGGTATTGTAAACGAGAAAAAACAAATTCCATAACAGTTTTTAAGGCATTAACTACATCAAGTGTTCATTGCTGAGCATTTAATCTTGTTCAATGTAAACTCTATATGTTTTTCTAGGTGATTGTTCCGTATTGCGTATCTAAATCGCTCAAAAAACATTGTATTGCGTATCCAACGGTAAAAAAAAAAAAAGACAAAAACCGCCAATTACGTATCCAACCACCACCGGGAAAAAGCCCAAATAAAATACAAAGTTTTCCCCTGCGTATCTAGCGCACCTTGAAAAGGCTGGTTTTTACCTAAAGTTTTCTCTTTGCGTATCCAGATGGCAAAACGTGCAGGACCGAATAGGACGACATTGAATATCCAAGTGGGAAGGGGGTAAATAGGTGCCACACCCCACTTGTTTCGAATTGCGTATCCAGCTGAGTCGGGGGGAAATTTCGACCTACACCCAATTATTTCCTATAGCGTATCCAAACCGAAAACGTAATATAGGGTAAAAGACCCCATTTGTTTCCCGTGGCGTTTCCAGGTGTCAAAAGTAACTATTGCTAAAAGTTTCCTATCGCGTATCCAAAAAATTCATTTTTTTTGCCTTTTCCTTGCTTCTGTTTAAATACACGTGATTCGCATTATTTTTAAATTTATTTTAAAGAGAATATTTATTAATTATTAACATTTTTTATAATTTTAACAATTTATTATATAAAGTTTGACATGTACGCCATCACCGAAGAGTACAGTAAAACGGTGTAAAGTTAAATATTCATTTTTTATAAATGTAACAATGTAATACACAATTTTTTACATGTATGCCATTACTAAAAGGGTGCGGTAAAACAGCGTACAGTTGAACATTCAATTATTTATAAATGCATCAATATAATACACAATGTTATATATATAGTTATATATATATATATATATATATATATATATATATATATATATATATATATATATATATATATACACACACACACACACACACACACACACACACAATCACTAAAAGGGTACGGTAAATCATGGTTAGTTTAAAATTCATTTTTTTTTATAAATTTAACCATATAGGTTTTTAAGTTTTATATATACAATTATTTTTGTATAAATTACAACACTCGAAACTGGCAGGTCCAAAGTTCGCGGAAACAACAGCGTATGCGATTGCATCCACCGCCTGCCAAACCGGCCATGACAGACACGACCGCGCTATGCTTTTTCAGGATTGCAAATGAATGTAATATTTTTGAAATTAATTTACCTAAATAATTGAAACTGGCAGATGCAACAGATGCAAGTACATGTATCGTCGCCGGGCGAACTCATCATGACTTACTCGATTATTTTAGGCTTTTTTTCTGGATCGCGAATGAATGTTTACACAAACAGCAAGTCAATGAAACCTTTTTTAAAACTTTCACAAACAGCAACTCAATTATACTTTTTTAAAAATTAAATCAAACAGCAACTCAATTAAATTTTAATTTTAACTTGAATCAAAGAGCAACTCAATTAAACTTTAATATTAACTTGAATTAAACAGTAAGTAAATTAAACATTAATTTAAACTTGAATCAAACAGCAACTCAATCAAACTTTAATTTAAAACTGAAACAAATAGCATGTCATTCACAATTTAAACTGAAACAAACAAAGTCAATCACACTCGCCCCTGTAAATTTTAAACACATAACATACCATTCAAATTTTTTTTAAACTGCAACTGCAACTGCAACAGCAACTCAATCTCGCTCTGCCTGTAAATTAAAACAACAATAACAAACAGATACCTCTCTAAATTAGGATAGCATTCACCGCCATCTCCTCTGCACCGATTACGATGGTGCATGTCGACGGCATGATTCAACAAAGCGTGCAGTCGTTCTCCATACCGATGATTCTTTTCCAGACATATTACGCCAGGTAGCCGACCCAAGTTTTTTTTTTTCCGTCGGTTAAAGCAGGAAATGCTATATCGCACAGAACACCTACTTCGCTCAATGTTTTGAGTGTGCACCCTCAACGTCTCGCCCCTCTTCATATTTAGTGTGTTTCGAGTGTTTACCATTCCGCTCTTTTTGCTGCAAACAAATACCCTCCTGTGATTCACCTTCATGTGATGGCAGCCATGAATGTCCAAGGTGCTGTAACCGTGCCAGCAGTCTGAAATTATCGTCGTGCCCGGAGCAATCCACACGCGAATGATTTTGGCCATGGTCGCCGTGTACCTCTTTTCCACTGGCACCAGGTATAATTTCGCCGGATCGTCCTACTGCACTCCCCGAAAACCCACTGGCCGTGAACTTTGCGTCCTTTGCGGTTCTTGCGTTTGCCCAGTTTCGACTCGTCGTCGATCTCGGCCACTTTACCCGGCCCGCTGATGCGTTTCCTTTACATCTACACCCAATCTGTGCACACTTGGTGGCAGAAACTCGACCAGGCGACGACCGTCTTTCCCGAGCATAAAACTTCGTTCACTATAGTCTGCTGTGGAGAGTATTTGATCAGGCACCAGAGTACACACAACTCGATTATCTTGCCCGAAGACATGTTTGAATATCCCACGAAACTGTCCTGTCTAGCCGAATCTTTAAAGTTGCATTTGGAACCATCCTCCATTCGCTGTCGGCACCAGTAAATCAAGCCCCTGTTTACACTAATTTTGCTTCACATTCCCCACATTTTTCGCACAGCATCGCCGATTTGAGAATGTCATGCTCGATGAGAAACGTGTTTATGTCTGGCGAGGAATGAATCACTTGCCTGGCATTCAACATTGTGATTTTACATCCCGTGCACACCATCGTGCAATTCGCGAGAGAAAATTTGCGAAATAATTGCTTGGATTTGCAATACGAAACAATTGGTGCCGAATTTGGATACGCTAAACGGAACTTTACCTGATATGCGATATGGCACTAGACTGCAGAGTAAATAATTAGGATGGATACTTTATAGTACATACTGATTGTTTGTATGGTTTTCTCATTACGATATGCAATACGGAAAAATTACCTAAGCAGTTCTGTGGTGGTCTTATGCAAAACTGAGAAAGTCTTATAACTGTCTGGATCACTGGGTTCCTTCTCATACTTCTCCTTCCATCAACGTCGCATGTGATATCACGTCATAGCCACATCCACCTCCGCTCTGAGTTCCAACATTTTAACTCGCCCATTGTATTTCTTCTCATTGCGGTGAGAACAACATCGTTACTTTTTTGCACCGTTACATGCGAATATTACAATTTTTGTCACCAATCTAGAAGACAGGAAAAAGGATGATGTGTTCTGCTCAGATCACAACACAGCAACTACATGTAAGTATCCATGATATTATTTCATCAGCATGTACATGTAAGTATTTATACATAATTTTTTTAAAAAGTCATTACTCGTGGTTGTGTATGTGTAAAACAATGTCAAGTAAAATTATATTTCTAGTACCGGGATTGTACGGATGTTCGCTAGTTGCAGATAATACATTTTAAACTACAATTTTTCCAAATAAATTGTTTCCTTTCCGAAAAATATCGGATAAGGATTTTCAGCGACTATTAAATGACGATTCATTACGACCTAGTAAAGTGCTATTTTTCATGCATGGAAAATCTCTATATTCGAGTTTTATTTCTTATTTATATCGAAATTTTCCGAAAGATAAAATTAAATAAAATCGCGTACGATTGGCGTCAATATTGATTGTAGTATGCATATTCAGTAAAACTTTCGATTAAAAATTACTTTTCGAAATACTTATTTCCCTTGGAAATTTTCATAGTGGGTCATTCTTTCGGCGTTTTACTGGCGCGAATAATATTGGAAATTTACTTATGGCGAGGCGGAATTTTACAAATATGTGAAATGTGTATTTTTCGTAGGGTATCCTTTATTCAGTTTGCAAAATTTCAAACATGGCCCCCAACTGCGTATGTATAACCATGTGTGTCACCATACAGGCTGGGGGTGAACACACCTAGATATATTGGCAGTGAAATGTGAAAAGTAGTTCTGCGAAAGTGTAATGTTTAAATTTATGGCTACTTAAGCTGTTTGAAGTTTATTTTATACACTTTAAAGTGATTATTGGTGTAAAGATAATGCATTTACTGTAACTCATAATTATATTGTACCACGTGATTGGCACGATGGTCAAAACCAATGGTCCATTGTTGTGGTTCCTTCATGCTTGTTGCTTGGCTTTGCTTGTGAGGCAAACTACAAATTTGGAAGCTTGAAGTTGTTATGTTTTAATATTTCTCATTTATTTTTCAGCTTATCTGCAATCAGCTTTGTTTTATTACAGGTCGTATAGTGTTTAATAGTGTTGTAGTGAGTTTGTGGAAAGGTATGAATTCCAGCAAAGTACGTACAAATATTCAGCATCAGGAGGACATTATAAATCTTGCCGAAAGTATTTATTCTTTAATTCTTCGAGGAGAGATGAAGCCGTGCAAGGTGATCGAACGAGTTGCAGAAATTATGAAAATTTCAACTGCAACTGTCCGGAGGTAAATGTAAATGTGTTTTTACCACGTGTTTTTGCTGCTTATCCCCAGTAAAAAAAGTGAAAACGAACAAGTATAATTCGACAGTTAGAAATGTGATATTATAAACGTAAAGTTAAATAACAATTACAAAGTAGATGAATGACAGCAGAAATGCAACATTAATATATTCATGTGAGTTTGCGAAGTACATGTCATATCCTAAATTTGACTAATATTAAAAGCTATCTGTACCTATCAGCCATTTGTTTAACCTTTCTTTCATATCTGTCATTGCAACAAGTGCAAATTTGGCAGTCAATAATTATACGTTAATTTTACATGTTTTTATACCACTGTGTAGTTTTGTAATGTAAGCCTAACCTCAAATACATCTGTATGTATCTATTTACACCCAGTCATGTAACCTTTCTTAAATCTGCCTTGATAACAAGTGCAAATGTGCCTGTCAATAATTATACATTAATTTGACACTTTTGAAATCACTGTGTTATTTTGTAATGTAGGCCTAACCTCAAACTTGTGTTCATGTAGTTTTTCATCCCAAGTTACAGTGTTAATTTTTACCATTGTTAACATAACATAAACGTCACAGTTTAATGCTACACCAAAGGTGTTCCAACATATAAACTATAAAATCTTGAAGCTGGTTTTGTTAACTTTAGACCTATAGTAGTGCTTGTTGCCTACATTATTTCGTGATGCAAGTGTAGGCCTAATTGTTTTATTTGGTAATGCTTGCCATCATAAAAATAAAAAAGTATTTACAATTAATTGTCAACAGTTAGGCCTATAGCACAATTCCATGATCAAATTTCGAAATGGATATTCGACAAAACAATTTGCTACCTTTTGAGAAATATCAACAAAAATAGTATGCGTTATTGAGTAGGCAAAATTGTTTGTAATATCTGCTACTTTGGCTGCAAAAATATTGTAGTTATTGAAATTTAATGTAACTGTAAATTACATGTCATAGTCAACACCCCATACTCCCAGAGCTCCTGTTTACTTGCGAGTGCATGTTTTGTAAAGGTTAGATTACATTCCGCAGTGTATGTGTTAAATTAGTTTTTCTAAAGAAGCTGTATGAGCTGGTTTTCAATAAGGGCCGGGCTACAAACGGGCAAACACATTCACAGTTATAACGATAAGCACATACAAAACACAAAAGCACAGTGGCCTGGCTACAATTGATATAACAATAATAATATTAGTTTGTTTATGTTGCTACATTTGTACAACAGAAATTTAGGTCTGTATATAGAGTTGGTAGAAGTTTTTTTCAAAATAAATGTTTTCAATTGATCTGAGACATTTTTAAAATGGTAAATTATTTACATTCCAATTTTTACTTTAAACATTACCAAAAAGCATTACAAGACTTCTGTGGTTGTGATTATCCATAAATAAACAACATAAAATATCTTCCCGGGGAATGAAGTCAAAATACACACTTTCTTGATTTATAAATAAGTTTTCCAATTGATAACATAGTATAAGCATCGGGGATTCTGATTGGATGTTTATTGACACGCAGCTATAGTAACAAGGAAAGTTAAACCAAGTGCTTATCACTATGCACAATAACTTGCCTGTAAGTAATACTTTTATAATTTGTCCTTTACATTATCATTTTGGTATCATTTGTTGATATGTATTGGTTTTACATTAATAATAAGACATTTATTTCAGCTTTGTGTGTGCATGTATGAACCCTTCTGTAAGTATAGTAATTTTAATTAAATACTTTTTTCATATAAATTTTCAGTTTTGCTGCAGTCATTGCAATGAAGGAACCACAACAATGATGAGCATCCATTCACTTTACCTGTAAAATTGGTTTCTTGAGGTCTGTGTTGGTTTGACAAAAAGGAAATGTTACACCCATTTGGGCCACAAGAGACACCGGAAATGTGGCCATCACCGGATCAGCATTTCACTTAGCTAAAAATAATATACATTATTTTTAGAATTATTTTATACAAATGAAGGTGGTGCCAGTTACAAACCTGGTATACCCTTCTTTTACCACTTCAATTCACAGTATAAAGGTTCAGTTCTTTTTTGGAGGGTCTCCGAAGGGTACGAACACAGAGTAATGGTGTCAAAAAAACTATATTTACATATACACAATTGCATTTGTTAATATGTTTATATTTTTAGTGTAAATTATTTTAATTTTATATATATGCATTATAGGCCTATGTTGAAATATATTTATCTCCATTTATAAAGGTGCATATAAAACTATCCTTAAAATGTACATATACATGCACATTTGTATATGTTTTTCTTTTTTATATATTACATATTTTTATTTACTGCCACGTTTGCACCATCACGTTACGTTTATTAGCACCATATACACTTTGCTTGACTCAGATACCCTCGTATTTCCTTGCCTCCCTGTCTTCCCCTTTCCTCTTCGTGAGTCATTATTTTTTTATTTGTCCTTTTTTATTTAAGTCCTTGCATGGCCTCGCTCTGTCTACTATGTATGCTTCAGACATCTGCTACGTTACGCTGCTACCTATGCCTGCAGGATGTATGTTTTTTCCTGATGGCTTAGTTGCACCTAACTTTATAAAACTGAGGCCAAACACAGCTACCATGTTTTAGAGCTGACGTTTTACTTGTTATGCTACAGAGCGATGGGGCACTTAGAAAATGGTGAGTCATGGGAAACATTAAGTTTGCGGTACAGTTTTTAAATATTTGGTAATTTGTGTGACAAGTGATGTTGTACCTTGGGTGTGCGTAGTGCTAGTCTATTTCAAAATCTGAATTCGGCTTCCCTCCCAAATTATTTTTCGGCTTAACTAATGTGTGTCTTTTTTTAATGTGTCGTGTTGGTCCTTGTTCACTTGTTCACCACCAAAGTTTAATGTTTACTTTTTCACAGTTTCCATGGCTCCATCACTAAGGCATTCATTTTTCAATAGTTTGTTGTGTAAAATTCTTGTCTATCGGAGTTGTGACATGACCCAAACAATTATATATGTTATATATTATATATACAGTATATTTTACATATTTATATATGAATATTTTACATGAAATATATACTTATATATACATACATGTATACATATATATGTATATTTTTAATGATATATGTACATATATGTGCAAACATATATATGCATATATATAGTGTTTTATACATAATATATGTTACATGTTTTATATATAATATAGGTGCTACATTTAGCAGTCCTAAAATGTAAACATTGAGTTTATTAACATGTGGCAATCACATGCCAATGTTTGTTTATATGTGGTGGAAGGATACATAATGGACAAGAAAGTAGAAATTTAGCAGGGCTTTCAAAAGAGATCACTTTATCGTGGACGACCTATAATTATCATACAAAACCAATAACAGTTTGTGTTTGTCTTCCGACTTTAAGTCTTGGTCAATCATCATACCTATTTTAATTGGGAAATAAAATAGTGTCGATGCGACTATAAGATTGTGTAGTTTTGTGCAAAATAAAACTTGTATTTTTACCACTTCGATATTTAATATTTTATTCAAATATTGTTTCACATCACAATGATTTTTCAACAACTTTATGGGCGAGCAAATGGTATCTTCAAGAGCATTTTCCACGTCATCTTCTATATCATCATGATGGTAAAATCAAAAATTCACATTTGGAAACACGAAACCCACTCGTGGATACAATAAAGCTTTATTATTGACATGTAGTATTCTTTTTTTCACCACCATTCCCATCTTCACCATCATTGTGTTTTTTCATTTGGCACTTTTGCTCGAATTAAAAATGATGGAGTAAAAAATCTTCTAAATTGGGTTTCTAAGGGTTGTGCCCAAAACACAATACATGCATCGGCGTCACAAACATTACCAAAGTTCTCATTTTCTCGTGGTTTGTCACCCATTTTTACATTAACAAAACACCTTCATAAAGGATATACATCAGGAATATATCTCTATGTCATTACCGATTATTCAACTTCCGATAAGTGAATGTCGGTAAAAGGACATTGAATAATTAGGAAGTAAGGATGGCATTTTCTCAAATAACCCGATACCAAGAAAAGTGTATTGTAAACAAAGTTTTCAATTTTTTAAATTTTTTTGCGAATAAACCAATGTGTTTTCGATAGGCACGATATTCGATCTATAAGTCGCGAACCAACCTCGGGTATCGATTGCTCTAAACTGTAGCATTATCGTCTCTCATGGTTTATATTTCAGATATGCAAAACACTGCGAAAATTTTTCGCTTTTGATCAAACTGGATAGACATTCTTTGGCAGTGGATGATAGTTTGCAATCGTCATTTTCGTTGTTTTCAATTTCGACGAGAAACAATCTTTCAACTCATACTCCACTTTGGTAGGATTCCTTTTCTCTACAAACAAACAAAAATAAGAATCTTCTACAAAAATTAAAAAGCAATCATTTACCACGTATGCAAACTGATTAAAATAGAATTTGCACTTCAACATCTTGTTTGTTTCCTCATCGCAATGCATTAGAAAATCCAAACCGCTTCGAGTATACATATGTGTAGCAATTAGTCTATAGGTGTAATTGTCTTCTAGTTTATTTTTCCTACCGATATGTCTCAACGAATTGATCAAGGGATTCAAGCTGTATACTTGATTTATGTAAGGTAGTCTTGAGATGCTGCCAACATGATTGTTTTCTTGATTTCGTTTTTTGTATATGCAGTCATGAACTATATGAAAATTGATGCGAGCTGTTTTTGTTTTTTCCAGTTTTTTAAATACAATGTGATTTGTAGAAAAATTTGTTCTTACATGAGTTGATGGAACTTTAGAGGACGTTTTGGTAAAACATAGTCCAAGTTGTCATTTAAAGTAACCAAACGCATCGATGGTGTAATTTTTTTTTGGAAGTTGAAAAATACGTACATGAGCGAATTATCAATGTTCATGGCCGGAATGGTCGGATTACGAAAAATGGAAATTTTTTGGTACTTGACTTTGTTGTGGGGTCCTGTTTCATAAGGTTGAATTTAGATTTTTCAGTCAAAGCTGATAAATCACATTGTCCATTGATATCCTGGAAAAATCCTTCATTGAAGTCTACTATATTATTGTAGACAACATCACAATTGAGAATACGTCCAAGTGTATCAGAACAGAAATCTTTCGAGAGAGACTTGAGAAACTAATGCGCAATACTTATTAAGGAGATTCTCATACAAAGATATAGGGTAGGCAATATTTTTAGTCAAGTCATAAATAAATATTACTGTAGTTTACGGATTGAGCATTTTAGTGGTTATACGATTGTTTCAGTCAAGGCTTATCAACATGTTGACGGGGGAGGGGGTATGTAATACGGTTTGAATTCATTTTCGTTGAACTGATTTTCGTCAAATTGTTCAACACAACTATGGATAAATTTTGATTAATTTCTCCAAAATATGTTATCGAAATCTTGCGAATTTAACATGTAAATAATTTCACTCCATTTAGGAGTTTTTTTGGTTCTAAATTGGCCATATGCCACTAAATGAAAAATGGGAGCTCTTAATGATGGGCACAACAGAACTCATTAAATTATCGAATTCATAGCGCACGAATATAGGTATTACATCCACGATTTTGGGTGACTTTTTGATGAGTGGATAATTGGGTTCTTCTGTAGGAGCATGGTAGAAAAATACCAGCAACAATAAGGATATGGTTGTGGTGGCATAAAGGATAACTAGGAGTTCTTAAGAACTCTAAATCAATCAATATGTTTATTTCTTCAACTTTGAAAGCATAACCAACTAGAGGTTTATATCATAGTTTTTTTTTTACTGTATGTGTTTCGCTGGCCAACAGGAAAGATTGTGAATCTGAAAATTTAACGATTCCATTCGGCAATTGACCATTATTGTTGAGCAGGTAACCATGCTCAAAAGTGATACAGGTGTAACGTGAATCATACAAGTAACATTCAACCATGCCTTTCCAGTTTCCCGAGCCGACCTTATCGCCGAGAATCCATTTGCCAGACAAGGCATCAATTTTTCAAGGATCTGGTATTCTTCATTGTCGAATATCTATGAATAAGGATTTGAATTTCGCATCTAGATAATCAAGTATGATTGGTACGAAATCGATGAAATCATCGTGTGTACCCTTGAAATATGTCGCTATTGTGCATAAAGGTCCACCATTAGCAAAGAATTTAATCTTGAAAAAGGGGGGGGGGGGGGGAATACATTCGCAGGTAATTTCCTCAAACAAGTTCCATTGTGTCGGATCGTTGTCGTTTGTAGCCTTTGAATTAAATGGACAACCAAAAATTATTGTGTAATCGGCACACAAATTTGCAGAAATGAAAATTTTCGGGTATTGACAACCACAAATCCACAAGTTCCTATCGTTACTGTCCGAGGTAAGCATCAATTGTCCGCCGTTCTTGGTCATGCAAGTTCGTCGGCCTCTAGGCCTAACTTATAAATACATGCAAACCACTTGCCGGACTCTTTGTTGCAGGGAATTATTTTAATAAGACTCGTTTGGGGATTTACGAACTTGATGTTGGTATCGACATGATGGCACGTGGAACTACTGTCTTTACAGCAACAAGTCATTTAGAAACACATTCGATCAAATTATCACTTGTATATTCATTTTTTATTTTCCAATTGCAACATATCGAAAACCATTAATCTGAAATTTGAGCTATTGAAATTTTGAACTTTGTCGAGACTGAAGTACAAACAAATTATTACTGGATAAAAATTACAATCATCAAAAAGTGTAATTTTTTACTTAAAATAAATTGAAGCAGTTGATTAAAAAAATTACTAAAAAAATATATCTTATTCATTACATGTATACTTGTAATTACAATCCCCTCCTTCAAATCTACCTGCATTCAAAAAATAATTTTATTTCAAAAATAGGAGACACCTAAAACTCTGATATAAGGACTATTGGATAAGTGTTGTACAAGGACCAGGGAATAAGTTTGTTTAGTTACACGAGACATTGCTCGAGTTCTCCATGATCCGCATTCCTCCACCCACCCTCTTACTCTTACTTTCAACAACCAGTCATGTCACAGCATTTCATTTCACCTTCTTTCCCCTCCTTCCAGTTTGGCCTTTATAGTGGCTAAATCCGGGAAAAAGACACCGGTCAATGGTAAGACCCGAATGTGAAAACATCATTCCTCTAATCCAGAGCTGAAGAACAAAAAATAAAATTATTTATTAAATATACCTTATAAAATTTTAATATTTTATAAGTTATGATATATATTATAAGGTATATATTAATAAATAACTTACCTTTTTATTCTTACCAGATTTTTCTTCTGCTCTATTAGCAACGGTGTGATGTTTGTACTTCTGCCTCTCATCCTAAACTGATGTCATTTTTTTTCAAGTTTTCGCCACCATATAGGCCAAACTGTAAGGAGGGGAAAGGAGAAAAAATAAAATGCTGTTATTTGATTGGTTGTTGATGCTAATAGTGGGGTTAAGGAATGTGGATTACTGCACATACACTAGCCACTTTTCTCAGAATTAATTAAAAATATCTTTTCCGGGATTAAACAATGATGATTAGAACACACTTGCAACTTTGCTCGAAACTAATCAGAAGTGGATACAACACACACTTTTGCATGGCATCATAACCAAACAGATAATTGAATGCAAACCTTGTGTGACATCATAATCCAAACCAATGAGTGATACGAGTGTAAACCACATGTGACATCATAATCCAAACCGATGATTGGATCAGTTTGTTCCCCCACTCTTAGTTTCAACAACCAATCACATTATGGTATTTAACTTCCCCTCCTTTCCCCTCCTTCCAGTTTGGCCTATATGGTGGTGAAATCTGGAAAAAAGATGTCAGGTGATGGTGAGAGATGAATGTGGAAACATATCCACCTCAGAGCAGAAGAGGAATCTGATAAGAACCAAATAGAGATTTAATCAATATACCTTATAATATATATATATATATATATATACATATGTAACTTATAAAATATTTATATTTTATAAGCTATATTTATTATATAATTTACATTTTTATTCATACCTGACCCCTCTTCTTCCCTGGAGTGGAGATGTTTCCATGTTCATCTCTCACCATTAACTTATACCTTTTTCCATATTTTGCTGCCATATAATCCAAACCTAAAGAGGGAAACTAAGGGGAAATGAAATGCTGTAACATGATTGGTTGTTGATGGTAGGAGTGTGGGAAGGGGGGAGGGATAAATGTCACTCATGGAAAGCTTGGACAAAATCACATGAAACTAAACAAACTTATTCATTAGTTTCTATAAAACTAATTCATTTCCAAAGTTTGTCTTGTAAATGTAAAGAGAAAAGTACTGTAATTTAGGATGACGTAATGTCATAAACTTTACATCGACTTGGAACCAATACTGTGTTATGGCACGCCTAATCTACTCATCTGAAGGATAGGCTTCATGACCTCATCACTCATACATAGTTTTTTTGGATTTTTTTCAGTTTTTTTATTGATTATTTTGTTTTGTTTTTTTTAATTCTTATGTATAGAAGAGGGTTGTTTCCTTTATTCGAGTCATGAGCTTTGTGATGTTTGGTACGACAATGACAATCTGGAAATATTCTTCGACCAGATTGAGCAACAACAAAAGAGAAATAGATTGCACAATTGGCAAACACAATAGTGTTTCGATGGTGAAATATTTTATTTATTTAAAAAACAATGATGCTTTGTCATTATATTGTAAAAGGAATATTATTACTCCGTCCGATAATATTATATTTTGGCTGTTGGATGTTAACTGGTTTGATAGCAATACCCATTAGTCATGAAATATTTTTTGTTTTTGCCATATCTGGCAACGTGATTCATTTTGCTCATATATTTGCATTAGTTTTTTTTATCCTTTGGGTTGATTGAATTAGTTTTTTATAATATTTATTGTTATTGTAAAGTGATATTATTCAGATAGTGTGTTTAGAATAAACAAACTATGTAATATTGTGTATGTTCATTGAACATTTTTGTAAATTAAAATGTATATTATTTACATAGTTCTTATTTATTGTATATTTTGTATGTTGTTATTTATATAGAATATATATTTTATATTGTATATGTTTATATATATATATATAAATAAAGAGCGAAATTGATTTATTTGAGTCATGAGCTTTGTGGTGTTTGGTACGAAAAGCGAGAACGGCAACTACGACATTTGGGAAATATTCTCCAATGGATTTCCAAATGCCCTCGAAAGGTTAATCACGAAACTGAGTTTTCCATCGAACAGCCCTTCACCCTCGCAAAATTTAATCAGTTTGTGGAAAATACCGAACCTACACAGATTAAAACTTTGTTCAAATTGTCTTCATCACCACCGAGCCAAGATGAAGAAACTTGCCTGCGAAATCATTTTCAAATCCCCCAATCGGCCGAAATCCAAATCCAAAGTTTAATTGAATCTGATATCATTACCTATCATCTCAAAATTTACTTTGGTTGGCGGACCAAATCAAAGTTTTATCGGGGCGAGATCATGCCTGTAGGTTGGAGTGAAGCAGTGGAAATTGATCTCAATCTTTGTGATTTTAAGCTGGTCACCTTGGAAGAAACATTGCGAATCGTTTATTAGATGTATTTTAATAACGAGATAGGGAACCGAAATTCTTTTGATTGTGTATTTGACGAACCTTCACTACTCAACCGTATCGACTCACCATCGAAAATGAAATGTGTGGTTCTATTGCAATATTAATATGCCATCTTCCCAGAATGTTATTCGACTAATTGATTAATGACTATTCTGGTGAATACAAGAGAGTAACTGGTTTAATAAATGGAATCTGGCCTGATAACGTGGAGAAATTGCCCTTTACCGAATGTGTCGCAGCAAGTGAATATTGTTATGCTTTTATCACAGCCAGATATCAGACGGAGCTTCCGTAACTGGTCCCTATGGGTACGACGGGAGTAGTTTCCAGAGCATGCAGCGCACACAGCTTGCCAGGCCGTGCGGGCTCCAGAACCACAACGAGCCACAACATTTACTATGGAGTTGAAATCAATTAAGTGTGGCTCTTCACATTAACAAACAAATTTGTTTTGCAAACCTTGTTCATTTTGCATGGGTTGTACTTTGCCACAGTCGGCAGACAAAATTGCTGGTGTACCACATGAGGTACAACTCCACATTTTGCCCACTCAGGCTCTGTTTGCCATGGTTATTCTTTCTTTGCGAATTCTCAAATTCTGTGCTTCCCTACACGGACATATTACTTCTTCAAAGGGTTTCGTACCTATTGAGGTTTGCACACACGTCAAACATAACTTTTGTATTACGTGTTGTTATCTCTAACAAGTGTATGTTTACAAAAGTTCTGCCAGGTGTCCTGCCAGCAATGGTTTGCTTGTTAACAAACACATGTGCGTGGGAGATACGGTGACCAATGGGGGCTAATGGGGTGGGAAAGAGGGATCGTCCTCCCCTCTCACGATGCATCTGGCCTGCCTGTGAAGGGTTGATGACCCAATGTCACATTTGGCATGCGATGCACACGAGAAGTTCAGCTGGTGGTCGGTGGTGGAGCCTCCACCCCATCACTTCTCCATCGCTGCTGTCCACCCTACAAGTAGTGTGGTGTCGCTCACTGCATTGCATCGCCTGCTGATTGTTGACAAGGTTAACAAACATCCCAAGCATCTGTGTGGCATCTCATAGGCGTCCCAATGCTACTGTTGCCATTGTTGCCTCCTTGCTGTCATCCTAACGCCTTTGCAAGTAGAAAAAAGGTGCGAAAAACTGATATTTCAGAAAACTCTGGAAATCCTTGGAAATTTGCAGAAAATCTCCGAGAGGAATTTATGCTGGAAAATATGGTGGTAGGAGGCCCTACTTGGGCCAGCCACATTGATGCAGTCAAGTGTATGGCGAGGTTGGGAGTACTGTGGTAGGAGATTGGCCCCAATTGGGCCAGCCACTTTGACGCACAGCTGATGCCAGTATAGGTTGGAATGTGATTTTTCTAGAGTGGTGTTGGTGAACAAAAGTAATGAAAATACCTAGGGTGCCAGATGCTGTCAGGCGAGGTCAAAGATGATGCTGCTCCTCTTAACCTCAGGGTTGGAGGCCATCCACCCAGGACATATCTTCTCGCAATGGCTGCTGAATTGTTGACATCCGCCTGCAGATTACTGCTCCAGATGAAGATTGTTTCTTAAACGATAGCCTGTTGGTCGCCTATACACCATTGTTGATGTAGGCGAGAAAAGTTCCTACTCATTACACTCGCATATAGGGGCTGTCAGGGCCTCCCTTAATCCCATACAGATCGGAACCAAACTGATTACACTGAAAATAAGAGCTTATGTACTGGTTGAGCGGGTATTATCAGGGCCTGTGCTCTTAAATGTTCGTGCAGTCGTGAATAAACAACTGACTTGAAAACAAATTATTTATTAAATTACAATTACAACCCCTAATAAGAAGAAATATTACACTAAACACACTGGGTTATTTGGGCAGGCTGTGCGGTGAAACAGTAAATGTGTGTTTCGACAATCAAAACATTTATGTTGGCATTAAGCTCCCCATGGCGACGATAATCCACCGGGGAGTGGATGTGGCTTACCGGGTGACAAGATAGAAAATGTTCCAGATGATTAAGTCTTTTTTTATTACATGTCCAGTTGCAAAATGATGATGGTTGCACGGTGTGCGCGGGAAATGCTGGAGCTTACCGTACGTACTCCATCTCAGTGACTTACTGCTAGCTGACCCAGGGGCTCATCGCGGCTTGCCCTGCCACAGTAACCGGACTACTTTATGAATTTAATTGCATCTTATTACCCTTGTGTGAATGAAAGTAAGTAAATATACATATGGAAACAATACAAATATTCCTGCTACAAAAACACTAGTCAAATGGGATTGACAAAACACTCAATGGAAGATGAAAAATAATAATAACACTTTACTTTACAAACACAACAAAAAAAATAACACCCGCAAAACAAACCATAAATATTTTAATTAACCATGCAATAAATTCTTTAATTAGGACGGAAATGTTCCGGTTCTATACAGTGGCTTAATTATTTCCTCCGCGGCATCATGTGTTGCTATGGCAACTACCAGCTGCACTTGCACCGCCTCTTGCTCAACACCTGGTCGCTCTGGGTGCACACTTGGAGTAGAGTGCGCAGCCGTGCTGAGAGGGTGCAAACAGGGTACAGCTGGACAAACGGTCTTGGTTTGGGGACGTAAACACAGCACTTCCAACCAACATAACCTCTGTTTCAGACCCCGTATTGTAAATACAGGCCTGTACGAATATAGGAATTTTCGAATTGTGTTTAGAATAGCATTGTCATTGGTCAGACTTCAGCACTCCAGACAACTGGCAGGGCGGATGGTAAGCTCCACGTACCCCCCTTGGCAATTCAATCTACACTGCACTTTCTGTCATCACAATAGTTAATGTAATTAAAGAACATTTAAGTACTTTTATTTAACAGAAGGGAGGTCTCTTTGCATCCTGGAGTTGCATACCAGGACTTCACGTGCGAAATGTGTTTTTGTCTAACTCTAACTTAACCTTACTTTCCACAGTAGTGACCCCCCAGTAGGTCCATAATGCCGGGTCCGCTTAACCAAGGGTGTGCATTTTCATGTTCAACAACATTTAATTGTACCTTTGTGGTAATAAAACAGACATACCATAATTAGATGTGTTTTAGTGTATAAACTCTCCTGAGATCATCTGGTCCTATACCCTCATAGCAGTATCAACTTTAAAGTGTACGGACGGAATTGTCTAGCGCACATCACTGTGTGTGGGAACATTCAGATTGTGCCAGTGTGTACCAAAGCCCACTGACACATCCAACACCCTTGCCCAGAAGAATAGAAGAACCACAGAAAGAGACATCACAACCCAAGTGTGTCACGTACCCGCAACAAAACAATCATAATAACCCAGAATTATTTACAGCAATCACAAGAGCCATCGAAGCCGATACAGGTTACAGCCCCGGCCCTATTTCAATGGTTACCAACATTTTAAGGCCTACCAAGTGAGGACCCGAATGTATTCCTTAACCACTGTACAACACATATAGAGAGATACAGGCTCTGGCACCATAGTAGCCAAATTGTATAGGGACTCAATTGGCCGGCGAGGAAAGTAATTGGTGGAAAACTAGCAGTCACTATGGTATTGAATGGGTCGAATTTCTTAACAGCTTTCAAAGTGGATTTGCCAAAACCTACTCCTCATTGAAAGCACTAAGTAGGGCTGTGCTAGAAGTACAAAAAACAGGTGAATCCCTTATCGTGTTTGCTACGAGGAAGATAGAGTAAATCAGAAACTTTCATCCACATGTAAGCGAGCTGAGATCCTCGAAGTAGTTGCGTCAAATGTAAGAGCGGAAAGCAGGCTAGCAATTACACCATTAATTCACAGTAGCACGGATGATTTCATGTGCTGTGCCGCAATGCAGGACCAAGACAGCCGTGAGTGAAACACCACGACTGGAGAGGATGACGGGTAACATTCGCGCCGGAGAAAAGACACAGAGCAGAGGGAGTGGACAGAGGAGCAACCAGCAGTGAACAAGGGAGTAGGTGTGTTCCGGACAAGAACATACCCCGGACCCAGGATGGCAGCGTGGACATCAGCAACCTCGGGTATGGTAGGAGGCCCACGAGAGCCGCCATTTGCATGCATTTATTACAAAGGAAAAGGCAAAATGCATTGGCACAATCAGTGCCCAAAATGCAACCAACCACAGAATATCAACAAACCACCGATGGGAAACTGACCATTGGGGTAGGTGAGCCAGATGCTTACTACCCCAGGGCAAAGGGCCCCCATGGTACAACGCCTCCTCAACAAGCACAGCTGGCAGAAAAAATTCAGCAACTAATCATACAGCAACTCAACAAAACACAAAACAGATTGATGTGAATTGCAGTACATTTAAATCAGCAACCATGTCATCCATTGATATACAAAGCTGCCAGTCATAATTTAGTGCACATCGGATTCGTGGACACAAGCTAAATTACACCGAGTACACAGGTACTACACCTCGCAATGAAGCAGACCACGGGGGGATCAATGGGAGAGACACTGAAAACCGTCCGAATTAGAGATGTGGACACCATCACCACAGCACTCGTGTCTGCTGACCTACAGGAGGATGTCATCTTCGGTATCCCCTGCTCAGCGAATAAAAAGCCAATGTTGAGTCATCCGCCTGTAGAATCCATTTCGGCCTGAAGGAAAGGCGAATGGTGTAAGACAACAAATCCCGATCCACTGGTAACGAGCCCAAAGTGCAACTAAACGAACTTGATCATGTGGTCCCTCCAGAATACAGGAGATGGTGCAATGCATGCTGGACAAACTACACATTTTTGTGGCAGGAGACCCACCACATCGAACGACCATCGGTGAGCATTATATTCCACTGGGCCATGACTGACCTATCTACCCTGGACCCAGAAGTTACCAGCAACATCAATACACCATCAATAAAGATCTAATTGAAGAAATGCTAGCTGAGGGTGTGAGTGAACACACCCACAGCCACTACAACAGCGCAATCACCTTGGCACCCAAGAAAGAGGGGACATGGCACTTCTGTGTGGATTTCAAAGCAATCAACCAAATCACACTGAGCGCCCTGCCTCCATATATAAGTGTAAAGAATGCATTGCATACCTTGAGCAAGGCTAAGGTCATGACATCATTGGATCTGCATGGCAGGTACTGGCAGGTGCCAATAAAACCTGCAGACCATCACAGAACGGTGTTCACTGCCCCAGATGGGAGAGGGTTCCACTTCTGCACAATGCTCTTCGGCTTGAAGTGCGCACCGGCACTTTTCAGACAATGATAGTCGAGGTACTCGACATTGGAGATTTTCCCTCGCCCACTTGGATGGCGTGGATATCTGGTCCGAAACCTGGGATGGCCACATCCAACACCTGTCACTAGTCTTGGAGAGACTAGCCATCAACAAGTTGTCGTGTAAGAACCACAAGTGTCACATTGGCCATCCATGCATACAATTTCTTGGGCACATGGTCGATGAGCACGAAAGCTGGCCAACACAAGAGAATTTAGCCCTCATTAAGGACTACAAGGTGCCACAGATGAGGAAGCAACTGAGGAAATTATTCGGGTTGGTGAACTGGCTGCAGGAAAACATACAGGCTTTTGCAACCTTAACCGCACCACTCACCGAAATGTTGTCACCCAATGTAAAGTATGTTTAGACAGCGGAACACAAATCAAGTTTTCAAGAGGTAAAAAGCAATTTCAGGGAGTGCAAGACATTGGCTCGACATGACCCAAGTTGCCGTTTATATCTTCAGACAGACGCAAGTGAGAAGGGCTTGGGAGTAGTTCTTCGTCAGATTGGAGATAACCAAGAGAAGCATATCATTGAATAAAGCAGTGCAAATATCGGGGCAACAGAGGGTAGATATGACTTGAACAAGCAAGTGTGTTTGGCCGTAGTGTGGGCCATGAAACAGTACAGGGCATAACTAGAGTACCAACGATTCACACTACGAACTGACAACTGGTGCTTACTCTGACTTCACACCATGAATAAAGCCATAAGCAAATCAGCATGCTGGGCACTCCTCCTCCAAGTGTACTATTTCGAGGTGGAGCACATACCAGGAGCTGAGTATCAGCTAGCAGACGAGCTCTCACACATGCCAGGCGAAATGGTAGCGGTGGACCAAGAAGAATGGGACGACCTACTTCCCCCTACCACAGCCAACCGCCCAACATTTGGTGAGGGCCGCGTGAGCTGTGCTGCCATCTTCAAGGCTCCTGAGGAAGCAGAACTTGAAGTCGACGACTTGCAGGACAGCATTTAACTGCACAACTACAGTGTACAGACACCCAACATTGTGTCACCTCCATCATGCAGAGTGAACAGGAGTGGTGGTGAATGAACGGCATGTGTGTTGAAACACGACCGCATAGTCCTGAAGCAACCTGGAAGCTGTATGTGCCCAAAAGTGCACAAGCACAGGCACTATATCATGAACATGATACACGATTTGCAGACAAACATGGCACATCACAAACCACAAGGGATGTGCAGAACCATTACCACTGGCCCGGCATCACTAGAGACGTCCGGCAATATGTGAGGGGATGCATGAAGTGTAATCTCTGCAAGAGTAAGAGAGTAGATGGAGTGACACAACAACAACCAGGGAAGCCGCAGTAGCCATTTGAGTCCATCTTGCTGGACCTGATGGGGCCATATCCGCGCACCCCTAACAGAAAGAGATTCATTCTTGTGGTGAGTGACTCGTTCTCGATGTGGACGAAAGCATACACAGTTTCCAGTGCACAAACACACAACATAGCCCGTGTACTCGAGACCGAATTCTACCCCCTATGGGGTACACACACACCCCCTTAACAGACAATGGTACACAATTTATGGGGAAGTATTGGAGAGAATTGTGTACCAGGTGGGTAGTCCAGCATCATACAATCGCGGTGTACCACCTGCGGGCCAACCCAACTAAGAGGAGGAATCAAGACCTCAAGACTCAGTTGCGCCTGCGGGTAGGATCAAACCACACAAGTTCTGCTGAACATCTGCCGCTGCCTTGTTCACAATCAGACGGAGGGTGAACCTAGCCACAGGTCAATCACCAGCCGCCATTCTGTAGGAGAGGGAGCTGCCCCTCCCTGAGGAATTCAGAATCCGACAGGCAAACAGCGACACAACAGAAAGCACAGCAGGCAGGTGACAGCGCCGAGAGCAAGACTCGGAAAATGCACTCATTCACCAGGATAGTTACATAGGACAATGGGTACCAGCAACAACATGCCCATCAAAGTGGCTCAAGTTTGGACAACATGTTTACGTCCATGAGCACAGGCTGAGCAGCGCAAAGCGCAATTTTTGTGCAGGGTTTGCCCATAAGTGGAGCAGACCACATGTCGTAAAGTCGCTGGGGTATACAACTTATCCTAATCAAGGTCAGTAGTATGTGCAAGGTGGCCGTACACCTCGATGACCTACACCTAGCCATGCAAGGACTCAGCGCACAAACTCCTGAGCAAGACGAACGGCCCAATTGCCAAGAGCATGTAGCAGAAATGCCCAATGGCGAATCAGAGGCAAGCTCAAGCACAAATGGGAGTGATCTTCCACACCTTTTTCCCACTGCCACACCCGTCAGTCATACGCCCATAAGGTTGGCAGGGGAAGAAGAGGAGCAAGAGGAAAAGGAAGAGAAATGTATCATGACATAAATATAGCAGGCGTTGCAAAACGAAGTGAGCAAGCCCGGAGAGTCACGACACCCAGTGAAGAGACATTGCCTTCAGAAGATGTCGCACAAAGCAAGTCAGTGGGGGCAACTGCGGGCTCGATCAACTCACAGGGAAGCTGCCCACAAGACTTCGCCACGACGCCAGCAAAGACTACAATACCAGCTGACCTCGCATCGGAGGACCACATCAGGGGTACAGGTGAAGGTTCATCAGAAGGAACATCAAGTCCAGCAAGGGACAGCATATCTTTCCCCTTGCCAGAAGAAGTATCATCGATAAGTCCTAAGAGCAGCGACACAATCAGCAGCAGCGACACAATCAGCAGCAGCGACAATGAGTCGACGGAACAGCAGGTGTCGACCCCTCTCTGCCGCTCCAAGCATAAGCAACTGCATCGGCTGGTGTGCACCACTTGCGACGGGAACAACCCCCTTCAGCGAGCACGGGCAGCAACACTTCACCATCAGCAGGGTCATCGACCTGGACCATCAGCAGGCAGCACAGTACAGCATCACTGCAGGACTTACAACCTGTGACCCCGCAACCAGCTGCGACTGCCAACATCCTGTTGCGACGAGCGGTGTGGCAGTCCCTTGGATGTCTTCGATGATCAAACGGTCACCAGAGAGGGGCGTTTGACTTGTTCCTGATGTCCACGCATCCCTTGTGCCCATTTGTTCCATCACAGATGCATCAACCACACAGCAATACTCGACCAGTCAACATTAGATGGCAGTCTCGATCAGTGCAGGTCGACAAGAATGACGTTTTCACTTATCTTACCGTCCTGTAACTCGTGGCTGCGGGACATAATATTAAAAATTCTCACAAGAGGTAACTCTCGTTATGAATGGATATGTGACCTAAATGAGTGTGTTCTGTGAATCCACGACTGTTAGACGCAACAACCATGGGAGGGAATACTGGGAAGAAGCGGCGCCGCTTATTCTTATGGCTTTATGATAAACGCGATATCAATGGGCCCCATGGCCGTGGCTCCAAGTAGTGTCAAAATACAGGGATTCACATTCCCACACAAAGTGTAAAGGGACGAGCGGCTCCCTAGCCACATTCATTGATAGGATCATTTTTAGGCATTTTTAGCTGTGATTACACCACAATTAACTATAGAAACTGCCCGCTCCAGCATAGAGAGTAGATAATCTACCATAGAAGACAAGGTGTAGCTCCGCCCCTGTGATGAAATCCTTGTGCCATCACAACCATATGCATTCCTGTAATTATAAACATTACGGCACATGCCGATTTTAATACCTAAATTATATGAGTGTACATGTAATCATCTAACAAAAATCAGCCACCTGAGACATCATATCATTTAATATCACCCTTCAAGTGAGGTGATATACTCGTTATGTCACCTTATTAGCCATATCTGGGGCTCCGATGTCCATGGGTATGTCCTGAATGTATTTAGTTTAGTAATCATAATTATGTACAATGTCAGTTTCATCAGTCATGTTAATAATTAAGTTCCATTTTTTCATGTTTTCATTTTTGGCGCCAGATTCGCCAGACGTGCGGAGAAGCCGATGCATGTCGTTAGTCAGGCTTCAGCACTCCAGACAACCAGCAGGCCAGATGGTAAGCTCCACGTACCCCCCCCCCCCCCTTCAGCAATTCAATCTACACTGCATTTCCTTTCATCGCAATAGTTAACGAAATTCATGAATATTTAAGTAATTTTATTTAGCAGAGGGTAGGTCTCCCAGCATCCTGAAGTAGCATACCAGGACTTTACATGCGAGATGTGTTTTTCGTCACTATAACTTAAGGCCTACATCTTATTTTCCACAGTAGTGACCTCCAGCAGGTCCAGAGTACCAGGTCCGCTTAACCAAGGGTACACATTTTCATGTGCAGCAACATTTCATTGTACCTTTGCGGTAAAAAAACAGTCATACCATAATTAGATGTGTTTTATTGTATAAACTGTCCTGAGGTCCTGCACTCTCATAGCAGCATCGACTTTAAAGTATTTTTCAGTGTATGTTTTGTATTTACGGAGACTGCCTCCCTCAAGCAGAGTAAATTCAGTGATAATATAGGCATGCGAAGTGGCTGACAGCTTCGCCCCAAATGAAATATTTTACATTCAACATAATTTAACTGACAGTTAAATTTGTTCTCCTTCATATTGACAGCATATCCAGAGTCGCCGTAGGCCGTCGGCCGTACGACCCCATTCAACATCGTTCTCTCTACTGAATGTGATGCCGGGCACATCACCAGTTCATGTTCTCCACCTGCTCCCAGGTGGGACACGAACACATCCCAGCACCTCTGGAGGCTCATTATGTCATGTACATTTATTAGCATTTAGCACCAGTGAATACTGCTTCAATTGACTTCCCGACGATTATAATTGAATCTTATTACGAACATAACAATGCCTTGTTATGGCAATGTTCAACTCTAAAACATACATCGCTGTGGTGGCTACCTCGCGAAATATGGCGACATTTACTTGCGTTTTCTCTTAGGACAGAATCACCATTATAATGCAGTAAGTGTTAGCACATGGGTGTGGGGAGTTGATGTTATATCGCTGTTTATCAAAAAGGTGGTTTTTTGTGTTTTCGCCAAGCTTGGGGGGTGGGGTGGGGGTTAAAATTACAAATTTTTTTAATTTATGTTATATATACATACACACACACGATCTCTTTCTTTCCTCTCCCCCCCCCCCCCTAAATTTTCCACATCTCTTCTAACCTCTCTATATCTCTCCCCCTCCAACCACTTTTCCTTCTTACCCCATCCAATCACCCTCTCTTTCTATTTCTGTGTGAGTGTGTGAGTGTGTGTGCTATCGCGTGTGAATGCTCGCACACCGGAAATAAAATAAAAACTTGTGCTTCATAAAGGTGTATTTATAAATGTGTTTTTATTTCTTAAATACCTCATTTTTTATATACGGAGTGCTGTGTTCACTCTCTTTCAATGGGCAAACCAGGGTTGCTAAATAAAGTAGTTTAGTAGATCACAGCAGCTATGTGAAATATGTACAAACATTTGAGAAACTTTACAGCCACCGTAAAGTTATTAAGATCCAGCTACAACCATCGTAAGCAATAACAATAAAGAAAATTGAATGTATACTTGTAAATGGAACCAGCTACAGCACAACATAACAGTATAAGATTGCGGCTTTATCGCGGTAGCTGCGTTAAGAGAATTTAATATTTTTAATTGTCTTAAGTCGAGTTCTACGCTGGCCAATAATGAGACAACATTTCAATCCACGTGAATCAGTTCAATGTAAGCTTGTAACAAGAACATAGTTATTAAATATACTTTGTGGTACAATTCAGAATTCCGTTTATTTAAATGGTCAACATAATTATTAATATGCATACCACATTCCAAAACACAATTCCCGCTAAACTTTTTTCATCGCAAGTAGAAAAACAAAAATAAATGTCAGGTTAGCCACCACACTGTAAATAACCATGATACATTTACAGTCTGTCTTCTTTGTGCTAGTTTTTCATTAGCTGCATAACAGTTTTCTTACTATTGGTGTAGCGAGTACATTTTCATTCTCCCACAGTAACGCCACTGTTATTTTACTACGGGAATGCTATGGTCATTGTATCCTAGGCTTTAGGTAGACAATAGACGTCCACCCATAGGTGGTGGGGGGCTATTGTAGTAGTTGTTATAGCTTATGGTGCTAGGTAGTGCTGCAGATGAAAGTTACTATAATCGGCACTAGATAGCAGCGGAAAAATACAAATGTACCTAATAGTTTCCACTCCAGCCGCCAGATCATGCTGTTTAAATGAGGCAAAGATAACTGTGGTGATTAACCTTCTGTTACATATGATCGTGGGTTCACACTTCCACTTTTTAAGTAACAGGAAACAGGTTGACATGACACTATTGAACATTGTGTAATGGTGGCATGAGGATTAAATATTGCGCAAATGAAGAAACAATTAGTGTGTTTATGGTAACATTTAAATCTGGATTGAACATGGAGTGGACTAAAGAATTCAGATTGAAATGTTAGGAGAAACACATCCGTACTGGACTGAAGTAGGAGTGGAGTTAGATAATCCAGTCCAGTTGTCGAGGTGGACTAGAATGAAGAATTCGGATTGAAATTTTACTTTAAACACTGCTCGAACTGAAATTAGAACAAATAAGAAGTGCCTACAATATTGACTCGTTAGTTTTGTTATGAAAGAGGTTAGAATCGTTCTGAGACCAGCAAAGTTAGTGATTTTTGGAAGTGAAGTGAAAAATAAATGGCCATGAAGGAACTGAGAAACATTTGGATGGAGAAATGTGCAAAATAAATTTTATATTACATTTGTTGAATAGTTCTGCCAGTCGCCTATAGAGTGCTTATAACCCATTTCAATCCTCATTCAGTCTTGTTTACATTTTAATCCATGTTAGAAACTTTACCTTAAACACTTAGAGCCTTATTCATAGTCGTTTTTAGTCTGGACTAAGCAAAGATCATCCTCCGACCAAAATGTTTCTTATTCAGAAAGCATTTTTATTGCTAGTCCGAGGATCATCTTGCTTTAGTACTGCCTAACTTTTAGGCCGGACTGAGGGTAGGATTAACAAAGTGTTAAGATCAAAAATAAACATGGCTAACATAAATATGACAGTTTCGTTATTATTACATGCCAATGAAAACCAGACTCTGCTGGAAAAGTAACAGTCATTTCACAGTTACTCAGTCACAGTTGTTCACAGTCAATGGTGCAAAATGGCATATAAAATGACAGTTACACAACAGCAGTTTTGCAGCTGTCAACTGCAGTATTAAAGTTGATCAACTGTAACTCTATAGTTGACAACTATTAAACTAAAGTTGGAGACAATAATATTAGTGCTGCTGACTGTGAAAGCGCAGTTGGGCGACTGTAGTCTTCGATTGTCAACTGCAGAAACAGCTGAAATAACTGCAGTACCTAATTGTTACCAACTGTCAAACCACAGTTGGATGACTGTTGTCTTACAGTTGTTGCTCACTTGACAACTTCAGTAGTTCAGTTATGTAACTGCTGTTTTTCAGCCAACAACTACCATTTGACAATTGCCTTGTGTGACTGCAAGTCTACAGTCAGGAGCTTCAGAATTGTAGTTATACAACTGTCCACAGTCAATAGCCATAAAATTGTTGTTACCTGTGGTCGCGCAGTTAACAGTTCCGATGATAAAGGAAGGTAATAGTAATTTAATTGTAAACAGCCACAATCTTGCAGTTATAGACTGTGAAAGCAAAGTTGCCAACTCTGGAATTGCAGCATAGCCGCAAATGGGCAGTCATTTTTGTGAAATAACTGCAACCATGCAGTCAATTCTTGCAAAAGTAACTGTGAGTTGCCTGTTACAGTTCCAGCAGGATTGACATAATAAAACGAAACCAGGCCATGTTAGCAGTGCATAGGGATGTGCTATGAAAATTAATCACATGAATATGGAATAATAAGATATTAGTATATTAATTATATCGTCAAATCTGTATTATTGTCTTATATTAGGGATGAGCGTTATTTAATTTAACTGTTACAAAAATATACCGTTTCAGTTCTTATTCCCAAGACCAATAAAACTCCTACCAATAACGGATTATCATTTAGCACTACCTAGCGGAACAAGTAACAACTGTTCAATCATAACTCCTTTACAACTTCCTAAAGTAACGCTTACATGAAGGCTTTGAATCTCCTGTGCCAATTATGTTCTGTAAACCGTTCTCAGTTATTCAATAATGGTTTAGAATTCCTGGAGTTTCAGTACTGGAGTCACGAAAACGGTTTACACTTTCGGGTAGATTTTTGAGTGGAGTTGTGAAATAATTTCGACAATTTATGAACTGCCACCGCCTTTTCTATCGTTGCCGAAGCTCAGAGTGGGAATGTGCTCGGGCCCTTATACCACCTAGGCGGTTGCAGCATTTGTATCTCTCTGCGGGCTAGAGGAAGTTTCCCTCCCCAGACCACAGGGAACACATAGCCCACAGATTAGGACATCCTGCACGTCCCGGCCTAAACTGCTTAAAACAAGTGAAATATTGAAGTTTTTTCACTTTTGTTAATGAAGAAATTATATCATGTAACATTTGTGTGCAAAAATGTTAGTACAAGAGCAGAATAAGTAATTTACGCAAACATGTTTTAGTTTAACCCCCGGTTTCTTTATCCTCAATTCTCACAGGAAGATCACAAAGTAAATGTCCACCGCCAGTTTAAGTTTGCTTGTAATAAATATATAATCTACAATCTTTGGTATAGATATTGGTCTAAGTTAACAACAGGTTTTTATAAACAATATACCGACTCTCCATTAAATGTAAAAATTATGATTTATTTAAAAATAGTGTCATTGATATTTCTTTACTTTCATCTAAATATCGCATCTCATAGCATAAAATATGGTATTCACGTGTTTTCCATATATATATATATATATATATATATATATATATATATATATATATATATATATATATATATATATATATATATATATATATATATATATAATATTAGAGCGGATTTCATTATAACAAAATAGAAGTTGGACAGTAAAAGATTATATATTGTTACATGTCGAATAACAGTTAGGCAATAACTTAATTAAATAAACATGTTACCCACAAATAACAATAACGCTTATGTTAACGTAATATAACTGTTTAGCTCATCCCTACCATATATTATGCAGTCATAATACATAGTTAAAACGAATAAAGTGTTGTTAGATGCTCATGATTTGTTAATATGAGCAGGCATTACAGCACATTACCTAGAACATTGCTTGAAATGGAAATAATCGATGTCCAATCTGCCACCGAACCCCTCATACGCCACCGAATGGCCTGTGTGTTGAGAGACTGGGAGCCTATACTCCCATAACTCATAGGGTGTTTGTAAAGACAAAATGTACCCCGACACATACTCAAATCATTGGGTAAGGCGGCGGGGCGCCGTGTGGCTGTGGTTTCTTGGGCACTGAACCCGTGTTAAGGCTGTTTAAGTTGTTGCCTATTTTTATATTAAGTTATGTGTGGTTGTATTCAGCTGGGGAGTGAGGCTCCTCTCCAGCCTCACGGCTGGAGTAAATGTTAGTGTCGTGACGTCTGTCTAATATATTGGTCTGTTGTTTGCAAGTGCGCTAATTAAACTCACATTTTTTGTATAAGTGCATCCCTAGTAGGCCAGGGGCAGCCCACAGAGTACGTTTCATTGCTTCAATGTGTAGTGTAGGAGAGAATTAAATAATTCATAGACAAACGTGATTGCGCTGATGGCTCTTACTTAATATTATATACTTATGAGGCACTGCTGTATTGGTGCTAATAACACTTAACTTCGATACCTAATCATGGTCTAAGGTATGTTATATATAATTTTCCTATTCTGCCGTTTCTGTGTAAAATGTATTTATATTTACAAAACTTATACTTTTATTGTCAATTTACTACTCCGTTTAATAATAATTCTTTTTTCATAATTTATATTAAAATTATTGTAAATTACTATTAAAATTGAAAAAAAAAAAAAGAATTTTTTTTGTAAGTTAAGTTTAATTAAGGTATCGCTATCTAGAAATGAAAGTTTGCAACGTACATGCTAAGTAAATAATTGTGTAGGATAATGATATTTCGACTAAAGTTAGTCCTATTCTGTTATGGGTTTATTAATACCATATAGTTAGTCCACCCTTAGTCCGGACTAACCTCTTACCAACTCCGAGCAATACCATATCTGAGTGATCCTTGGACGAAGCTATGACTATGTCGAAACGAGTTCACTCCGAGTTCGCTAAGTGTTAATTCCAATCCAAGTTCGACTCAGTCCGAAATTTTTCTTTAAAAGCACTAAAGAAAGTACATGAAGTACGTTTGTGTATTTCACATGTCCTCTATTTTTAAACCATGATTCGTGCTTTTAATTCTTTAATTCAGTATTTTATTTTAGACTTCGAGTTTTGTGATATTTACTTGCTGATTATGCAGCAACCTAAGGCCATAAGAATTTTGAGTCATGTTTATTTTTGTAAAATAAATTAATAAATAGAAGTTCTTTACCCGTGAACCTGCCAAACAAAATAGAATAAACTATACGTAAATAATAGAGTTTGCACACGTGTATTTCATAGGCGTGTGATTAACCAGTTATGAGCAGATATACAATGAAAACAACTAGTTTAATCTGCATTTTTTCTCCTCTAGCGAACCCACAATCTTAAGTGTTTGCTCATTGAATAATATTCTGCTATGTCATAGGCTAGGTTTTATAAAAAAGCACAGCACACTGTTATTGGAGTCATTAATCACGTGCTGTTTTCAAGTTCTTATAGTAAAATAAGTAATGGAAGAGCTGGATGGAAATCAAATTTTGGCAAATGCCCTTGCACAACAGGTGAGTAATTAGTTAACGCCTTTATACAAATCGTTATACAACGGAATATATTACATTGAACGTACTGCATCTGTTATTTCATTCCGTTAACGGAAAGAAGCGCTTTGATAATAAACCCAGCATTACATAAATTAATTTCGCATTGTGTATAAATTTTACTAGTTGCCAGTGTGCTTATAGTATAAATAGCATTAAATAAGGCTTATTGGGTGATTCTCGGAGATTCTGTTGATCTAAAGAATACTATTAGAGGATCTGATGCGGGCAGTTGAGGGGAAGCAGGTAGATGACTGCTTCATAGATTTTGAGAAAACATTGTTAAGATGCTGCATGGGACATTGATGAGAGTGGAAGAGCTGATACCAGACAAGAGGGTAGTGAAATAGATAGGGAGACTTTCTCAGGGGGCGAAGGCAGAGGGTGAAAGTGGGGGAAGCAATATCGCGGGAAGGGGTGGTTACGTCAGGGGTGCCACAGGGAAGTGTGCTGGGTCCTTTGTTGTTTACCATAATGGTAAATGACATGGGTTTGGGGATTAGGGGAGAAATAAGACTATTTGCAGACAATTGTGTTGTAGATATATGCAGAAGTGGGGGCGTGGGGAAGGGAAAACTTGCTGGCTGACATTGACAAGATATGGTTGTGGACCAGAGAAAACAAAATGAAGATAAATGTAAGAAAATCTAAGGTATTGAGGTTTACAAGGAAGAAGGTGATAAACAGGGACATGTACAGATGGGAGGGACAAGAGATAGAATAAACAGCAGAATATAAGTATCTAGAGATTGTATTAAACAGTGAGACCTCAAATGGAAAAAAACAGGTAGAGAGGGTTATTGCAAAGGGAAGAAGGGCTCTGGGTATGCTGGGAAGGGTGCTGAATGGAGTTAGCTGTGAGGTGAAGGAGAAGGCGTATGGCACAATGGTACGGCCAATGTTAGAATATGCTGCAGCAGTATGGGACCCATATGTGGAGGTGGAGGTGCGAGAACTGGAAAAGGTGCAGAGAAAGGCAGCAAGATGGGTGAAGGATAGGTGGAGAAGGCAGGGGCAAGTTGATAGGAAGAAGGGAACTATAGGCTATCAGTGATGATGAAAGAAATGGGGTGGAGCTCATTGAAGGACAGGAGGAAAGTTGAACGGCTAGTCAGGATGTATAGGATGGTGAATGAAGATGGAGGATGGGGAGGGCTATACTGCAAGCTAAGTAAGGGGGTGTTTAGAGGAAGAGGAAACAACAGTGAGAAGCTTCAGAGGGTGTGGAGGAGACTGGAGCGGGGTAGGCAGTCCATGCTTGTGAGGTCTGTGAGGGAGTGAAATGTGTTGAGTGAGGATTTGGTATCTGTGAGGGAGGTTGGAAAGTTCAGGAAGGGAGTGGAAGAGGAGTTTAGTCGGATAAGGGAAAGGTGAGAGAGTTTGCCACCGAGTGGTAGCCTAATTCTGAGTGTATTATTATTATTTATTTATGTATTATTTTAGAAACATTCATTATGTGATTGTCCCTAGGTTTCTGTGAAACAAATGATACAATCACTTTGTTTGAATTTACCTACAAAGTGGCCGTACCGGGCTTTTTGTCCATTAAAAAGTGTGCTTAATGTGATGACATTATGCTGTTGTTGGAATTAAAATCAAGAGGATAAATGCACCCTTCAGTAGCCTCTTGACCAACGGCACGGACAATGTTTTGTATGTCACCACATCAAATTCTTGCCTACTTATTGCTTTTGAATATTAAATTGTTTGTAGTTACCAAGAGGCACCTCATTATAATTGCAGTTTATACTATTGCCCAGGATTTTAAGCAGAGGAAACTGTAAAGTAAAAACCCTAAAAATAATTTTTAAAAATCACTAAAAATGTTTGTGTAGTTCCAGAAAAGTTCATTGATGCAAATCAGCACAACTCATTCAGGAAGAGGGTCAACTGTGCTAAGGCAGTTTCAGCCAGAGACTTATATGAAAGTATATGCAAGGAGGAGTGAGGCAGATTCATAGTCAGCAGGAAGTGGGTAGTCAGTGAGCGTGTAGGTAGAAACTACTGTATGTGCATTCTACAGACCAAGGCAAGAGAATATTAGAGGATTTGCTAGGATGGGAGATAGCTGGCTGTTTGGAAGGAGGTTGGATTGTTCAGGAAGGACAGGAATAGTAACCAAAGCAAAGAGGGTTGGGAATGTAAAGGTGCTTAAGTGGAACAATTGGGAGAAATGTTGACCACTGAAGCAGAGCTGGGAGGTCTGGCTACTCAAAGGAGGGGGGAGGCAACCAGTGTAGGGATTGCATTAACTTAATTGGAGTTAATTGTAGAACCGTACACAACACGTTGGATAGCTTCTGGGAAAATGGTTGAAGGATATAGGGTTGATACAATCATAGCAGCGGAGATAAAACTTAGTGAGGAAGTGTTAGTGAATGCAGACTAGATAAATTTACAATCTGCATAAGAGAGAGGGACAAGAAAGGAGGGAGAACAAGAGTGTGCATAAGGTACAGCCTGAAGGGGTGGGTTTGTGTAGTGGCTGAGATAAGAGGGAAGAGTACCCACATTATACTGATAGCAGTGTACAGGTGCTTGGCCGGGGGTGGCAGACACTCCAGTAAAGTTAGATTCGAATCTCAGATTCATTTTCCCAAGTACACTTGAAAATGTAGTGATCCACAAGTAAACGTCAAAACCTAGTGTATACTACCTTTACCTTGACTAGTCAAGTATGCATTCTTCCGGGACTTTTTTCCCCATTTCGCATACTTATGCTAAGACTTTGTTGCACTTCTGCAAGTACACTTCAAAACAGAGTGCCAGATAAAAAAAAAATTGCACACTTGTGCTAACATTTTATGTTAGGCACTACACTTCCACAAGTAAACTTAGAAACCTAGTGTATACTGTGAGTATGCATGCTTTCCTTAATTTTTTTTTAGTTTGGTTCCTGTGTTGTGGTTACTGTGTTAAGATTTTTGTTACACTTGTAGTGCTGCGGGCACTCCGCCAGTTCTCCAGTTCAGAGAGAGAACATTTTAACGAAGTATTTCCACTACTTATCAGGTTCTGCTGTGCCTGCAACAGGAAGCTGTATCTACTCTAATACTGCCTGCGGTGATTTCAGCACAGCATGACTGTGATTGCTAACTACTTTTGACAGGAAATACGTCATGTTTTTCATGATATTTTAGTCCCATGACTCCTGGAATCACGCGCTGTATCACGTATTATTTTTCCATCACTTGATTTCGATATTACACTTTGGGGCCATGTGCAAAGTTCCAGTTCATTGGCTGGCGCCCTAACCTTGCTCTTTCATTGATTGGCAACTCTTCTCACCCTAACTTCTCATTGGTGGGAGACTACTCATGCATGACTTCTTGGTGGAGGGAGACTTCTCCCCATTACACTCATGTTGCTTTATTATGCCATGTACGGCCTGAGGACGCCGGATTTCAGTAGAGGACACCAGAGACTGCACATCACCACCTGAGCTGCGCTGAGACTCCACCCTCCTTCATCACCGTGGCTCTAATATGTTCTTGCTTCCATTCAAACTCTTAGTTTGTTTTATAGTGACAATTCCCATGTCGTCTTCTGCAACACCGCCAAGTAAGTAGATGTACAATTAAAAGTGTAACCGTTTCAGTGCTTGATGTTATTAAATGTGTTAAATTGACTTAGATTATTTCTTATTGAGTGTATGTGCTCAGCCCTAGACCGCTCGGACAACACACACTTAAACAAGTACACTTAAAAATCTAGTCTATAACTTGACTACAATCGAGTATGCAAACTTTTTTGTATATTTCTTACATTTTACATACTTGTGCTAAGAATTCGTTACATAGTAGTTCCCCAAACTTGGAGTGGTGCCATAGTTCAGTGACACTGGACAGAAAAATATTTTGTTCCTTGAAAATGACAAAGTGTACTGCATACTTGAATAGAGATATTTTGTTTACTACTGAATGCTCTTTGCAGAGGTATATCAGATTCATTGCCACCTCGTTTCGTTTTCAGTCAGTAGGTCACTGAAATTGGAGTCATTTTTGAAAGGGCAAGTATAATGCACAAATATAATATTTTCTTGTAAGTTTTGCATAATTGTACTAAGATATTCTGTTACATATTAAACGCTTTATATTAAGAATTATTGGATTCAGTGTGGAAGCGTTTAGTTTTGGAAAAGTAGTTCTCCGAACTTGGAGTAAGTTCAGTGACACTGGACAGAGAACTTTTTTTCCCCTTGAACATATCAAATTGTACTGCATAAGTACTTGAATAGAGATATTATGTTATCTACTGAATGCTCTTTGCTGAGGTATCAGATTTATTGAGATCTCATTTGGTTTTCAGTCAGTATGTCATCAAAACCTTTAAGTACAGGGTCACTTTCGTAGTTTAACTGCTGATCGTCTAAACTATCACTTTGAATTTTGGTAATATTTTGTTTGGTTTTTTTTTGGGAGTTTGCATGGCAAATTGTCTAGTCTTACAACAATCATAATTTAAAGTAAATTTACAGATTAAGTAGGTACTATATAATTTAGGTACATATAATATCATTGAAAAATAGTTAACATATTGAACTGTAATATTATGACATTACAGGAGGTCCCTCCTGGGAGTGAATTAAGTTAATAGGCACGTTAAATTATGGAAGAGCAAATTAAATTTAAAACAAACATGTATAAACAATAATATTGAAAAAAATACGAACTCACAGTTTATCCAACCAAATTATATGAAATAATAAAGTCCTTGCTGAAAAGAAAACGTATCGCCCTTTGAAAATACAAATACCTACATTGTTATTAGAAGAAATATATTATATTAGTAGTTGTAAAACGTTGACTCGAGGACAACCAGCTCCTGAATGGGGATGAGGCAGCCATCTTGGATCAGAACTTCCTGTTGTGTCAATCTGGTTTGATGATGTAATTTTTGCACAAAATGGGTAAATTGGCACTCGTTAGCAAAATGGTGGCCATTTCAGAACTTCCTGCTCTGTTTATCTGGTCTGCCATCTTGGAAGTGGGGCTGTCTAGCAAAGTGGCCATCAATGCACTACCTAGCAAAATGGTTGCCGATACAGAACCTCATGCTCTGTCAATGATGGCTACCATCTAGGAAGTGGCACTGTCTAGCAAAATGGTGGCACTACCTAGCCAAACCGGAAGTCACACTTCTTAGTAAAAATGCTGGCCCCTCCAGCAAAACCACTGACCAACAAATTGCACCAAAGCCCTTCAACCACTGACCTACAAAATGTCAGCCAAAATGCCCTCCAACCACTAACTAGCAAAATTGAGGATAGCATCCTTAGCCGGAAGCCACAAAGTACTGGCAAAATGGCGGCACTACCTAGCAAAAAAATGGAGTGTTCAAACAGACTTGAGAAGGGGGCATTGTTACACTCATGTTCCCAGGCCGAAGCCACCAAACACTGACCGGCGGTGGCAGCGCATGCAGAACTTCCTGCTATAGTAATATGGTCAACCACCTTGGAAGTCATGCTGACTAGCAAAATGGCAGCACTGCCTGGTGGAGTGTTCGAACATATTGAGGAGACGGCAGTGTTACAGTCATGTCCCCAGCCTTAAGCTACACCAGGACAAGTGGTACCCTGATGGGGGACAAGGCAGCCATCTTGGATCAGAATTTCCTGCTGTATCAATCTGGTGTGCCATCTTGGAAGTCGTGCTGACTAGCAAAATGATGGCACTGCCTGGTGGAGTGTTCAAACAGACTTGGAGGGGGAGGGGTTGGCAGTGTTATGGTTATGTCTCCAGCCCGAAGCCACCCCTGGACAAGTGGCATATGGTGGAGGATGAGGCAGTCATCTTGGATCAGAACTCCCTGATCTGTCAGTTTGGTCCACCATCAATGCACTGTCTAGCAAAATGGAAGTGCTGTCTAGCAAATGACAGCACTGCCTAGAAAAAAAATGGTAGATTGTTCAGACAGACTTGGGCAGGGGCAGTGTTACGGTCGTGTCCCCAGCCTGAAGCCACCCAACACTGACCGAACAAAATAGCAGTGGCATCCCCAGCCCAAAGCCACCCAAAACTGAGCGGTTGCATTCCTAGCCTGAGCCACCCAGCACTGGCAAAGTGACATATAATGCACTGTATAGCAAAATGGCTGTTGGTGCACTGCCTAGCAAAAAAATGAAGCATGACTTATGCTTACATATAAGCTGTAATTTCCGAACTGTTTGTGATGCAACTACCAAATTCATAACATACATATCATCTATGACAACGAGAAGGGCCAAGTAGACGTATGTGTACTAATAAGCATAGTTGGCTGTAATTTCCAAACCATTTGAGATAACATTTGTCATAACATAGGCATCACACACGACAACAAGAAGGGTTGACGGGTCAAGTAGACCATATGTATACTTATAAGCATAGTTGGCTATAATTTCCAAACCATTTAAGATATAGATGTCAAATTCGTAACATAGGCATCATCTTCGACAATGAGAAGGGTCGTAGTTTCAAGTATACTTTATGTCTACTTATAAGCATAGTGGACCGGAATTTCTTAACCATTTGTGATAAAATAGTCAAATTCATAACATAGACATCACCCAGTACGAGAATTTCATAGGGGTCAAGTAGACCCTATGTCTACTTATAAGCATATTTGGCTGTAATTTCTGAACCATTTAAGATATGGTAGAAGTGAAAGCACATACGAAACAACATACATATTTAAACCATCCATTATAAGCATTTAACATGTGCGTGAGCATCGAACATTGTTTTTACGTTAGGTGACAAAAAAGTTCCATTGGGAAGTGTGAGAATGATAAGGACAACACTGCTACACACAATTGCAAACTGATATTAAATTTTTTAAGCACGTACCAGGGATTGCAATCACTTGCGAGAGGTGCTATATGCCACTTTAGATGATACTCGACAAGACTGGACTAACCTGGATGTAACACTTTCCGTACAAATTGAGTGAAAAAACTAAACTGACGAAGACTACAAGTGTTGTGCAGGTATCAACAAGTCAAAGGGATGGTACATAACACTGTGGGAGAGAGAGAGACATCAGGGGGGCAGACCAGTCGAGTGCATGTCTTTTTAGGAGAGTCATTTAGTTATACAGTACCTAGTGCCAGAACCGTATGCACATATGAAACAACATACATTAGTTGTGTGAGATAGAGAGAGATGACATTTATAATACTAAAAGCTCATCGCGAAATGAATTACCCATGAATTGTTAATGACAAGTAAGGATGTATCACAATACATACATGCGACAACTATGTATGTACTCTGCTTTTAGAAGATGCAAAACATAAAGAGCAGAGGTTTACCTTAACTGGTGTAGCAGTGAAGACCTGTAGGACGTGAGCATATCTCGTCAATGTGAACTCGCTGGAAGCAGAGACTACAATGATCGTTCTACCTTTCCGTTAATGGTATACATCAGCGAACAAGAAAGCAACTCGACACTTGCAAGTACATCACCATCCCTTGAAAAAACATACTTGTTATATATGTTATTGAAATGTTATAAGAACTAATACATGTACCCCAATGGCAGGGGGAGAGTGCATCATCCTTTAAAAATAATCTATGGTAGTTTCAATTCCCGTAGAGAGTCCAATCATTACACATATGAAACTAAAAAAAAATTTTAATGCACAGCGTCATGAAAGTAGTAATTGTATGTTCCTCCATAGTGAATAGATAATCATCCATCGGGAAGCAAGGCCCCACTGCCAAATGTCACGAAGAGCCATCACCTACAAAACCTACCCCTATGGGGCGAGTGAAATAAGTGTATGCCTGTCATGTACGAGTTTAAAGAAGTTGAGAGGTTAAATTCATAGCCAACAGTCGAGGTAGCCCGAGATGGGCATTGCACACTAGCATGCTGTGTCATATTCTGTCTTCATGACCCTGCATGCACTCGTGTACTGAACCTTCAATGCATGTACCAAGTCTTTGCAATTTCGGAGAGTCATACTCGGTATTTTCAGGACCCTGCCTATACTCAAATCTTCATTGAATGTGCATACAGGCAGTTTCTGTCCAGCAACCATGCAGCCAGCATTGCATGTTTAGCCCAGCCATTCCACTTTGTTAACCGCGATGCTATATTATCCCATAATGATAACTTATATAGTGCAGCAAGTCTTGAACTCAGGTCCCAACCGTCAGCTGCTTGCACTCACCATCCGAGTTTCTCCAGTCGCCTGCTAGAGTGCACAAAAGGAAAATAGTTATAAACAAAATTGTTGAGTGTTAGTGTTATATATAATTAAGTATCAGTTGAAGACTGACACCACCGGTATTGACAACAGCAAGGAGCCCTGACAAGCATTATGGTATCAACATTACCAGTGTGGAAATACTTTTAGTAAATGTTATAATGCACAACATTGTCCATAGTGATAGTATGCCTAAATAATACCGTCTTGCACGAAATCCATCTACAAACACCTACCTGCAACAGGACGAAGAGATGCTTGGCTGTCAAGGCAGTGCTACCATTAGTCCAGGCAAACTAGACCAAAAGAGTCTAAATAGATGAACTAAAACATCTTCCAAAAGTTTCAGAAATGTATATGTTGGTCCCCTGAACAACGTAAAATTAAGTCCCATCGATTTTCGTCTCCTAAGGGGGAAGGGGGGTTTAAGTTTTTCTTTCTTTTTTTTTTCAGTTATAACTCTAAAATAGTGTGTTGCGCATAAAATGTATGCTGGAGCAAAATAAAAGATGATTAAATTCCCTCCAAAATGGTATGTATAAGTTGATTCGTATCTGTTATGCTTTCCGAGATAACTGCCGGCCAAAATGGATAATTTAAAAAAAAAAAAGCTGTTTTGCCTCATGCTTTTCATCAAATTTTCCCTTCTACACATTTATCTTCAATTGGTCGGAAGTTAAAGCGATTTAAATTTATAAGGTAAATTTAGAGATTCTTTTAGAAAGCTGCTCATTCCTGTTTTTCGTCTTTGAGGGCTATAACTCTATATAACCTTGTATATGGTTTATTTCTCTTTATTACCTTATATATTGTGTATTTATTAATTTTTTTATTTTTAAACATTTTTTTCAATTAAAAATAATTTTTAAAATTACTTTATGATATATTTAACCTAACTATTTATAAGTAAATATATAGGGATATAATAATTATGTATGAAGTATGTACATAGTATGTACTGTGGAAACCGGTAATTGGGAACACCGTTTTAAAGAGACAAATTGGTTAACGGGGACATATAAGTTAGTTCTGAACAGACATATATACCATGTTTTTTTGTTTCGTTCAGCAGGTATATAAAGTGGGTAATATGGAAATTAAGGGTACCGTCTGATGTTTCCCAAATAAGCAATGTTCACTGTACATACATACAGGTACCTACATAATCATCCAAAAATATGTCTCGTCAGTGTAGGAAAAATTCATTTTCTTCAAAAAATCGCTAATATACTAGGTAGGAATAAAGTAACAAAACACAAATTAGAACACAATCGTTTTATTTACAAAAAAAAAGTAGAAAATATTAAGTAAGTACTTTATTTTCAAAATATCTTCAAAGTTCAGTCATATCTTCAAAATCCATAAAATCTTCATATCTGTGCGCTGTACACACAGTATCCACCGTAACCACAGACATATGAGCAGTGGATACCTGCCTTCCGGTATCCATATCTGCCACCACAGCACAACGGCAAAAAATTTAAATCAGGATGCTGTCAGGAGCTAATGGATCCGTTGTTTTGACGTCGTTGAGGACTCCACCGTCGTCTCGTACCTAACCCCAATGTGCTGGATTGAGAGAGTCTTTGTCAAGCCATTGTTGTGCCTGTAAATACACTCTGAAAGAGTGTTGCTTGGCTACACCTTGGGTCGGTAGCAGTGAAGCAAGATTGGCTTTCACCTTTGTGGATGATTACACGAAGGAGTTGTATCAGTGATTGTTCAAATCACATTCACTCGGTGGGGCCTAGTACATGGTGAGAAACATCTCCTCTCCAGCTTAGGCTACTGCATCAGGTGTTGATGTGGGATCATAGATTATGTCAGCTATGGCTTTAGTCTCATTTGGCATTTTTAGGAAACACTTCAGGATAGACAATTTGTTTTTGTTGACTATTGCACATGTTGTGTCACACCCTGTGAAACTGTGGATGAACAGGATAGATCCACTAAAGGATAGCTCTTGCAATTGTCTGGTGGAGTATACGTTTTGTCCTCAATTTTTCCTCTCCCAGGCTTCATGAAATATACATTTCTGTCTGGTGGTGTGAGAGCTGTTAGTAGGACAAGCAGGTCAACATCTTTTCCAATAACAACCACAGATGAATGAGCAGTAAACTTGTTTACGCTACATCATACGATACTACCATCAGTATCTCCTGTAGCGGTACTCACCTCTATCCCTCTTGCAGTCAACGTCTCGACTAACAACTCAATCAGCTTGGTCTTGTTATTTTCATTGGCAAGAAAGTTCTCCTGCTGAACAGTGGCCAGAATATTTTCATAAAAGTTAACATCTACTGATGTTTTAGATGTTCCTCTCCGCTTCTGTTCGGCCCATTTAGTGAAATTAACGTCTTCATACCCATCAAAAACTACAGCAGAGTTGGCACCGTAATGATTGATAAGGTATGATATGTACTGCTCGCGATGGAAGAGAACTTGGTACCAACATTCCACTTGACTACATGAAGGAGGAAGCCACCATCCACTACAATGTAACTTTCGACCAGTTGAAGATAAATGGGTGTATATATATAGGATATATGAAGAAAATTTAATGCTCTACAACTTTCTCCCCAACAATGTTTCTGTAAAACAAAACAGTGAAGCGCTAGAAGGGCAAATTTGATGAATAACGTGAGGCGAAACAACTTTTTTTCAAAAATTATCCATCTTTGCGGCGGATGTCTCAGAAACCATAACAGATAGGAACATGCTTATATATACTATTTTGTAGGGAATTTACTCCTCTTTTATTTTGCTTTCATATAAATTATCTGTGCAACGCACCGTTTTCGAATTATAAGTGGAAAACTAAAAAAAGGGTCATTTAAACCTCCCCCCTCCCCCTGGGAACCGAAAATCGATGGGACTTTATTTTATGTTGTTCAGGCGACCTACCCATACACATTCCTGAAACTTTTGGAACTACACGTTTTAGTTCGTCTATTTTTCCTATTTTGCCTGGACTTCATTACAGACACACCAGCAGCCAGTGTAAGACACAACAGGAGAGAGCAGACAGTAGAAAAAGAAAAAAAATAGCATCTCTGACATGGAAAGATGAACTAGTATAAAGAAGTTTAGAGTTTGAATTACCAACTTTGAAGGCTAGACAGTGAACAACTGGATAAGGTAACATATTTCAGCCGAGCAGTCATCTACTGAGACAACCTGAGACTAGGAATGCAAATTAGTATACAGTTTGAACAGTATGTAAGCATTTAAACAGTCATTTAAAAACAGACGTCAGTTCGTTGGCGAGAGTTGTGGAAAGTGGATCATTAATACTACATTCATCTATTACGATCGTGTACCCTGCTACAATACGAAGATGGTATCATTGGTTGAAGACTCACTATCTGTAACACCATCAGCATCAGGAACAGAAAGAGGCTCTGAAGAGTCGCAACGTGCAGTGCAGAATCAATGTTACCACTGCGATCACATACTCTGCTACAATATGAAGATGGAATCAATGGTTGAAGACTTACCATCTGTAACACCATCAGTATCGTCAACAGCAAAAGGTCCCGAAGAGTCGCTACAGGCACTACATTTTCAATGTTACTACTGTGGAAAATACATTTAGTAAAAGTTGTCATGCATGTCGACGTTAAAGTAGTTATTGCTTGTTCAGTCCAGCATACAAGACGTTCCACTGTGATAACTGTGATGCTGTGTTTACCCACAGCGATAACGTGTATAGCCATAAAAAGAAGGGTAAAGGAAATGTTCGTCATTCATCGGGAAGCAAGTGCAAGTATTGCGCAAGACATTCACTAAGTGAACCGGTGCCAGATGTCATAAATAGATTCACTGTCCATTTGCCACCATCTACCAGACCTACGCATGTGTTAACTGCTATGCAAATAAGTGCAAATAACTGCTATGCAAATAAGTGTGTCTGGAATGCTCACAGCAGGAAGTGTTCTGCAAAAAAAAAAAACAGTCACAATTAATATATGCTCGAATGAAGAATAAGTTGATCACGTATCATATATTAGTATATAGCGTAATGTCATTGTCTGTCAAATAAAGATAAAGTGTATAAATTATGTATATTTTATTCACCTAACAAAACCCACGCTAATATTAGGTCCATCTCCATCACTAGAAAAAATTACTGGATTTTGTCTAAGTCTGAAAGAGAATTAAGATTGTTTGTATATTGTCAAGTCTCAAACTTAGCCCCCTACCAACGGCTGTTCGAGCAGTACACACATGCAGATGCTCTCATCATCTTCGTTTCACCAGTTGATCACTAGAGTGCAAGACCATCGTCTGCTAGGTTCACGGAGGTCTTCAACCATCTTGGTTGCCCATGTCAGAGGAATGTCAACAGGATTTTCGCATTATCGATGATGATCTCTAGGAGTACTCGTGTAAACGCACATGACCGAATTCCAATATACAATGTGCAGAACACTCACCTTGCATTCAGTACACTTTTTACCAGCTGTGATAATTTTAAGACATGCATTACATGACTTGTTAACACATACATTTAAACCAGTGGCCATGCAATAGATGACAGCACAGATACATATTCTTGATGAGATATAGCATTGTACGCAGAGTTATATGATGCTAATCAAGACCAGGCAGCTCTGTCTAATATGATAGAATAGCAAACGGGACAGCGGTGATGTAAACATGTTTTTACCACCACTCGTGACCTTGGAAGCGTATTTTCACCTCACCTAAGTGAAACGAAACCATCAGAAAAATTCATAGTACAGCCAACACTTCCAACACTAGCAGCAGAACACGTCCAATATAATTATGGACACAGCATGCTAGTTTGCATTGCCCTTCTTGGGCTGCCTTGACTGTTGGCTGTGAATTTGACCTCTCATATTTAAAATTGTACATGACAGGCATACACTTATTTTGCTAGCATTGTATGGGTAGGTCTTGTAGTTGATGGCTCTTCATGATGTTTGGCAGTGGGGCCCTGCTTCCCGATGGACTATTATCTATTTACTATGAAGGAACATACAATGACTACTTTCGTGACTGCGTGCATTACACAGAATTTTTTTTTTACTTGTAAAATGATTGGACTTTCTAGGGGAATTGAACCTGCGATAGATTAATTTTAAAGGATGATGTATTGTCCCCACTGCCGTCGGGGTTCATGTATTAGTTCTTATAACATTTCAATAGCATATGTAACAAATATGTTTTTTCAAGGGGTGGTGATGTACTTGCAGGTTTCGAGTTGCTTTCTTGGTCGCTAATGTATACCACAAATGGAAAGGTGGCATGGTCATTGTAGTCTCTGCTTCCAACGAGTTCATGTTGACGAGATGTGCTCGCGACCTACAGGTCTTCACTGCTACACCAGTTAAGTTGAACCTCTGCTCTTTATGTTTTGCATCTTCTAAAAGCAGAGTACATACATAGTTGTTGTGTGTATGTGTTGCGATACATCCTTACTTTTCATTAGCAAATCATGGGTAATTCACTTCACAATGAGCTTCTAGCATTATAAAAAATGTCATCTCTCTATCGCTCTCTCTTGCACGACTAATGTACGTAGTTGTTTCGTATGTGCATACGGTTCTGGCACTAGGTACTGTATAACTAAATTCCAAATTCCTCTCCTAAAGGGACATGCGCTCGACTGGTCTACCACCCTGACGTCTCTCTCTCTCGCTTAGTGTTATGTACTATCCCTTTGACTTATTGATACCTGCACGTCACTTGTAGTCTTGGTCAGTTTAATTTTTTCAATTGATTTGTACAGAAGGTGTTTTGTCCATGTCGATCTAGTCTTGTCGAGCATTATCTAAAGCGGCATACAGCACCTCTCGCATGTGATTGCAATGGCTGGTACATGATTATAAGCTTTTTTTTTTTATCAGTTTGCAATTGTGTGTAGCAGTGTTATCCTTATCATTTCCACACTTCCCAATGGAACTTTTTTGTTACCTAACATAAAATACAACGCTCGATGCTCATGCACATGTTAAGTATCTCAAACGGTTCAGAAATTACAGCCAACTATATTTATATGTAAGCATAAGTAATACATAATTTTTTTGCTAGCCAGTTCATCGACAGTCATTTTGCTATACAGTGCATTGGATGACTTTTGCCAGTGCTGGGGGGCTCAGGCTAGGGATGCAGCTGCTCAGTTCTGGAAAGCTTCAGGCTGGGGACACGATCATAACTGCCCCCTCCTCATCTCTGTTTGAACACTCCACCAGGTAGTGCTGCCATTTTGCTAGTCAGCAACTTCCAAGATGGCAGACCAGATTGACAGCGCAGGAAGTTCTGATCCAAGATGGCTACCTCATCCCCGCCAGGCACCACTTGTCCTAGGGTGGCTTTGGGCTGGGGACATGACCTTAACACTGCCCTCTCCACAAGTCTGTTTGAACACTCCACTAGGCAGTGCTGCTATTTTGCTAGTCAGCATGATTTCCAAGTTGGCAGACCATATTGATAGAGCAACAAGTTCTCCATGCGCCGCCACCACTGATCAGTGTTGGGTGGCTTCGCGCTGGGGACGTGGTAGTAATACTGCTCCTGTAAGTCTTTTCGAACACTCCACCATTTTTTTGCTAGGCAGTGCAGCCATTTTTGCTAGACAGTGCCACAATTTTGCCAGTGCTGGGTGGCTTCGGGCTGGGGATACAGCCGCCGGTCATTGTTGGGTGGCTTCATGCTAGGGATATGACTGTAACACTGCCCCCTTGTCAAGTCTGTTCGAACTCTCCACCATTTTTTTGCTAGGCAATGCTGCCATTTTGCTAGACAGTGCCACCATTTTGGCAGGGCTGGGTTGCTTCAGGCTGGGAATGCAGCCTTCATTTTGCTAGTTAGTGGTTGTAGGGTTTTGATATGGCCGCCATTTTGTTGTTCAGTGGTTGAAGAGCTTTAGCACTATTTTGTTGGTCAGTGGTTTTGCTGGAGGGGGCCCCCATTTTTGCTAGGAAGTGCTACTTATGGTTTGGCTAGGTAGTGCCACCATTTTGTTAGACAGTGCCACTTCCAAGATGATGGATCAGATTGACAGAGCAAGAAGTTCTCATCCCAGGAACAGACTTGAGCAGGGAGCAGTCTTATGGAATGCTAGAGCATGAAGTAGAGACATTTGGTAAGATGGAATCTTCCAGTCATTTTTACTGGCCTGGCTAACAAAATGGCCGTCGCCAGCTTACTGTCCACCAAAATGGTTGCTGGTGGTAAAATCCCTGACTTCCAATATGGCGGACCAAATTGACAGACCAGGAAGTTCTGTATTGGCAACCATTTTGCTAGTTAGTGCATTGGCAGCCATTTTGCTATACAGTGCCACTTACAAGATGGTTGACTGGATTGACAGAGCAGGAAGTTCTGAATTGGCCACCATTTTGCTAGTGTGTCACCATTTTGCTAGGCAATGCCAATTTTACCATTTTTGTGTGAATTTGTGTGAAAATAATGTCATCTGACCAGATTGACAGAGCAGGAAGTTCTGATCCAAGATGGCTGCCTCATCTTGTCCCTATTCAGGAACCGGATGTCCTGGAGTCTACTTTTTATAACTACTTATATTGATTATTAAATTCTCTTTTTGGAAATAATGGTCTTGATGATGAAAAAGAAAAATATTACACTGGTAAGAAAATTTCCAATATTAAAATGTGTTGCAAACATAGTAATTATGTAGTTGGCAGCACTTTCGACGTACACTCCGAGAAATGCAATACGAGTGAGCAGTTAGCAGCTATGAGCAGCAAGTGTTAGTTACTTAGTTTATATCTTGAAGGTATCGCTTCCTCTTCTCTGCAATACATGGTTTTCAGAGGAAAATCCATGGTAGTTATGCACCAGTGCATGTCAATCACGTTTAAACTAAAAAATTCCTGTTCATATGTTTATTCAAATTTACATTTATTGTGTGTTTGTATTTAGACACATAAAACACAGTACTTGGTACGTGCTTTAATGATCATTAACTTTTTGATACTCAAACTATGTTTTTATTTGTTTCTACCAATTTTTACTCATTTTCAAATTATTCAAGATAATACAAAATTCATCACGGCAGACATCCTATTCCATTCCTATATTAAAATAAAATTCAAAAACACTTTGTAACAGGTTACTTTCCTGTTCTCTCGTTGTTCTCATAAACACCAACAAACTAGCTCAGCACGAATTGAACACTTTGACTACGTAATAATGGAAGTTTGTTTTTACCAGAATTGCCAATAAATAAAAGAAGTTAAGTGTTTACTGGAGATTTATTGTTGTCTCGGCAAATCATACTATTAACACTCGCAGCTGACGTACAAAAAAAAGACAGAATGGCAGCCTTCATAAAACATAAGTTGGCACTTCAAGAGTTATGAAGACGAGAGAGAATTGTTACTTTTCTCTCCTGGCGCCCTATTGACTCCTCACACCAACGGAAAATAAATTTAATAGATATTTGAACTGAAATGTCCTAAATACAAAAGAATGTTAAAGTCACAGGCGCTGGTCAGTGCGAGTAACATGATCACTCGTTGCAGGCTGTCCGACTGACAGCTGACAAATGATTGTGCTGCGACGAACTGTTGTGATACCCAAGAAAGGTCGTGCTTTACTATATTGTTGATCAAAAGTTTCCTCATTGAAAATGTGTTGTTTTCGAGCGGTCGGTTATTTTCCTTGTTTCACCATGTCGTGCAATGCGGTTGCGACATATTTAGTTTATCAACCCAGTGAAAAGGAAAAGATGCACTATCGTCCTATGACATCTGTTGTTGATGTAATCTTCACAGTGTAGGTTCCCCATACTCGTGTAGGATACAATGCGTGAACGACAGTTTTAACGAAGGATAAACAAAGTAACACCACAAACTATCACCAAAAATATCTCCATTGTGGTATTTTGCAGTACTCGGTAAACAGTGGAGGGACAAGATTTCATTCATTCATTTATTTACCATGCCACACAACAAATATGTGCTATATAGAACAAAATAAATATCTTAAAATCAGATAAATACAAAATATATAAGAACAAAAACAATAATGTTAACAGATGTGCTACATGTTACACATAAATTATTAAAATACAGGACAATATACACAAATCATGATTCTTTGGGGGTTTGGTTAATGTCTCCACGTTCCTTTCTTTTCCGAATTTTTCTTTCCTTTTTTCCCCTTGCTTTTCTTTGCATCTGTCAAGACATAAGAGTATTTTTTTCACTGGTTAGCCTATTTTGTTAAGTGTCCTTGCTTGTTTTGTAATGTATTTCCTGTGAATTTATTAAATATAAAGAAAACACAAACCATGATCCTTAATATAAAGAGTTTAATGAGTAGCAGAATATCTTGGAGAAAGTGTGCAAAATTTTTCAAGAAAAAAGTATATTTGTGCAGTAACCATCCCCTTTCAGAAATGAATCAGAGATTGCAGTGCTATTTACTCTGCAAAGAGCATTCAGTACGTAACAAAATATGTCTATTCAAGTATGCAATACAATTAGAAATTGGAAGGAAGAAATATATTTCTCTCCAGTGTCACCGAACTTCATCACCACTCCGAGTTCAAGGAATTACGGTCCCAAAACCAAATGCCTCTAAACTGAATCTATATGCTCTTAATACAAAAGTGTTTAATGTGTAACAGAATATCTTAGTTCAATTATTCTAAACTTACAAGAAAATATTACGTTTGTACATTGTATTCGCCCTTTCAAAATTGACTTTTATTTCAGTGACCTACTGACTGAAAACCAAATGAGGTCATAATGAATCTGATACACCTCAGCAAAGAGCATTCAGTAAATAACAAAATATCTCTATTCAAGTATGCAGTACAATTTGACATGTTCAAGGGAAAATAAATTTGTCTGTCCAGTGTCGCTGAACTTTGGCACCACTCCAAGTTCGAGGAACTACTGTGTAACGAAGTCTTAGCACAAGTATGTAAAATGTAAGAAATATATATAGAGAAGTTTGCATTCTCGGTTGTAGTCAAGTTATAGACTAGATTTTTAAGTGTACTTGTAGAAGTGTAACAGAGTCTTAGCAAAAGTATGTGAAATGGGGAAAAAGTTTGTGAAGTAGCAAACTTGACTATTCAAGGTGGAATACACTATGTTTTTAAGTGTACTGTTGGATCACTTACGTTTACAAAAAAATTCAGGAAGTATGCATACTTGATTAGTGAAGGTAGTATACACTAGGTTTAGAAGTATAATGGTGTATCACTTTGTTAAAAAATAAAAGTTTAATATGCATACTTGACTAGTGACGGTAGTATATACTACGTTTTTAAGTGTGCTTGTGGATCACTACATAAAAAAAAATTCAGGAAGTATGAGTACTTGACTAGTGAAGGTAGTATACACTAGGTTTTGAAGTGTACTTGTGGATCACTATGTTTTCAAGTGTACTTGGAAAATGAATCTGAGATTCAAGTTAGTGTGCTCTTGGTATTCAAGTGTACTTGGAAAATTGATCTGATTTTTGAATCTAACTTTACTGGAGTGTGGCAGGCAATGGAGATCAAAGAAAGAATTTATAAACTGTGCGACAAAGCTGTGGACAGTAGTTGCGAGGGACCTGAACATGTACGGTGTGGAGTAATTAGAAGCTTAGGAGATGGGCAACATGATGCAGAGGATGACATCGCAATTACAGCCTTTTAAATTATTAATTTTGGATACCCGTTCATTCCAAGTTCATTAGAAGGCTGTGTAGAATGTGGAAGTTTTTTGTTTTCATGTTTGTTTCTGTAGCTGTAAATTGGAATGATGTGAAATGTTTACTGAAGAAATGTTTTAATCACATCAGGAACACAAGTTGCTTCTGTGCAATAGCAAATGTAATAAAATTATTGTTACGATAGAAAAAATTTTTTTTAACTACCATTAATTTTGGTTTTAAGGTGTACTTATATTTTGTGTATTTATACACGCACATCTTACTGCCTATAATTTCCACTTCTAATGGAGATTTTTTCATACTTCTAAACAGATTTGTTTGGATTAGTTTGCAGTAATGAACTTATGACAGATGTACCAAGTTTGGTTGTAAATCGCCCTGCTGAGAGACGGACAGATGCGACGTACTATTGTAAATCCTGCCTAACAAGGAGAAAGCTGAGTTGTTGCAAACCCAGTACTTGTCAGTGTTTGAGGAACAAGATGATTGACAAAGGGAAGGTGGGTTGAAAATTAGGATGTGCAGAAAGTTCAGGATAAGGGAGAAGGGTATAGCTGAGGTAATAGGAAAATTGAAGAGTAGCAAGGCAGTGGGTGTAGATGGTATAGGGAGTGGAGCCCTGAAGTGTGGTGGGGGAGAGCTGTGTAGATATCATGAAGTGTTGTTTGAAAGATCTTTAGAGGAAGGCAAGTTGCCACAGGGCTGCAAGGAGGCACTGGTGGTTCCAGTATACAAGTAAGGGAAGGAAAGAAAAAATCCTGGCAGTTACAGATCTGTGAGTCTCGCAAAGAGTACAGATAAGTTGATGGATAGGCTTATAGTATAGTACGTGGTAGACATTACGAATGAAAAGAGCTGGCTGCAGGGGTACCAACATGGTTTTAGGGCAGGTTACTTACATGAGATGCAACTGGCTGAACTGCTGGAGGTTTTGATGCTGGCAGTAGATGAGGGAAAGTAGGTTGAGGCTTCCTTCATAGATTTTGAGAAGGCCTTTACTATGGTGCCCCACGGGATATTGATATAAACAGTGGATGAGGTAGTGGATGATAAGTGGGTAGTGGATTGGATATGTGACTTCCTGAGAAAACAGAGGGAATAAAGTGGGGGAGTCCTTATCAGAGGAAGGTGGGGTTAGAACAGGGGTTGTCCAGGCTAGTGTTCTGGGCCCCTTTTTATTCACCATTATGGTTAATGACCTGAGAATAATGGTGGGGGGCGAAGTGAGGCTCACAGGCGATTGTATGTTGGATGCAGAGGTGGGTAGGGAGAATAATATTCGGAGGACAAATTTAAACATATAAGGAGGTGGCCAGACAGGAATAAAATTAAGATTATGCATTTATAAATGGAACGGACAGGCGATAGAAGCATTGCAAGTACCTGGGGTGGTGGTTGAATGTGTTCTTAGGTGGTAAAAGCAAGTACAGAGTGTGGTATCAAATGGAAGAAGGGCTTTCGGAATGCTGAGAAGCAGGTTGCCAGGTCTTGTAAGAGGCAAGTTTGCAGATATCTGGAAAGGAATTAGGCTACAATAAAGAACAATATCAAGTTTATTCAAAAAGTGTAACAATAATTAGAAAATTTAATACAGTGAAAGCTGTCCATAAAGGACATTCTATAAAACAGAAATTTGTACAAACCGAAAAAAAGAAATTATCGCCCTGTTATATGTACAGTGTATAACAGCTTGTGTATAATGGACACCTCCATAACACGGAAACGGATGCTTTTAAAATGTTATTTAGCATAATTATAAAATATTCCAGTTGCTTGTTATGACTTTTATATCACATTGCACAATAGTATTTTATTTCTTTACATGCTACTCACTTGCTGCTCATCTGAAATCAGTGGGAGAGGCTCTGTGACAGTTAGTCTCGGATGGCTCACGTTACTGGTAGGTGACCGTTTGGTGCAGTCAAGAAGTCACACAATTTAGTTTTCAACAGATGAAAGAAAAAAAATATGATAAAAGAATTATGGCATCACTTATCGATTTGCGCTCACGTGTTCACTGCTACCTGTAGTCTACAAGCCCACACTGCTGGGTGGCCCAAGAATATATCAAAACATCACCACTCCTTTTCTGTCTTGTAGGCACATTTCAAGTTAAAGACACATTGTTTTTACAGTTCTCGTGGCAAAAAGTAAGCAGAATGCGGCATACAATTGAAGGTTAGTACACAATCTAGTTAGTTGCGTGGCTTAGTCCCCTATAGAGGTGTTTGTATAGTTGAGATCGTCTTTGTTTTAAAAGCTTCAAATGGCTGGCTTGAAAGTTTCAGAAATCATCACAATATTGTCTGGAGTAGTGTACATATACATTGAAGCTAAAGACGTTGATTTACATACTGCTGACAAATGTAAACAAAAATTAGCATCACTCATTCACTCAGGGACGGTGTTTAATGGTGATGAAACTAGTCTTTATTTAGAAGTGTACCAAGAACCTTGGCTGAGATGTGAAGTGTGTTCGAGGTAAGAAGGCCAAAGAAAGAATAAGTGTTTTCGTTTGCGGCAATATGGCGGATGACTCTGAAAAATGTTGGTAGTTTGAAAAGCTGCTAATCCGAGATCCTTTTAATGTTTGTGATCGAGATTTCTGTCCGTACAGTGGAAGACTAACAAAAAAGCCTGGATAATAGCTCCCACTGTGGAGGACTGGCTTCATGGTTTCAACTTGAAAATGAACAGGAAGGTCTTGCTTTTTTTGGATATTGCAACATGTCACCCTCACATCACTATGTCTGTGACTCTCATATTTTTCCCTGCCAACACAACATTGATAACCCAACCCATAGACCAGGGTGTAATATATACTCTCAAATGTTTTTGAAGGAAGAAATTGTTAAAGTGTCTTCTTAAACAAATAAAAAACAGTGTATCATTGGCAGCTAACTCACCAAGATAATAACTGTTAGGAACTGTCAGTGGTGATGCGTGCTATAATTTCATGGGCAAGCTACTGTGTGCAGGGGGCAGTAGTGGTGTTGATCTCCCCAATAAAGGGGGAGAGGGTCCTCCCCCAGGAAAATTTGGATTTCAAGGTGCAAAATGGCGGCATTTAAACATTTTTTCATACCTGAATATAAAATACACTGTTTGTAAAAATATTAATGTTTTTTAACATATAATTTGCCTGAGTGAAAAATATTACAAAGGTACCTTCATCAAACCCGGAACCTTGTCCACTCAGAATATTATTTTAATACCCACAGACAGTGAAGTATTTACATACGGAGCAATTTTGTTTGTACAGAAGTGTAGACAGGGAAAATGATTATTCGTTTAAAGATGGAAAGCAGTCAACACGAACGAGCAGGAGGCAGGAAAAAACAAAGCAGGTAGAGTGCACATCAAAAGAGAAGATTCTTCTCGCACAGCATGAGGGGAGGAAGCACATAAAGGGAGGTGTCCATTGATAGCCTACAGGAGGGAGGGAATGCGAGAGGGAAGGTAGCCGAAGTCATAACAGCCGACCTGAATACATATTTACCTATATCCTTGCGTCCCTTTAAGTTATTGTTCAGATCATGCAGCTATATTTCACCAAAACTAAACCGATAATTAGATTTCAATGAGCTGCAGCACAGTCGCGAAGATATAGGGACATATGAGCAGATCATGCGGTGTGTGTGCGAAGACCGACCACGGGTGTAACAGGTGTTACGATACCCTAATGTCCTTGAATTGCTAGTCAGTGTAATTTGACGCACTGACACTGAACATTGTCACCCAGAGTGATAGTTCGCGTCACGATTCTATCTACTCGGTTTTCAGTCTCAAATGGTAATTTTATAATTTTTATGTAGGGTATACACTGCGCACGAATATGTATAACATTCTCAGCACCAAAACTAAGTTAAATAAAAACCATACGATTTGTGTTGTGCACGCAAACTTGCCCACGCATTAATTTAGTTACTGTAAACTACACCACGCCAACTGCCTGTGGCTAGGCCAGCTTCAGCTATATCCGCTTCAGTTCAGTGAAGACAGCACTACCATCGTAGCTTCTAACACAGGTTAATGCAGTCATAAGCTCCCTCCCCTCCCCGAGCGGTCTTCCTACCCTGCCTGCCCTCCGTTGGCTGGGAAACCATTGCGACCGCCTACCTGCTGAAAGCATTACTTACAGTGCTTCCAAACATTTTGGTTTTGCTAGCCAATGAGTTGTTTTCTTATAATGTACAGTATTGTTTCCCGAGTAGAGTGTGTACCGCATGAGTGAAAAGTTACCTTAAAGTAAATATAAGTTAGAATTTATTATTTATTTTAAATGTAACATTGTCAGGAAACTGTCTGGGAAAGCACTGCTTGCCTTGCTTACCCTAACGAGACACCACTGGGAACTGTGTTTATTGTGTTGCTCATGTCGCAAAAGAGATTCGTCCTGACACTGTAAGGAAATGCTTTGCAAAAGTAGGCTTCAAAGAGATTGGTGAGACTGACAATGATAAGGACAAATAACCCCTCCATGAGCTTACTGATCTGTTGAGAAGAGGGCACCAGGTTACAGATGCTGAGGCTATCATTTCATTCAACGACAATCTCTGCACTGAAGGTGGAGTTAAAAGAGCAGTTAGCCTAATACAGAGCAACCCAGCTATCGAAGCTGACCAAGAAGATGATGAAGATGAGGTTGAGAGGATGAAAGTAAACAAACTGTAGACAACTTGATGATCAAGAGCTATGCTTAAGCTCTGTGTGCTGTACATGATCTTGAGGAATTTGCTAGTGTCTAGTGCTTGTTAGTTTATACAGGCTGTTACAGGGTTGATTAAAATGGCTATTATCTAGAAGACAGTAAGGCAGCCAACTTTAATGGATATGTGGCAGAACACAGCCTTGACATGACTACACAGATATGGTATTTTAATGACAATACACTACATACTGTACTGTGCGACAAACACTAGTGTAGCCCTGGGTGGAGGTGGTAAAAGTGCTCATGTTGCAAGGTCACCTCGTAAAAGTGCAGGAGGGGAATCAGTAGAGGGGTAGTCAGGTCCTCCCTGTACACATAGTTCAAAATGCAAGAGAGCATCGGTACCTACCAGTTGGATAGACGCGTGGTTTACTTGAAAACCTTTGCACAAAAATTTTTTATTTCATTATATGAATGAGACTTATATAAGGTCCACATAAATGTAAATATTTGTAGTCTAATTATTACTGCTTTCAAAATATAGCACCGAAAATTTTGGAATATAGGAGCCCAATTATTTATGCTCTTAATTAACTTTACCAAATAAATCACATGACGTCTGATCCATATCATTCACACAAAATATTAAGTATCAAGGATATTTAACGATCGGTACTCGGGTACTGGCATCCTGAATCTATTTTTAAATAGGTATTGATGTTCTTGCCAACACATTTTTATTCGTCCAAGAGAAACTAAACATATAATATTTTCTCTTCGATGAATAAAAATGTATTGGCAAAAACATCAATACCTATTTTAAAAGAGATCACTGTGCCAGTACCCAAATAACTATCCTTCATGAAACTGTTGCTATTAATTTCATCATGATAGTCTCTGCCTTTAGTTATGCCTTTAACAATTAACTTGGCTCCTTAAGTGAAGCCATTTTCACTATCTGGATGAACTATAAGCCATTGTTGGCCTTCATGGTTTTTTTTGTACACTCCTGCTACATCATCGTGCTGCCAACACTTGTTCACAGTGTATTTCTGATGAATCCTTGTCTCATCGAGGTATATTATAGGTATTTTCTTTCGTCTTGTCTTTCATTTATCATTACAGCTCGCAGGTATTTTGCTCACCATGCGACAATGCTGCTTCTTTCCATTATGAATAACCGCTTATTTCTAAAAAAAAATTTGCTTTAATTATTTTTTGCAATGTCCGTATTACCTCTGCAATTAATTAATTTTGCCAACACTGACTGCAAGTTTTTTAGTGTGGGCAGATTACGTATTGTTTTATTCATCTCTAAAAACTCGTGCAATTTTCTTCACACCACTCTAGCATCAAATGAATTGAACTGTATTCTTCTATCCACAGTTTTCCTCCTCTCTGCTAGATGTTATACTGTCCTCTTTATGAATTTTTAAAATAAAAGCTATTGATTTCCTGGTTGCAGTTGAAGCACATTTTGTTGAACACTGAATAGAAATCGTTACATTACCACCTTCCTTTTCTTTATCGCAAATCTTAGTTTCACTTCTATCAATTTCTCTAGCTTCACTGTACACAGTTATATTGCTTTTATGTTTCTCAGACATCGTAAATATTACGGTAGGTAAATAAAAAGTACTGGCGCACACAAACACACCTTAATGACGAACAGCTGCTGATTTACCAAAGACATAAAATATGTATGCAAGTCATATTAAAACATATTGTGGAGGTAATAGCCTGCTTGTAAATGCGCATGACATAAAACTGGATAGAAAACAACTAAACAGGTTGCCACAACTGTTGTTCATCACTTTACAAGTGACGTGACTATATGCACAAGTAGTAGATAAGGCCGCTTGCTGGCTACTGGCTGGAAGGAGAAAATGCAAATGGCAGTGCAGGGAGGGATGTTGTGTGTGAGAGAGAAGGAGAACATTAGTTCACATTTTTCCATGGTTTCATTAGTTTGTCATGCTGTATATTATATTTGCAGCAAAATCTTACTGTATATTTTCGATATAATTAATGCACACTTATCAATGAAAAATGTAAATAAATATAATTTTCTTGCCTTCTACAAAATAGAGATATTACAAATAAAGAGTGCTGTTGATTGAAAACTGAATGACTATTGATTTCATAGCTCTTCTGTAGAAAGTTGTTTACTTTAAGTACATCAAATTTCACATATATGCTATTTACAGGTAAGTGAGCACTTTTGAAAGCTCTCATTTGGAATATAATAGTCAATAAATATATTTTATTTTAGCCTTAGACATTAACTTTTGAGTGTGGTGGAATATACATATGTATTTATTACTTACATGGCAATACTTTGACGCGTGCCACTTATACCATTATACCAAATACGACTACGACTCATCCACACATGTTTCAACAACCAAAGGAAACAATTCCAAGACTTCTAGCAAGATGTGTTCTCGGGAAGGGACATTGAAGATACTTGATTTACGGACTGTTCATGACCCGCCCTTCTCTCTCTACTAAGGAGTCTTAAAACCTGAGGAAGGGTCAAACCAAGCACAGAGTTTTACGAGTACACTGGAATTAGTTTCACCTCAAACTGACTATTTCTGCATGTAAAATTAAGGGTATTCAAAGCTGCCGCATGACACAACCTCCTCGAAGCACCCGGCAGACAGTGTGTCACCACACCACCAAAGATGGCCGAGTGCCCGAGGCCATATACCGAGCATACAAGAGTAGTTCTCCCACCCCGTTCACTCCAGGCAGACGTCACAGGGGCACATTGTGCCTCCCATCACGACCCCTCGCGCACTCGTCACTGAGCCCAATATAAGGCAGTGTGCAGCCAAGGTCTGGATTTATCGTCACCAGTAGCTTGCCTCTACACTTCTTGTGCTGGAGCTCTCTACTGATTTAGGCCCTCACGGTCATCTACAAGAGCTTCCAGTTCTTCACCAAGCACCAGTGACTGCAGCCACCACCTTCCAGCGGCTTCAACATCTTCTGGTAAATCGCCATCACCAGAAGCCTTCATTTGCAAAAGACATTGACCAGTGACTTTACACTTCGGTTGTCGATCCTCCTGGGTCGGCAGCATCCACTACTTGCTGGTAGTGGTGACTCCATAAAGTAGGGTCTCTTCTAGGCAACCCCCCAATAGGTATTAGTTGCGTCAGTTAGTTTATTCTTTTCACTTGCATCTTAAGTAGCTTAGAAGCGGGTCATCTCCACCTGTTAATTATGTAGCTAATATTTCCGCCACACAAATCTGCTTGGTATTACCTACAAGTCACCTAGTATTTATTGTTTCAATAAATACTAATTCTTTAACATATCCGAGAGTTCTTTGTCCTAGAAGTAGAATCTATCTGTCACAAAGTATTCGCCCTAAAAGGGCAAGCAAGGGACTGGGTGTTTCACTACGAACCTAGAGTAGTACGTCAGACCCCCTTCAGGGGCCTGCCCGTCGTCACATACACCTCATATTTCGATGGCCACCCATTCTGTACACCCCGGTGTATAGTATGGTAGGGCCTCAAGCACTAGGTACACACCCCACCAAGATGGGACAGTCACCTCAAGTTGTATCGCTAACCGGAGCGCCTAGCTAAGTTGCTGGCAGGGGTATTTTCTGGGATTGGAGGCCCTACCTTTGTGGACCACACCCACTAGTGGCAGGAAGATGGTCAACGACCCACACCTCCAGGTACTTGCACTGTTTGGAGCCAGGAAGTACACCATCAGCCATTGTCTGCATACACGCCTAATCAATAATTCGTCTATTGCTTTGCAGTTTCAAAGAAATCATGTGTGTTGTACTTCTATGCCATTCCACGTCAGGCATGGAGATCAGTGAGCGGAGGAGGAGGCTGAGTTCAGTGCCGCTAAGCAGGTGTGTGCAGCTAACCTCGTTGCTCCGGGAATCGAGACCCCATTTGGGCAGGCCTAAGCCGATCGACACGCAGGGAAACTGGCTTCTCCCATCGGGGGATTTGTGTTTTACTCGACCCCGGCTAGGACATGCTACAACAATCATCTGGTAGTCCGAGCCTTGGTCACCGGGAGCGACACCAGGCTCGGGCATACCAATCCACACTTCGGCAGCTGGTAAGGAATACAGTGGAATTGTCGACACCTGGCCAAGCATTACAGCAGATCAACCCCCGTCATGCCCAGGAAGACCACGGAGTCCGCCTGACCATCCTGCAACGCCGCTACTGCCTCATCAAAGTCAAGTCCACTGAGCTCTGTTAAGTCGATTTTGCCCCAGAAGGTCAGTGTAACTGTCAACATATTTCTCTTCTCCAACTGTACCAGACTTTCTACCCAGTAGACGGCCAACACTGGTAGCCGGTAAGAGGGCAAACTAAGTTTCCTAGTTTATGTACGGCTGACCTAGTGCAGTCCCAAAAGTTACTTGTACGACAGATAGTTTAAACAACATGCGTCAATTACTTTTCTGGTGCCCAATGTGGGGCGTCAGCATAATAACTGTTAACCAGTGAATGCTGGACCAGGTCAGAAGGGCCAGAGAGAGAGAGAGAGAGAGAGAGAGAGAAATAGATAGATAGATAGATAGATAGATAGAAACCAGGACCGATTAGCCAGACTTCAAGGAGTTTCAAAACACCTCATGGCGCTCATTACCGATAAGATGTCAGACTTAAATGACCAGCCAGAGCGACAGGCTCACAGCATGGATGAAGTGGATTCCTAAAGATGTAACCACGTAACTTGCCAGGGTTCAGGAATGTACCGAATCACATTCATTGCAACCAACAATTTGCTATCTGTGCCTCGGGTGGGAAGACGAGGCGAGAAATACAGAAGGATTAGAATTCTGTTGTGAGCTGTGTCAAGCTCGACAGGAAAGGTTGTGCACCTGGATTAGGATGAGTAAATCGTTCAACCCGGTATGGTATACCATTGTGAAATGTGTAAACAAGCTGCAGAAAACCACACACTTAACCCTGGCCACCAGGTGCGATACGTACAACCCAATGGTTCAGCTCCGGGGCATCCGGCAGCTCAGAAGGACTGCGAATTCCTAATTATGTGGGCCGACCTCATGAGGACCCAGCAACCTGCACGAGTGAATGCAAGAAGGAACTCAAGGAGCATAATGTACCCACGAAGCAATGGGTTAGTCGAGCTGAGGCGCAACTCACCGGGAAAGTTTTAGAATGGTGGAACCGGTTTGGGGAGTTTGTGACAGACTGGCCCCAGTTCTGCAAACATCTAGCCGATAACTTCACCGGCAAAGAGGTTTTGGTAAAGCTCACCACAAAGTTTTACAGTTAGACTCAGGAGACAAACGAAAAAGCAGAAATCTTCATCCGACGCAAAGAGCATATGTACCATCGCATTTTCTTGCAGGAGATGAAGCCAGCTCATACGCTACATTGGAAGAATGCTATTACCTAAACTGAATAACTTTTTACAAGCCCCAAAGCTGCAGTCAATTGAAGAACTCATGGAATGGGCCCCTGAAACAGAGCACAATTATAAAGAGCAGGCCACGCTTGACCGAAGACAGGTAGACAAGAGGGAGAGGGAGAATCCGGGATGGCAGAAGGGGGAGAATTCAAGGTCACACTCCAGACTTTGATAGAAAAGTGATATTTCCCTGAAGAGCCCCGTGTAAAGGTCCACATGAACAAACAAATTACCGTGGCAATGCTAGATACGGCAGCCACGGGTAACTTTGTCAGGAGCGACCTGTTCACATCCTGCCAACGAGCCCGACTGACTCTTGTCCAAAGGAAAGTTCAGATGGCACAACCAGATCTCCTTCTGAAAGTAGAAGGCAAAATTAAGTTGACGATCAGAGTTCATCGGAAGACATCACATGTCCACTTCCTGGTTACTCCCCACATGGGAGAACCTATGATTTTGGGGCAACCATGGCTACATCAGCAACATTGTATTATAGATTAGGGACAACGCCACATCCAACTGGGCAGACCTGGTGAAACCTTAATCAACTGGGAGAGTAGTCAGCTTAATACTACCACTCCTCTTATTCTAATTTGCCTCCAACAGTTGCATGTAGAAGTGCACCAACCGCCCCAAATCATCCGTGGGAAAATAGTAACCGAACCCGAAGAGCCCGACGCCATCACAGTAGACGTTGACTGACCATGACTCTCGAAATCGAACCCAGATGTCTTGAGGGGTTCTCGTGGTTGTACAGACGTGGTATCCGCCATCTTCTCACGGTTGATGTGGATGATGTTACGCGGATGAACACACTTGGCCCCACTTGGGAATGCCAATTGATGCCGTCGGGTGAGACACGAGACAAACGATGACACAAATACTTACTGGTAATTTGGGCGCCAGCGGTGCTTTCCAATCACCACACTATTGAGACTCAGGGTTCTCAGGGATGTTGTGGGTTCTGTGTGTCCATCTCACCTGTATGTACTTACAAACACGTTGGCAATACTAAACTTTTAATAAAATCACTGTAATAAACAATACATAAAACATATATGGCTAGGACACTGTCACTACTAAATAAAATATTGAGTTCACTGTAGACTTGTTTTTATTGATATTGTTTATACACATCACGTGCCAATGAAATGGTTATCTCAGTCATGACTAGCCAATTCCGCTTGGGTGCTCCCCGACCTGTAATTAATCTAGTGTACGGCTAAATGGATGATCTCACCGAGGTGCGTGAAAGCACAGCATTTACAAGGGAAGAGGGCCGACAGCTGCTAGGGTGGACTGATGGTTTTTCCCTGAAGACAGGACATGGTGAATTACAAATGAATACCGTTAATACACATTAACACGAGTGATTACTCAGCATCACTAACGCAAACTCGTCGGGACTCGCCCTCCAGCACGTGGTTAGTGTGGTGACAGCCTATACACAGAGCCGGCTAGGACAGAGTAATTGCGCTGTACACTAATTACACAGACCCTTGAATGAGACATGAAATAAGATGGGACACGAGATAAATATTCACAGTGTGTGAAAACAAGTTTAGGTGGCGCGGATGCTGCTGGATGAAGTTCGTAGCAGACCACCTGATGCAGGTGAAATTGCTATATTTCTGCATGAAAACGGCAAACTAAATTCAGATAAAATATTATTCATGTTTGGCAAGTGGTTCTCTTTGCGATTAGCATTGTTACAGGCTTGTAACATGCCTAATGGCGGTAAAAACTGTGACCGCGTGGTCAAGTACAAAAAGCATCAATTTACATTAAATATACATTAAACCCTGAATGAAAAATACATGAAACCCTGAAATAAATGAATGCACCTACAATGTTATATAAATAAGCTCTTAAAATGCAGTGATGGCGTATACAAAGACTTGGCTTCAGTCGACCACGTTGTTATATGTGATGTTGCCATAAAATATTCAAACATGCAAATTTCCCTTAAATACATACAGAAAAATAAAGCTCTTCAAATTGCATGTAGCAATTATGCAGAAGTTACAAAGAAATGCCATAAACATAGGCAGATGGCATCTGATTCAAAATGTGCTGATCTCGTGACCTTTCCGACATCTTTCTCCTCTTTCTCCTCGATTAAGTTAGAAAATGCCACAAGGACGTAAGAAATGAGTAAAGCGGAAGCATAATGCTGGGGAAAATGTCTGGCAAAAACGTATGCAAGCGAAGATTAACCGGTAAACTACATGGACTATGGAAACCTACATCAGTGAACAAAAGTTGTAGTGTGCACGTGACAGTACCTTACCTCGCCAGCTCTCGTCTACGGACTGTCTAGATACAAGCGTCGCACGGACCTATCATGGCCGCCTACGGGGTTCACATAAGCGGAAGTGCTATGCACGCCGAGTGAAATATTATAAAGTGAAAATTAAATGGCACAAATTAAATTAGACATTGTTTTAAATTGCTATGATTTTGTTACGAATATTATTTTAATCAGTCTCTTTGTGATGGCATTCATGCCAGAATATTAAGTGTTCTTAATCTCAGCACCACAGGCACTTTGAATATTCATAACCAAACAATTAAAATTAGTACGAGCACTTTAAAACATTTTAAGATATATTAAACACTGTAAAGACAATATAACACATTTTACCCTGAAATTAACACTATAGGAAAGTTCAAAATTGTCTGCCTCTTTGCGCATGTGCGGTACATATGACACGTGAGTGCCGTCGTGGGCTCTAGCGCCTCTGGCTGTTAGCCAGCGTCAAAGCATATCGTACACCAATTTTCAAAATGGTGGCCATATAGCCATTTTAGCTTAGAATGCTTTGTCGTCAAAACCATGTAATCATTTTCAACTTAACTTTGCATGCTAGCAGTAGATATTACAACTATCAAAAGTATGTACATGGATATCTTTTGCCCTCCATTTTGTAAGATAGCACCTTGTGAATAAATAAAGTATTTCTGTCATATCTGGGGAAGCAATTACAAATTTACTACCAAAATTGGCAAACAAATAGTACTGCAGAAGGTGATAAACTGGTGTGTTTTATGTAGGTTAGGCTTATATTTTCAAAATGGTGGTAATGTAAAAATTTTAGATCAGTATATTTTATTAACAAAACAAATTCCAACTTAACTTTGTATGCTGGTAGTAGGCCTACCTATTAGAACCATCAAATTTGTCTATTTATTTCTTTGCCATTTTGTAAGTTAACCCTACCAATAAAAAAATAATGTTTTTATCTCATATCTTGGGAAACAATCAACCCATTATTACCAAATTTGACAAAGCTATACTGTGGTAGGCTGTATTAATATATGAATTTTTCGAGTATGACACAATTATTTTCAGAATAGTGGCAATAAAATTTTTTTTTTTGTGTGCTTTATCTACAAAACTATGTAATCTATTTTAGCTTAATTTTGTACACTGGCCGTATTCACTCGTCGAATGTGTTAATGTACAACTTTTTTGCCCTCTGAAAACTATGGAGGTTTTATGCTATATCTCAAGGAGCAATCAAACAATTACCACCAAATGTTACATGCAAGTAGTGCTACATTATGGTATGTAAACTGTCATGTTTGAGGTGCGGCGGTTATTTTTTAAATGGCATTAATATAAGTAATTAATTTAGTATATTGCTTATATTAAAAATTTCATCAATTATGCACACAGAGATACAATTTTTCCATTCTAGTTTCAAAATAGTACCAGTTGAAAAAATATAACATTTTGCCATATTTCTGGGACAGTTCACCTAATTTTCACTAAATTGTGCACACCATAAATACTACAAAAGAGCATGTAAACTTTCACTGCTATTTGCGTTGCATTGGGGCTATGTCCTTGAAGCACACTGAGTCAAAAGCTATTTTTCCTCCTGATGAACTGAACTGTTATTTTTCCCAGAAGCAATGAAAGCCTGATAACGTAATGAAAATGGAATTAATTAATGAAATTAATTCTATTGCTTGCGAATGTACCAATGTTGAAAACAAATTATTTTTCAAACAGATATTGGTGCTTGAAGCAAACAGAACTATTAAGCGTATAAAATCCAGAGATGAAATCAGTATTAAACTTATTTGTTTGATCTTACCAGTTATTTTACCTACACTCGCCAATATATTTAACGCCTTGATAACTTCTGGTACCTTCCCTGCCTGCTGGAAATATGCTTCTAAAAAGTTGAATCCAAATGGTTTGTGTGATTATAGATTCTTGTATGTGAAGTGTTTGCATTTTGCTTTTTATAAACAATTCCCTCGAGATGCTGGTGGGAAGGTGTCCATTGCTAACAGTACCTACACGCCACCATATTTAGTCTAGTCTAGTGGGTTTTCGAGGGCAGACGTGCCCCACGTGCCATGGGAGCTTCAACAAGTGTGTTAATCATTTAGGGTGTCAATAGTTTGAAGATCTTAATTTACCGGAACCTTTTGTTATCTTTTGCTCTCCCGTGTGCCGACCCTCCTCTCCGCCGACTCACGACCCCGGAAAATTTCACTACCGTAATTTTGCATTGGCGTAGTTGAGCCATTTTTGCCGTATAGATCCGTTGCATATGCCATGCCCTCTTCAGACATGGGGAAATCGTATGTTACCAGGTGTAATCTTTCTGGCAATATATTTCATTGTTTCAAACCTCCTGTCTTATTTCAAGTAATTTAATTGCCACCTCGGGAACTGGCCCTATCCGTGAGTGTAACCACTCGGTCGCAGACCACATGCTAAGTGTGCAATGTATAGCCATGAATTTCCTAACTAATTTGTAAGACGTGCACTGCGAGGGGATGCTGCCACAGGCTGTCGACCTATAACAATCCTGAGAAACAAGATCTTGTGCTCCTCTGAGCCTGTAGAGAAACTTGCGTCCTGGGAAATCTACCAACTGCATCTATCAATGAGTTGGAACATCTTTAAGGTAATCTGGCATTGTACGCCTCCCGCAAACCCCAAGCCACATCATAGTTATATCAGTAACTTCAAGTTTATTAGATAATAACATATAGTTCTGTGGAGCTTCAGATGTTTGAGTTTGTTGCCTTTCCGTACTTGTTTAAGGTCGTCACCCAAATTATTTACATTTTAATGGAACTAAATAGAGTTATGTGAACAGCCAACTGCAGATTGCATACTTTTTTTCTTTATATTGTAGTTCCGAAACCTGCAGTTGAATTCTGGTGCTGTCTTTACTGTTTATTTGTGCTACGCAGTACTTGTGCATTTCTTTATATCGGTTTTGTGAGCGCTTGGGTGTGTTTTGCACACAATGCAACATGCTTCCTTTCCAAAAATATTTACCTTCTGCTGGTGCTTCTTGGACCATCCCATAGTAGTAGAAATATATATTAATTCTCCTAATTTACATTTACAAATAAAAATTGTAGGTAATCTTTCAAAAATTTTATTCTTGCTATTTATAAATCAAACACTATAATTGATAAATAAAATATAAGCAAAAGATAAATTTAACCAAAAAACTTATTTTCTGTTACCAAAAAATAAAACATTTTTGATTCCTGACATGTTTAGCAAACAACCAGAAATGTCCTACGAAGGATGATTTTTCAAAGGTTTGATTCAAAAAGTGTGCAGAAACTGCAAATAGACTACAAATGCTGAGGACACACGTGTGACTCTACTCCACAACTACTTTAACTCTGATTCAGATGAAATCTTAAACAATATAAAAGTTTGTAGGCGAATTCCCAAATACAATAACAGTACTGTCAATATCTTCATACAAAGTAAAAGTAAATTCCAGAAAATAATTTTTAAACATTATGCAAGGAAATTAAAAAATATATATATTTTATGAAGTACTATAAATTTGCAACCTGCGACATTAGGTTACAAAATATTGTGTCACCAACTTTGTTGTTGAAGTTACCTATTCTCTGATAAAGTGCCTACACTAGAAACTCTGCTAGGAAGGGTCTTGATGGGTGTTAGTGGGGAGGTGAAGGAGAAGGCTTACAAAGCTATGATTAGGTCAATAATAGATAATATAGCCACAGTCTAGGACCTATATGTGGAAGAGGAGGTATGGTAGCTGGAGAAGTGGCAAAGGACAGCAGGTGGGTTAAGGGTAAATGGAAAAGGCAGAGGCGAGATGGTGATGTTGAAAGGAATAATAGGCCGTCCTTAATGATGGAGTCAGGGACATTTAGCCAAGGGGCTGTACAGGGGGGAGATGCACAAGCCGTAGAAACTTTCAGAGGTTATGGAGGCAGACACAAAAGGTAAGGAATCCATGTTGGTGAGAACTATGAGGGAGTGGAATGTATTGTGGGAAGAGTTGGTGATGGTGACAGGAGTTGGGAAATTTTGGAAGGGACTCTAGAGTGAAACGGGATGAGATAATGAAGCACTTGCCACAGAGCGATATCCCAACTTCAAGTTGAAAATGATGATAATAATTATTATTATGGTATTATTATTAGCAGTCTTACACTCTTGTTTCTTAGAGCATAAGGAAAGCCAATGGGGGAGGACTGCACTGATATGCCTGCTTCATACATTATTACCAATTACATATGAAGCAGGTAAATTGGTACGGCCGTCGTGCTGTTTTCATTCACGCCCTGTGTGAGAAACAGAGTAGTATAGATTTGCATCAACTCGCTTTTCTGCATTTGGGAGTAAGTAGGTACAAATTCCCAACAACTGCAAACCTAGAATCCGTGAAAAAAAAAAAAAAAAAAAAAACTACTTCCATAAACCACATTGGCAACAAAAACAATAAAAGTACTTATCTTTCAGCTGAAAGGACAGTCCATTACATTATGCACAGGAAATGGCATATTTGACCCAAATACTCATTTCATGGATGCGATTTAAGTACGCAACCATTTTTCAACTTACCATTAAAGGTAAAACACAATGTTTTTCAAACATTGTACCTTGCTGAATATGTCTTAACATTACATTGCAGTCTGCTATATTTGTTAGTATTGCATGGTTATAATATCACCGCACAGTATTTGCCATGGAAGAAAAAATAGCTGTCTACAGTCAGTTTAATTGCAGTAACACTAATCTAATAAATATTAAAAAAGACAAGGAAAAACATTGGTTGTAACTAGAAATTGAGACATGTCCAGAGAACACACTCGAATCTAGCAATCCTCAACTATCAAAACACTTGAATTTCTGCATACTATTCTGATATAAATGTTTACACCGTCTAATTGAAAAAAATCCATGATCACATTGCTTGGCCACTCACGATGTTTAATAAACAGTGGTACCCTGACCCTCTCAGCCCCAGCGTATAAATTACAGTCGCATTGAACCCCCCACCCCCCAGACGCCGCCCAGATGGCCAGAAGCTATACTACGTGTAAATTGTCGGAGCCGATGATGCTGAGGTCTCAGCAAGGCTGTGACAATGACAAAGGCATCACAATTGTCCAGGCCTTGAGGAGCTCATTGCCGACTACATCTACAACTTCAGTGGTGAGCGTAATTTGGTTGCAGTAGGTCTTAAGGCTATCTATCGAGACCGCATTAAACGGTAATCAACAGTAATTACTTAACTACTGGCAAGGATAGGCTTGTCTTAATTAAACCTTCATACTTCTTTCAGTATGGGAATACAGACAGCGTGTAAGGATTAGAGTAACTGTAAATTATCTGTATTGTCTTAATATCTGTAAAGAATTGTGTTAGTAAATTTGTATTATATTTTAGAGAATTCCCGGGTTGTTTGTTATTATTTATCAGCGAGCCATGATACTCTGTGTACATTTCCCCTTGTGCTGCATTAACTTAAGTGACAATAGAATAATCTATAGAAACATAGTTAAATTAGTTTATATACAGGACGGTATCAGGCAGGCAAAGGGAGACGCTACATTGGCGGAGACACCTTTCATTCCACCTCACGCTTATGCGAGTAGGCTTTTATCTAGGAATTCTTTTCATTAATTGCACTTCACGCTATCCCATTGCAAGTAACAGATCACCATCAGCGTAGTGAGAATCAAATGTGCCCAACACAGCAACGAGGACATAATATAAAACAAAATTTTGAAAAACATGCAATGTCAACAATCGACTTTGCGCGCTGCCGGCAAGGACAGAATACGAAAACTCTCATCTCAGCTAATTGTGTGTGCATCGCCACTCAAGCGGAAGAAAAACTAACATGACTCGCCACCTCACCCTGCGATTGAGGTCAACGTTGCCACACCACCACCGGGCACAGAGAAACACGATTTTGCCAAGTCACTACGAAGTGTCGAGCAGACAGAAGAAGTAACCGGCCCACGTAGCCTTGCCCATGACACTTGCACATTATGTTTTTATACAGGCCACAAAGCGCGTCATTGCACACTGTTTCCAAAGCAAAATTTTGAATTTGCGGCAAATGTCGGCGACCGCTTTAAAAACTTCAAACACAAATTTGGACTTGTGCGCAAAACAATTTATATAGCTCAGGACACACAAAACAACGTTGTTGACAATGCCGAGTATTATCACAACACGAGTCGTCAGGTCCACAATGATGAGCCAAAGTTTCATAACTTTCTGAGCAGACCTGCACCTCAATCTAGAGTAAATCAACATTTGCGCCACACCAGTACTAGTTATGAAAAAGATTCCAGTATATTAAGTCTATTGCGGTGAACGTGATTTGCAGCCTACATGAAGGTACAGAGGGGGTGTGCAGATCATACACCCTATGCTACTGAACGGTTCAAGTGCTGAACAAAGACTAACAAATGGTGTCGCCTTCCATGACAACTTGCATGAACCAATGTAAAATGTTGAATGTTAAAAATGAATGTGACTTTGACTTAAATTTTAACATAATAAAAAAAATTACATAAAATAAACTCAATACATTGGAGACGCTACTGTTAGTTAACAAATGTTTGTTATGCTTGAAGACGTTAGTTTGATGGGGAGTGTCACCACTCTTAAAAGAACAATAAAAGGAAAATGACATTTATGGGCAGACTTTTGCTGAAAAAGAACATTTGCACGCCTATAATTACAATTATAATTTGATGTAATGAATTATTACGTCAAGTCATTGTATTTCACTTCCACTGACGTTTTGTGACGTCAGTGTATTTCACACTTGCGGCGGTGTTGCCAAGTGGTCATCTCCTTAAGTGATGGACAAGTCCAGCGTGGCAAAGGGGTCTGGGTAGCCGCGGCTGAAGGCACTAAATACAATAGAAATTGCCCTTTGTTATTGATTGAAATGAAATCACTGCTTGGATCACTTTGCTAAAAATATGTGACGCTGTTTCGTCGCACTATGGGGTGCGTAGCACTTACATTTCAGGCCATAGGCCAGTTGAGAGCATGTGGTGGGGAGTTATGTCGTGCATTATGGCACAAGCTGCTCCGACGTAATGACCAATTGCCCGTGCGCCTAACGGCTGTGACTTTAGGGTAAACACCATGTTGGACTGCTTACTAATTTATTACAAGAGTTACCTCTTGCAATAAATAAAGTAGGACAGTCTCTTGAGTCACATAGTGCCTGTTGGCCGGGGGCGTGTAGATTACGTTACCGTCTACCTGCACTATGCACTCTTGGCCTGATATTGATGCGGCCCGGTGTGGCTGATGCAGTTGATGTGACTGCGATGGCTGAAATGGTCACGAGGAGCCAGTGAACGTGCTGTTAATGTCAGTTTTTTTCTTTGGATTTTTGAAATTTTGTATTTTAAAGTTCTGTTCTTTCTGAATGAGAGATATTTAATCTGGGAATAATTCTCTCTATAATGAGGTTTCTTTTGGTGTTGGTGGGTTATAAAATTTTTTTCCTGCAACTGGAACTAGGGTTGTTACAAAATAGTTATGTTCTTAGCTACTTCTTCTGCCTTTCTAACAATATTTGGTAATTCATGTATTAAAGGAAGGTTTTTCTTTTTATTTCTTCCATAACCAACTTTGTGGGTTTTCTAATAATTTAGATACATTACTATTAGTGATTTTACTCTAGATGTTTGTTTTGTTGGATCTTTCATTCTATCACTTTATATTCATTAATTTTTTAATTATATAAATGAGCTATATAAGTAGGTATTGAGAGTTTTGAAAAGCATAAATTTCCTGTGACAGATCAGACTAGGGGCAATTTAATTATTTATAATAGTAGAATATAAATTTATATACCTATAGATGATGGATTTTCTTTCCGTAATGATACCTTTGTTTGTGAGCAATTTAGATTGACAAAAAGAGATGCTGTTGGGAATTATCCTAAAGAGGCAAATATTGATTTTTTTTCTGACTTTTTTTACTTTTCAGTTTTCTATTCTAGAGATATCAAAACCTGGACAATTTATTGAATCTGTTGATAATTCTGATTTGACTTCTACAATGATAATTCTTTGTTACGATCACCAAGTGAACAATATTATTTAGAAATGAGTGGTGTTGATAATAAATTATAGATTAAAATCAATACAAAGTGACTGAGAGAATGGAATTATTTAGCTATTAATATGTATGTTCGGTTTTCTAAGGGGTAATAATGAAATGTTTTGCAAAGTTGGCTATAAGGATACTTTTGTACATAATTCTTCTGATAACTGTTCGTATGTATATAAAACAAAAAAAAACTGATAGATAACTTGAAAAGGATTATGCAGATACAGGTAAAATTATTATTCAGAGGCTAGAAATGATGTGGCCTGTTGTAGAATAAAGAAAAAACATTACCAATCAGTTTTTAATTATTGGCAGTTTTTATAAAAATAAGTACCTACCTAGTGGTTCAAATACATTTAATTTTATTCTAATTGATCAGTTTATTTATTTTCAATTTGATATACCAGACTACGTGATAGTTGGTTTTCAAATTAATAAAAAATATTATGTAATTCAATATGTTCATTCTTCTATGTTTGATCACAGTGATATAAGAAATATTTATGTTCAAAATGGAAAGAATTAAATTTTTCCTAAAGAAAATTGTAATTTAAACTTTGACCAAGAATTTTATCGTAAGATTTATACAGCATATAATTATTTAAGGAATTCCAATTCAAAAACATAAAAAACTATGGTTGTTAAAGGTAAGACAAATATCAAAATTAACATTGATTTTAATAAATCTGTTCCAGATTGTACTATATGTAATTTAGTATTGATTATTCATATAAATCATAACTTACAATTATTTTAAAGAGAGAATTACAGAAGATATTTAATTTTAGATAATTAAATGAAAAATGTTAATAATTTTAAAATTAATGAATAGTATTTATGGTTTATAAAGTGAAATAAAAGGCATAATATGTGTCAATAATATTTTTATAAAGTTGAATAGCAATATTATATATTTCAATAAACACAGAGTATACTGGATAAAGTTTTATATTGTTAATTTAACTTCATATCAGTACAGTATACAATAAATCGTACTTAACCATGTAGGTATTATATTTATAAAATAATCTTATTGTATTAATATAAAAAAAAAACTTTTTTTAAAATTTTTAGTTTATTACTTCTTTTTATATGGAGTATAATTCTGTATCCCATATTTTTCTGGTGTTGTTGTTTCTAAAGTTTCAAAAACTAAATAATAATTTTAAGATAAAAAACAGTAAAAGGTAATTTAATACATTTTAATAATTCGTTTTATGGAAAAATACTGATTTTTCAATGAGAAATAATGCAAAAATATGGGGCAAGCCAACCAACATGTAATGATTTTTTATGTTAAAATGGGGATTTTTTAATGAAAATACGAAAAAGGTGAATTTGTAATTTAAACACATTGTAAACAACTGTTATTAATTTTTACAAATTATTGAATGATGTAAAATGTCTTGCAGTATGACAATGGGCCAGAAATAATTATATAATGTAACTAGTGTTTGTGGTAGCGTGACGTGCTACATCCACTCCAGTGAGATCTCTGCTTGCCTTTACACTGCCATATGACCAGTAAATAGCAGTTCTTGCATATCAACACCTCATCACTGTCTGGTAAAGTTGCACTTCCTGAACCAGTAACATTATGATCCCTCACATTGTTGCGCATAGACAGAGGATTATCTCCCCAATAAAACGGGGTGATGATGATGGGTGTTCAGGTTTTGTGTTGATTTGGCCTATATAAGGGAAATTACATAGAATGATTTGTCAGAGGTCCTTCATTACTCTGTATGACAGGAAGAAGTGTTGCTACAGCCCCTAGCAGTTAAACCATGAAGGAGATTTCTAAACGTGAACAGCCCAACATGACTAGAAATGGAGGTGGATTATTTAAGCTCAGTGGTTAGGTGTACTACCACTGGACCAGATGGCAATACCAGTAGAATATATAGATGCATGTGAGTGTGCAGGCAGCAAGTGACATAAGGTGAGGGGTATGTGCAGGGTGTGCAGTATGTGTTTGGCGTGGTTGGCATCCCTGTGGTGGAGCTGAGTCTGGCCCTGCAGCAGGCTGGCCTGCACTACCTGGGCATGCGTAACGAGCAGGCAGCGTGCTATGCAGCACAGGCAGTGGGGTTCCTCACAAGGAGGCCCGGGGCCTGCCTGGTGGTGTCGGGGCCAGGCCTAGTGCATGCCCTGGGGGCCTCGCCAATGCCCAGGCCAACTGCTGGTGAGTGTGCCTTTCCCATAGAGGATATCTTTCCCTTCTCTTCCCTTCCCTGCTTACAGCATCATTACTCTGTGCATCATGTACTGTCAGCAATGTGCAGGTAGGTAATTGAACACATAGTATACCAATATGAGATAGTATGCACTTGTTTTATTGATTACAATATTACATATTAATACTAAACACTAGCTGTCGGTTAAGCACATTGAAACCTGATGCCATGTTTGTTGACACACTGTCTCGGGTCACAACATGCCTTGACCTATACACGTTACTTCCTCCCTTTTCCAACAAGCAGTTTCTACTACCTTAGAGGAGCAGTTTTCATATGTGTTGCATGACAGTCTCACCACCACCACAACTAAACCTTACTTCAATTCACAGTCTATAAACTCAAACTGGTACTCCTATACATTGTTAAATCTGTGTAGTTTAAAGATCCGGTTTTAGTGGAGGGATCACATTTCTTCCACTGTGAGTCTTCTTTGGGGCACTAGTGTCCATGTTGGGGTTGTCCCTTTTCTGGAGGTCTCGTCCAAAGCCCAAGAAATCAGGGGATGTGCTCCATGAACACGAATGTGTTGGTGCTAATTGTGGAGGTCTGGCAGCTCTATATGAAGCTTGTTCTACCTTGTCATGTGTGTTTTCTCCTAGATAAACTGCCCTTTTTCCGTTTACCTGGGTGCTGGTAGCAGGTAAGGATGCACCCCTGAGTTTGATGAACTACGAGTTTAGCCGATATCTACCAGTGGGCATGTCAGTTATGGACTACCTTGATTTTGGTACTGGTTGCAGTATCTTTGCCGGGACCCAGTGCGTGTGTGCTTCTATATATAGGACTCATCACCTTGTATCAATGGAGGGGGCAAAGTTTGGTTTTGGTTGAAGGTATTTCTGTCAGCCTGACGTAATGATTTGAGATAGTGCTTGACACCTTTTACTAATGCTGGTTGCAAGAGCTTTTCACTGGTTGGTAGTAAGGTTCTTGTCCTTCGTCCCATGAGGTGTTGGAAAGAAGACCCAAACTTCCCTTTGGAGGTATTTCTGTGATGCAAGAGAGTAAGCATTGTGTCTGTGTCATGCATACAACATTTACGAATGAGGTTCTTAGCATTCGGCTAAGCCATTGGATAAGCGATTGGCTGATTTTCTTGAAGTAGCACTGATGCCACTGAGTGGCTGCTTGCATCTCCTGACAAGGTGACAGGTTTGTTCGATCATGATAGGTTAACACTGGTGGGAACTTGAGGCATTTTTTGTGTGTATCAAAGGCACTGTCTTGGTCGTGTTCCCATTGCTAGGCCTTGTTTTTCTCCAACAGCTGCCGTAATGGAGTATATAGCTCAGACACATTTGGTATGAACTTGGACAGGTAGTTCACCATACCAAGTAACCTTCGTAATTCTTGTATGGTGGTGGGTTTCCTTATTTGCTCAATAGTTGCAACCTATCCAGGGTCTGGGGATATCTCCTTGCTGGTGATGATGTGCCCTTGGAATTTGACTTGCTCTTTGTTGAATATGCATTTGCTCACATTGAGTTTTAGCCCAGCCTGTTTTAATTTGAGTATTACATTCTTTGCAATGTCTTCGAACTCTGCCTTGGTGTAGGCGTGAATCAGGATGTCATCTATTGAGCATTCTGTTCCGTCAATGTGTTGAAAGAGGTGTGTCATTACTTGTTGGAAGACTTCGGCAGCAGACGCCAGGCCAAAGGGCACCCTTTTTCATACGTAGCAGCCCCTTGGTGTTGCAAATGTGAGGTATTTGGAGGTTCTGTCCAACACTTTTAACACTTTTATTTGCCAGAATCCTTCCCTGCAGTCCAGTAGCGTGAAATATTTAGAGTGATGTAAGAGAGTTGCTGTTTTGTCAAGTGTCTGGAGAGGAAAATGGCATCTTTTCAGGATTCTGTTTATATCAGAAGGGTCAATGCATATTCGAACCCTACCGTTTTGGCGTACCACCACCATGGGTGAGATGGCTGGGGTGGGTTCCGTGATGGGTGCTATGATATTGCTCTTCACCATGCTGTCAATTTCTTCTTTAATTTTGTTTCGTATTGGATAGGGCACTCTGCGAGGTGGGTGTACTTTGAGGTTAGGTTGGTCTTCTAAGCCGATGTCATATACAAAGCCCTTTAAGCAATCAATACCACCAAATAATTTGTCATTAGTGTCCACTGTTTCGAGCCTTTTTATGAACTCTAGGCTTTCACAAGTTTTCATTCCTAGTACACATTGGTGTCCATTGTCAATGATCAAAAAGTTAACCACCGCTGCCCTTTTACTGGTAGTCACTACGGGTGAGTGTACTACCCTGAGTGTAGGAACTGAGTCTTTACTAAAGTGCATGAGGCATCTAGTCTTAGATGGGATAATTTTTAGTTTCCACTTATTAGCAATGGAAGTGGTTATAACGTTACACTGCGCACCAGTATGAAGCTTGAAGTTCACTTTGAAGTTAGGAGGCAATGTTAATGTTTCAACCCAGTGAAACTCTGTTTCAGCGCTGCACAGGCATGATACTAGGAATACTTATGCTTCTTCTACAGTGTGGGCGTGCTATCCTTTTTCTAGCTGCAATTTCGCGTCCGTAAGTGTAGTAACTTGTAGAGACCTTCACATTTATGCAAAGTGCCCCGGTTTCCCGCATTTGCGGCAGGATTTTCCGAATGCAGGACGTGCTCTTTGCTGGTGGAAACTCCCACACTTGGAGCACTCAAAACGGTGAAGATGACAACTGCCCCCTTTCTGTTGTCTGTTTCGAGGACCTTCCTATGCCATATCTTTCTATGCTAATGGCCTTGACCATTGGTAATGTTTCTGTCTTCATGGTTAGAAGTTGGTGTTTGGTTAACTCCACAGCTCTGCAAATGTTTTCTGCCTGATCAAAGGTTAGTTTTTCTTCCACCAGTAGCCGTTCGCATACTGAGTCACTGGCAATGCCCACCACTATTTTGTCACAAAGCAAGCTATATGTTTGTTCCTGGAACTCAGATTTTTTGCCTTGATTAATAACAGATGTCAGGAAATTGTCAAAGGGTTGGTCTTCCGTTTGCACTATCTTGTTGAACATGTATCTCTCATAGGTTATGTTTGTTTTTGGTGTGAAGTGTGCATAAAGTTTTGCTTTGATCACTGTTATGCTGTTTTCTTCAGTCTCGGTAAGTGAAAATGTGTTATATATGCCAGCTGCATTAGGACCAATGACAGTCATGAAAGTGGCAACTTGTAATTCCTTACTTTTTTTCATGAGGTTAGTGGCCACTGAATGCCATTCGAATTGTTGACTCCATAACTTCCATGAATATGCCATACCTCATTCTGTTATTATTAGTGGTTCAGGTGGTTTTAGACTTATCCCAGACTCTGTGGCCGTAACAATCTCTTGGAAGTAGCTCGTGTGTTTTTACTGCTTATTTACTCGTCCATCATACAATCCTGGGTTTCGGCACTATGTCTGCAATGTGCAGGTAGGTAATCGAACACACAGTATAACAATATTAGATAGTATGCACTTATTTTATTGGGTACACTATTACCTATCATTACTAAACACTAGCTGTCAGTTAAGCACATTGCTACCTGAGACCATGTTTGTTCACACACTGTCTCGTGTCACGACATGCCTTGACCTATATACGTGTCACGACATGCCTTGACGTATATACGTGACACGTATCACTTTACTTGGAACAAACATTTTTCTCTTGCATTGCATTTAAAGTTTATTGTTTATTTATTTTAACTTTGGTTAATTTAAACATAATGATACTAACAATTATATTTTCCTTATATGTATTTAAAGAACCTAATATGATACATAATTGTATTTACAAGTCATAGTTTATTAAAAGTTTTTGGTTTTCAGATGGGATTATTATTTTCAGAGGTGATCAACTTTGTTATGTTTGTTTTGTCTTAAAGAATGCAGCATATTTTCTTTTTGTATTTGAACATGCCATGTGTAAATTATGTGCCTTCATTCCCATCTTGGTGTTAATTTGAGGACATACTCTCTAGGGATGCTGCATTGGTTGCAGCCTTTTTTGGCACTTCCATTCTGAATGGTCCAGCTAGTCACATAGGATTTTAACATAGTTTGTGATGTATTTGATTAATAGGATTTTAACATAGTTTGTGATGTATTTGATTAAGTAGTAGCAGATGGTGTGTTCTTAAGGGTTCAATCATATCCTAGATTTGCCCAAATATGTCTGATATATTTCAATATTTACTTCCAAAAAATTACATGTTTTATAATTGTAAAGTTATGGGGATGAACAAAGAATGTGTAAATTGACTAGGTTTTCATATATTGTATTGGAGGTTTTGGCTATGTTTCTTTGTTGTTGTTTTCGTTAGTGCACAAACTCTAAAATTTTTGCATTATAAGTCATGGAAAGCCACTATACAGATGTAGGGCAGAATTTAATTGCTACTCTGGATAGGAATGGTTGACCTGGGGCGTGATGTTGACACCACCTGAGAATACACTGCTTATTGAGATTAAACGAGTGCGTGTCACAAATGATGAAGCAGATAGTGCCACTTCAGACATACATATTTTAGGAGGTACCCTCATGCCATTTGTTACAACTGCTGTTATCAAATGTCTGCGCCAGCAACACCATGTAACGTTTCAGACATGCCAGATGGCATTCATTGAAGTTTCAGCTCATCCAGGTCAGTCAGCTTGTAGAAAGAGACTCAAGTGCTTAGATAAAGGTTTCAGACATCTTAATACAGCAGCATGAAACACTTCTGCAACAAGCAGAATGAGGCTCGAGAACATAATCGCAGTAGCATATTAAGTCAGATTGAAAACACTCTCATCATAAGAAAATTTACAAAGACGAGAGGCCTATTTAAGTCTCTTCTTGTGCCTAGAATGACTCCACACACTGGTAGAAATAATTTAGTAGTTTCAAGCTGGGCCTAAACCAGGGCTGCCACCAGCCCTGAAGCTGAAATCCTGGTTCCTGTATATAAAAATCCTGTAAAATCCTTGGGAAAAATGGCAAATTACAATTTAAAAAAAAGTGGATGTGAAGGACGTTTACATATTTAATGTAGTTGTTTTGGTTTGGAATGTCCAAACCATGGTAATTCTTTTCTCCACTCACACTTATACTTTTGTTTATACAATGACCGTATCTGCGATAATTTTCATTTCCTCACCATTGTCATATCAATGCCAAACTCAAAACACAGTCGCCAAATTCGGATTGCATGTGTAAAAACTGCAGTTCACTGCAAAGGTTCTTTTCACTAATGGCCTTGGCCTTCACATGTTATCATACAGCAAGGAACATAAATATCTAGATCACTGTACACTTGAACCAGTAAATAATTAAGTGGAATATTTTGGATACACATTATTGAAGTAATGGCGCATGTCGAAAATATTTTGCTTAATTATTCACCTCCATTGTAAGAATCCTTCAAACAAATGCATCAGTGAAACTGACACACATCACTGTGGGCATTAGTGCTGCATGTATGCAAAGTGTAAAAAAGAAAGGAATTTTAGTGTTTTAAAAATTCATAAAAACTGATAAAAGTCATTAAAACGGTAGGCCTGGCGTAAGCATAAGTCAAATGAAAAATATTTAACGTACCGTATTTACCCAAAAGGAAGACGACCCTTTATCTAAGACGACTCCTTCCTAAATAAATATTTTTGAGGGAAAAATATTTAAACCTGAATTCAAGACTATCCCTGTGAAGCACTGAAAAAATCTAGGTTGAAAGTATTTTTGTATGAATTTGTGACAAACCCTTCAAGAAGAAATGATATTATATGAATAATATTATATATTTTATTTACTTGTAAATAAAAGCTAATCATAATGAAATAGGTGTGTCCAACCTGGCTGTATGGTAGTAGCATCTTTCTTACACTGTAAAACTTTTGTGGGTGTTATATTCATGACTTGAGCCATTTTGCTTCCTAGCAAAGTGCTTCTTCTTTGCAGTCATTTGCAAATTAATCGGATTAGGATTAGCTGATTAATCAGATTATCCATTAATCTGCAAAATCTATTTTTAGACCATCCCCATCAACATGTCATTCATCTAGTGAATTAGAACCCTCCAGTCCCTACTACTGCTACCACCTCAAAAAGGGGGGGGGGGGGCTTCTCAAGTGTTTTATGTCTCTGGACCACATCAGATAAGGGGACCCTTGGGATTAACTGCTTTCTGAGTAAAAAATTATGAATAGAAGCCCGTAGTAATGTTATGCATGTAACTCAAACTTAAATATTGTACTAGCAGTGTCGCACATTTATGGTATTTGTGGTCGTAGGTTTTGAATTGTGGAAGACCCCTAATTGTAAACGTTCCCTTATTTTTTCTATTCCTTTTCTGTCAAAAAACCTTGTCTTCCTTTCCTTTCCTGCAAATACAGTGACTGTGAAGTGAATGTGGTCTGACAGTGGCCATGTCCACCCAAGGTATCTACAGCAAACTGCATTGCACCCCCGAAAAATGCCCAATCAAGTTGTCACACGATGCCGTCATGTTTAAAAATAGAACAGTAAGTTGCTCTTAAACTAGAACTTTGTCATGTCAGCACCGGTATGATCCTTGTCAAGTCGGCTTCCTGTCTTGTCATTCTTTCTTCACTGCACAAAGTTCCAACAGCCAGCTACGGGTCCTTACTAGGAAAAGAAAATTGTGTTACAACACCTAAAGATTGCTGACTTTGTCAAATGATTCTGGTAAAATTATAAATTTTAAAAAGCAAAAATATACTTTAAATCCACAGAAATTATTACTGTCACAATGTTCCAGCTATTGAACAAATTACATTCATTGATAAAAATATTAAAAAATATTCCCCATACTTATTAATTATTGCCGGCAATATTACAACCTGTGTGCCTGAGTATTGAATTACTGATTAGGCTAGTAGACAAGTTAGCTAGCCAAGTTAGAAAATAAATGGGCTACAAAAGATATCCACTTGAGAGCTAAAGTAGCCATGGAAATGTGAAACCAGAGGTGTGCAAATGATGTGTTACGGAAAGCATATCTTACCAAGATAAAAGAATGCCCAAAATGGTAGACTCTCCAGGCTTGCTCCACCTTGGAGCCAACCACTGCCATCACAAGACCAACCTTATGATCGGTCACAGAAGAGAACCCCTGTGCAGCCAATTGATCGCCCATGTTACTACTTAACTTTCCATGGCTCTTGTGTATTTCCTAACCGACCGTTCAACTGCCATCCCCTGTGCAGATGGTTGCGCAACACCTCAACATCTGAAGGGAAGCCCTAAGAATAAGGGTGCTGGTTCAGCTCCCAACCAACAGGAGTATGAAGCCTAACTGGCATCGTACTGGCAGACATAGCAGTTTGACAACCATTGAGGGGCAAAAGTGGCAACCCACTAAGGAGCCAGAGGCTGAGCTTAGTCCGTCCCTTTCAGATCGGTCTCAACTTCAGATGATGTACTTGTAAAACAACTGTGACCCATTACACATCTCTCGTTGTTCTTTTCCTACATGAAACTTAATCAGGAAGGGGAAGGGCAAGGGTGGTCATGCCTGACCTGGTCTAAATGGATCCACAGGCCAAGACCCATTACACATCAACTGCTGCATGCCCACATCTCCAGGGTGTGCCGATCACCTCCACTATTAGGGAGGTGTGGCCCAGCTAACACTTGGCCTTCTCCTTTACCATTACCTTGGAATTTCTTCACAGTGAAATTCTTATTTTGGGCCCCAAACATCCTGAGCCCAACACTGCACCTAGTGGTCAGAACTTGGTATCATTTATGGCTCCAACCATCAAGGCAGGTACCTCTTTCCCAACTGCGAGGAAGGGGGTAGCCTAGCATAGTATGGTCAGGTAAAGAATGTGAAAAAAACCATATTGTCACAGGGGCTGCATGAAATGCGAGAAACAGAGAAATTGTCAGCTTTGCACATGCTGCCACTCACAGAGGACATTCACAGCATGACCCCAACAGTGTGAGCTTCAGTTCCACCAGGATCTGGTGTTTTCTGCAGGCAGTGAGGGCAACATCAGTATATTATTTTTAAAAAGTGTAGATAATGGATGGCTGCCTGTCAATTGACTTTTTATTGTTTGGTGGGTGGGGGGTCCTGAATTTCGGGAAGAACAATTTTTCCAGCAGCACAGCACATACCATTGGATTCATCGTTTCCTTTTTTTCCTAAACATTTAGAGCATGTCTCATTCATTTGCCCAATTTGCGTATTTTCTCTACTGAGCGTAATCAAAATTTGGATCATAATTGAAAGTAGATCTATTACCATGGGCTAAAATTTAATTATGCAATGTAGATGTGGATGTACATTGTCTCTGCACAGTAAGCCTCTGCGAGCGCTAAATACTAGACTCTCTAGTGCGTGTTTCCGATGTATGTGCTCGGTGAACAGCAAGTTTCTGGGAGCGTTCGGTGCTAGATTCCCTAGTGTGAGCCTGTGAGGTTCTTATATTTTGGCTGGCAAGTTGCTGCTAGTGTTCTGTGATAGACTCTCTAATTCAACGTATTTTAGCCGCCCTCGCCATGGACATATTTATAGAAAGTTGCGATTTTCTTTTAGGTATGATGTCATCTTTACGTACTATTTGATCCTTAATAGCAACCACACACATGCAGTAAGATAACTATCTTTTTTAAATTGGCTATTTAACTAAATAAACATTAGTATTATCTATGGCAAACAATCAAATAAAAAGTAATTTGTAATCTAGACAAATTTAAAAAAAATTATTTGTAATTTCAATTACCTTTTTCAGTTAGTATTTTGAAAAAAAGTATCCAATATTATTTAGTATATCTTAATAACAGTTAATCGTTAAGCTAATGCTCAAACAAACAATAGAAGATCTCTTGTTTACAAAATAAACTCTAAATAATCACAAAATCATTAACAAAACCATTTGCTGGGCATCAATTTATTATTTTGAAAATATTTTTTTTATTACAAACTTTCAAATTTATATTTAAAATTAAGTGTGAAAAATTAACAATTCTTGCTTAACTAATACAGGTATGTCAAAAATATAATATATTTGCTAATTAAATTTTCTACAAAAAATTTTACGTACATTTACTTTGCCATAATTGTAAGTTAAAGTAAGAAAATTAATTTTAACATTATTTTTAATGAATTGATTTGAACTTTTCTTTCATAAATCTATAATTTTGATTATGAATGTACATACAAAAATAGTCATTTAATGGTTTTATGTTAATTCAAATTTTTTGTATTTAAAATTTCCCCTGGTGTTATAACGTCATGATATATAGTCTTATGTTCATCCAAAGGTCCAGGCTACTTACCAGTGAAAGAATTTTTTTAGTCCGAAAAGTAGTTTCAGTGATTACCTCTAACAAACTCACATACTTTACCTCTTTGTTGTATTAGTGTAGATTGTGTTGTAAATGGGTTGAAATGGATGGCTGAGGAATTGCTATGTACTGTATTATCTTAGTGACCAAATTTTGTCTGAGCATGGATGATAATCAGACTCAACTATGGAGGGACACTGGATAGCACACAAACCTATTGAGTGACTCATCTCCAGAACTGGCTGTGTCATGGTGTGGGGAACGATCTTCTATGATTCTTGGTCCGTCCTTGTAGAGATCAGCAGAATGTGAATGACACAGCTGTATATTTAGTAGTTTCAGCAGCCAACATGCTTCCCATCTCCAGTTGGCAATTTTCCAACAAGATAATTCCCAGTCACATACAGGAAGGGTTTCCTAGGACTGCCTACATGCTGTTGACACCCTTGCTTGCAGTGCAGTCTCCAAAATCACCACCTGTAAAACAAGTATGAAGGCAGCTGTGACAGTATAAATTACCATTCATGGGTCTCCAACATCTGGAGTAGCAATTGCCGTAACTGTGGGACAATATTCTGTAGTATAGCAATAGACATCTCTATACTATTTGTCTTAATTTTTGTCAGTTACATGGATAAGCATTCCTAATACCTGCAATATATTTTATTTCATTTTGGCATCTCCTTCCGGGTGTGGCAGTTTTTATGGCAGTGAATGTATTTGGAAGTCACAGTTTATTGTTTTAATCATATTTTTAGATGGAATTAAATTTGTTTGATTTGTAAATTTTATAACAATATAGAATCATATTTTCCTTTTATAATGGAACAAGCAAAGTGTGAATTATGTGCACTGATTTTTGTCTTACGGTGTTAGGTACAGAGTTGCATGAGTATTTGTATTGGGAAAATTTGTTGTTACAAAAGTACTCTTGTGTTATGCATTGCTGCTCAGGTAATTCCCATACTCACTGCAGACAACTTAGATTTATGTTCTGGTGCTGTGTATGTAAAACAAGTTTATATAAATGTATATACATATCTCTCACTCTCTCTTTTTCTTTCTCTCCTGCCCTTTTCCAATCTCCCCCTCTCTTCCGCCATCTCCCTCTCTGTCCCTTTCCATCTCTATCTGTAGCTGTCTCTCTCTATCTTACTCTATCTCTGGATCTATAGCAATATCTTTAGCTATGATAATGTATTAACCATATTACTATATACACTGTTTAATGCACCTATCCCTGTACCACCTGTACAGTGTGCATGGTGAAATCTGAATTTCAATTTTAAATTTATCTTCAAAAATTTCATATAAAGATTTTACAAAACCTGATTTCTTCTAAATAAATTTATGAAAAACTCTTTTTCACTTTTAAGATATCACATTTGTAAAGATACACTTGAAATGATACACTCTACAATAATTCTTGTTTTTCTTTTATTCAAATACCAATTTAACAAGCCTTAACACATCTAATAGCTAGAACATATTATATAGTAAACAACAATAATTTTTTTCATTCCTTGCTCCACACTTTGAATGCACAAAGGCTGATAAGTGCAAGAAAATTGCAGCAAGCTTGTTTGAAAGTGATGATAGCTCTCCAGAACTACCTGTCTTTCAATACCACTACCATGTGTCGCTCACTCCATTGTGTTAGGCAACTTGAGGCAGTGAGGGGTGACTGATTGGCATTCTGTTCTTCAGTCTTGAACTACCAGTCACTTTCATGCCTAGTGCACTGAAGTGAAGAATATCTGCTTGCTAGGCAGGGAAATCTTTGTGTATAAGGGCACATTGGCTGCATAGAATAGCTGGGGAATGCACTTTGAATAAATGCTGCATCTTAGCAGCAAATGTGACTAGTTCTTTTAACCCTAACCACTGGGTGAGGCCTTATTGCTAGATATTCCAGTTGTGGAATGTGAGGCTTGTACTTTGATGCTGAGGTATACCAGGTACTTAAATATTAATTGATACTTTTCGCATCAAGATTGATAATACCACTGAGCTTGATCTTAGAGAAGAGATCATCCCTTAGGGGAGTAGGCTCCTTCTGAGTTAGCTGCTTCATTAGGGACAAGAAATTCCAGATTGAATTCTCCTGGTGATCAAAGGGTCAGCTTGGTGAACTCACACTTAATGTAACAAGAGCATGGTTGCATTGGATTCTATGTAAGCCAAAATGCCAGTGATCATTTGGGACTCATTGCTGCTATAGATCTCGTCAACAACAGCCCCCATAGGACATTTCTGTTCCAGTTAAGTGGTCACCTTATATCTTAGTGAGCTGTTGGTGGGTTACTGTCGAAAACCCAGACTTCGAACCTGCATACCCAGAGACAGTGTGCTGCTACCACCAAAAGTAGCACCTGGAGGCACAGAAGTAACAGTGCCCGCTGAGGTTGAGAGAGTAGCTAGATTTCCCTTCATCCTCAGGGTGGGGATAGTATTTCTGGAAGCAGAGGTTGCAGTCCGTTTATCCACTAGGAGTAACTGTGGTTGAAGAAACAATCATAGAGCCAAACAATTTTCAATTAGTCTGGCAAGACTTTTTACATCACGTTTGAATACTACAGGATGTCATGAACCAGCAGAACTGAGAAAAGTTACAATGGGCTCACTTAGGCTGCGGTTGGTGTAGTGTCTACGGCACTCACCTCCTACCAGGGTAAACTGGGTTCAATTCCTTGTGGATCACTCTCAGTTTGTGCATGTGGGAATCATGCTGGATGATGCTGCTGGTTGGCTTGTTTTCTTGAGGATCTCCTGTTTCTCCTGCCGTTGCATTTTGGTACTGCTCCATACCTTGCTTCACCCTGTTAGGCTATCAGGACCTTGTTGTTTAGAGGTACCCAAATACTAGGAACACTACAGCTAGAAGTATTTTTAAACTTTGTAGAAAGAATTTTATTCAGTACAGTATTTTACATATTTCTTAAAAAGGGAGAATTTAATTTTTTCAAAATACGTCTCAGAGTTTTAGTAAGATTTGAAAAATTGTTGAGGCTAGAAGTTGTCTAGGAAGTTTTTTACTTTAATTGTGTTATTTGTGTGTGATAGTGTGTAGTTACTGGATCACAGTTCACTAAGGAGTTTTGGAAGTCCTCCTTGGTGTGTTCCAGCTTAATATTTATTCTTCCTTTACACGTGTACACTAACACTTCCTTGGGCGTAACTACTGGTATGTATACAGAAAATCAAGCAGCACTGTGAAATTTTAAGCAGCAGAAATAAGATACTGCAATACCATGGCACTTAATTTTTTTGTAAATTAAAGAGGAACTGTTCCCAATTTACATTGATTAAATGATACACTTTTATTAAGATAGTGACACATGGCACTACTTAACATTACAGTGAGCATCTCAATTAGTGTGTGTTCACTTTGAAACATAACAGCTTTAGGCAGGTAATTTGTTGAAGGTTTTATTTAAGAAGTACTCAGTGTTAAGTGTGACTCATGTAGTGACTGGAGTATGGGGGTGGTGGGGTGTTCTAGGCCAGTTCTGGTGCTGGGCGGCTCATGTGCACAGGACCACGAGGGTCTGGGCGGCTTCCAGGAATGTCCGCAGGTGGATCTGGCCCGTCCCTACTGCAAGTACAGTGCACGCCCCCCCAGTGCTGCCCTCATACCACTGCACGTTGAAAAAGCTGTTCGTATGGCCATCTATGGCCGCCCAGGTAACACCTCACGCTGTGCTTATCTTCTTACTTCCTTTCTGTTGTAGTGCCTTTCGAAAATATGAATATGTTTTGATGGTTTATATTTAATACTTGAGAAAAGGAACTGCTGTCACATTGATAATAATGCTCTAAGTGTGTAATAAACAAGGACACAAGCTCTCACATTGTAGTAGTTGCAGATAGCTGCGCAAGTGATTGTGATGTTTCATTGGTCAACCTGTTTATTCAGCAGTGAGTTTTGATGGCACACTGTGATTCAGCAAGTGAACTATTGTCATTAATAAACTAGTCGCTGTACAGTCCACTAGGATACAGTTGGAAATTCAAGCACAAGAATGGATGCTGTAAGGGTGTATGGAAGCTATTTATAGTCCGAACGCTCCTTGCCAGTCTCTTGCTGTTGCTTGAAGATGATGAATACTCTCTTGTCTGGGTACAAGAGTTATGATTTTCAAAAAAGACACGAAACTAAAGTAGGCCTCAGGAGTTTCAAAGAGAAAGTTTATGAAATGCAGTAATATAATATGAACACTACGACATATAAAGTATTAATTAGTAATAGCATTATTGTTTTGAACATGCCTGTAAGATATCTTTAATGTTCCAGAAATGTACAATGCATGGAACTTATTGTTGTGGTTTGAAAAAAATTCATTTGTTCTCCTATTCGTGCCCATATGCAGACAAAAATGGGCTTACTGATTTAAAAATAAAGGCTCACTATATTCCTTGGTAAGAATAATTATTTTTGCAGAGTTCAGCGGAAAAAAAAATGCACACCGGTGGGAAATGCTGGTACTGGAGCGAAAAGCAGGCCGTCGCATCCAGGATCAAAGTGCCCAGTATACAAGAATTAAAGGAGGAATCTGAATCCTCAAAAGCACCTCACATTTAGGTCACAATCAATGACAAGCCAGTCCTAGTGCTACTAGATTCCGCCACAACCGGAAATTTTATTCTTAGTGTTGTTCTAGCAGCTCAACAAAGGGCATCACTGTGACCCCAGAAAAACATAGTAAGGGTGGCACAGCATGATACCACGCTGTCAGTAGAGGGACTTTCTACACTCCAGCATAGTAGAATTTGTAGTCTCACCCAACCTCACCGAAGTCGTAATTTTAGGCCATCCGTGGCTACACCAGCAACAATGCATGCTATAGCCATGGTGGGAAGAAAGACAAGGTGAGCTCTTGTGTAGGCTGACCACTCTCCGATCCACCCTGTGACATCACACGGACTGTTGAACCCTCTTATTTTCAGAGCTGCCCCTTGTCCGTGGTAGCGGTTGCCAGAGGCTATTGAGTGAGAGACATCCTCGCAAGTGCCAATGGCGTTTCTTTGTGCGTGTTAAAAATGTCAAACTGTGCTGTGTACTGATGTACAAACCACTACAAAAAGACAAAAAGGACAAATGTTAGATATTTTCGTTTTCCTAAAAAACTACAATATTTGTGCGCTGTGGGTGAATGCATGCAGGCAATGTGTTAAGAAGTACATACAATATTTAAATTTATTACATAAGTATCAAGCGAGTTTGTAATATATTGAGAATAACGCCAATTGTAGGTACTCAGCAGATAAATGCACGAATGTAATTACTTATTCAGTATTTTGTTATGCCGTTCTTCAAAACATCTACATGCTTGATAAACGTAATGCAAAAAGATGACAAAAATCTAGAAGTAGTATGTTAAAGTAAAAGCTGGGTTGAAATCTATGTTTTATGTAAACTTGCGTGCAATAACTATGTGTTAGTTTTTGAAGAACTGAAGAAATATGTTTTTATTTTACTTCATTCTTGTATCGTAGATGAAGTAGTGAAATCAAGTATGTTTAAATGTCCTTATTAAAATGGAGAACATTTATTTCAAATGGTAGTTGATGCAGAGCTGTTGGATTATAATTATTAAATTATTGCGAACCACTTTGTAGAATGATAAGATAATTATTGATGAAAATAATTAAGAAATTTAGTTGTGACCATACAGTTATTCACTCCAGTCATAAAATTTTGTTCACAAGTTTTTAAATAATATACCGTCTCAAAAGCCTTCTGTTTGGGGCGCAAAATTTATTTAAGACAGTACAGTGAATTTCCACGTGAGGTTATATACTCTTTTTAAATCTCTGACATACATATGGGTGCAAGAGTGAGATAAGAAGCTTAGACAAGGAAGTTCTACAGAGTAAAGAAGTGTAGCTAAGAAATGAAGAAATTTCATTAAACTGTGGGTGTATTTGGTTCCAACACTCTTGCAGTCTCCCATAGACCATTAATTGTAAGTTATTATTTTATTTATATTTGTATGTGAAATATTTAGAAGTTAATATTCCTAAACGTATAGAGCAGGCCTGCCGTTTTAATGGATTTGATCAGTTTTTATGGATTTTGAACATTAGAAAAGTCCAAACTTCTATTTTTGGCACTTTGCTCGAAGTGGCTACACTAGCGCCCACAGTAATGTGTGTCAGTTTCACTGATGCATTTGTTTGAAAGATTCTTATAATGGAGGGGGATAATTAAGCAAAATATTTTGGATATACACCTTTGATTCAATAGTGTGTGTCCAAAATATTTTGCTTAATTATTCACTGGAGCGGGTATACAGTTATCTACATATTTCTGTTTGTGGCTGTATGATCACATGCAAAGGCCAAGCCATTATTGAAAAGAACCTTTGCTGTGAATTGCCGTTTTTACACATGCAATCTGAATTTGGTGACGTGTTTTGCATTTGGCACTGATATCACAATAGTGAGAAAATGAAAATTATTGCTGATACAGTCATCATATAAATGAAAGTATAAGTGTGAGTGGAGAAAAGAATTCACATGGTTTGTACATTCCAAACCAAAACAACTACATTAAATATGTAAATGTCTTTCATATCCACTTTTATTTTGTAATTTGGCATTATTTTTAATTTCAAGGATTTTTACAGGATTTTTATATACAGTAACCAGGATTTCAGCTTCAGGATGGGTAGTAGCCCTGGTATAGAATAATGTGAGAAAAATTTATGAAAGCTAGGGAGTTTAAAATTTAGTTTTTCTATATTTATTAACAATTTATGATACTGAATAGCGAGTTTGTGTGAAAATATTATCACATTGTTTAATGAGTTTAGTATGTACAAATAAGTAATGAATAGTATTGTTTGTGTGTATATATAATTGACTTACTACTAATTTTGTTATGTAATCTGTGCTCAATCAGGTGTACCAGTAATGTTTTGTGCTGTGTTGTGTATGTCAACAAGTACTCTAATGATTCCCACAATGAGAAATGTGATTTAGGTAATACCAGCAGTACTGCTTGATGTAAAATTTGGAGTTGTTACAAAATACTACTTGGAGTTTATGTATTGTAAACTAAATGTAGATGTTCACATTGGAACTTGAGATCATTGTATATTTTGAAGAAACTTGTACAAAGTGTGTGAGAAATATTAGGTTGGTTGTGTAAGTGAACATGTGCCAAATGTTAGGTAAAGTATGGATACTTGAATTTAGATAATTAAAATCCTCAAATAGTCTAGTTTTTAAGACGTTATAAGCCATTTTGATAAATGAATGAAACATTTAGCTGCAGAGAAAAAAATTTGTAATGTTTTGTGTTTGATAAATTATTGAAGTTATTATTTTCCAAAAAGCACGGTTATGTCCATAAACCACTTCATATAATTTCTTACTATTGCTACAGCTAAAATAAGTTATGAGACATATTGTGTTTTTTCAAGGATAAATAACATTTTTAATATATGTTTACCATTTGGCAATTTTCATAAAAGAAGTTACTAATTGTATGCAAGATTGTACTTTCTACTAAAGTAAATGTTTTTGTTAAGTTTTTAAACAAATGTGAGATGCTCTCAAGTCTCACAATGTCAATTGCAGCAAAAGTAAGATGTCTTTACTGGTAAGAGTACAAACATATTTTCAGTAAGCTAATAATTTATGGAATAACCCTTTCACTTAGCTATTACAGGCAGAATTAACTCGCGATGCGGTAAAATCTACGAGCTCATCCCAAAATGTTACATTAACAGACAACTCGTATTGATAATGAAACTCAAGCATAAATTTCAATACAGTTGTAATAAGAAACTTCAGGAACAAACATTTTATAAGCAAAGCAGCTAAAACAACGATACTTAAAATGCATTGCACTTTCAGTAAACCAGTTCTTGCTAAGAAAATAATTTATACCACAACCTGCAAAACTGTAACAATTTTCTTATGAAGTGCTGACCAATATTGGTGAGATGTCAGAATGCCTGTGTGTAGTGTAGACAGCATAATTACATACATTTTTCCAAGGTATCAGTTTAAATTATTCTCAATTATTTTTAACTTGTTTGCTGTACGTCATGGATTGTATCACTTTGCGAGGATTACTGTCTGCAAACAATATCTATTAATGCAGCAACACTAAAAGCAATGTACAGATTGTTTCATCATGACTGGCCAAAATTTGTGGTAGTAAGTTGATGTAAGTTAATAAAAATTAATGTAAAAATTACATAAGTGATACTTTCTTGATCTCATTGTTTTAGAAGAACTAAACACAGGTGTTTCTGGAACGTCGGGAACTTAAAGCTTTTGGAAATGAGTACATATATAATAATGCTTTTGAAAATTTTTGCTCCAAATGACGCAAGAATATAAAAAATGAGTACACGACTATGATAACAAATTTTCTAAGGATTTTTTTAACAATAATAGAGTTTTAGTTCTCTGCTTCGCAAATGTTGGTATTCTAGAAATACAGATTTCCGTTCTGGAGCTTTAACAACCTGTTTAGGCAAAACTTTGAATGTAATGTAAATGTGTGCGAATCACAAAATGGTTTTGAAGCGTCTCTATATTTAGCCAATATTCATTCTTTTTCAACTACTTTTGCATCAGTTCTTTATACTGCCGTGCTTGTGTGCCACCCACCCTTCAACAGCGGCCGCCATCCAGCCGCTACAGTCCAGCTGATGTCATCTTCTGACCTCCGCAGTAGGGAGCGCTTTTGAGCAGCCAGAAGAGTTAATCTTGTCTTTCTTCCCACCACAGCTAGACCGTGGCTAAGGAAAATTCTACCTCGGGGACAAAAACTGGGTCAGTCTTACTGCAGTGAGCCAGTCACCTATCGATTCGAGCGAGATAAACCATCATTTAGAAGGGCCTGAGTTCGACCAGCTGAGGCAGATTCTTGATGAACACGCTGGAGCATTTGGACATCTGGGACAACTGCGCCAAAACCTCTCAATCCAGCATGAAATCTGGACCACAACAGACACCCCGATCTACAACTGCCCATATTGGGTGTCCACCAGAAGACATAATTTAATTATGACCCAATTTTAAGAAATGAAGAACCAAGGAATAGTTGAGCTGTCAGATTCACCTTATAATTCCCACATCCTACTGGTACAGAAGAAAGATGGCCAGCTGCATTTCTGTTTGAATTATAAGGGCCTTAACGGTATCATGCATCCCATATTGCCACCTGCCATAAAGCTCACTCACATGCTGTGAGACATAGGGAAGGTCAAAATCGTCATTACCCTGGACATGCAATCTGGGTACTGGCAGATCGTGGTCCACCCAGGCAGCGATAAATACACGGCCTTCACCATGCCAGATTGAGAAACTTTGCAATTCAGAGTGATGCCATTCGGCTGAAGAACCAGCTACGAAGAAACAGCTGTGCGCCATTTTTTGGGACTCTGTAACTGGCTATGAAACTTTGTACCATACATAGTCAGCAAAATGGCTCCTTTGCACCCTCTGCTAGAAAAAGAAGCTCAGTGGAAATGGGGACCCAACAACGTCAAGCTTTTCAGGCCCTCAAAGAAAGCTTCCACCACATCCAGCTGCTGCATCGCCTGCAGGGAGGAGACAGCCCCCTTATTCTCCAGACTCATGCCTGCCAGAATGACGTTGGGGCAGTTCTGTAACAGGAAGACTCTAGGAGCCACTTACAGGTGATTGATTACCTATGCCAGCACCCGCCTGAACGCCACTGAACAATGGTAACACATCAACAAGCAAGAATGCTTGGCTGTTATATGAGCCATCCAGAAGTACTGTTAGTACATAGAGGACAAGATTTTCTTTTTATGTATTGACAGTAAAGCACTGCAGTGGCTCCGAGAGTCAAAGGGGTCAAGAACCAAGCTCGGACGGTGGGAAATGTTTCTCACTGAGTTCGATTTCAAAGTCCACCACTGCCCGGGAAAAACTAATGATTTGCCAGATGCCCTGTCCCGCTAGCTGGACCTACATAGCAAAGAAAAGGAGGAAGAGGAGTGAGAAAGGATGGTTCCCCCGCCAACGCCTAACCGCACCCTAAAAGAATACATCCAGCTACTCCAACTCTGTTTAAGCAAATATCAGATAGCGAACCACCAACAGCAAGATCCAGATATCCAGAGACTTCTGCAGGACTACCCCCAGTGCTTCGAGCCCTGTGACAGTATAGTATGGTCCCAGACTGGACAGCCTGGAGCGACAGGCAAATTTGATTACCAAAAGGATTGAGGGCAGACATATGCCACCACGACCACGATGACCTACAAGCCGGACACCTGGGTATAATGAATACTTTGTGTAACCTGGGTACATGCTATATCTGGGACGGGATGAGCCAAGATGTCTGGCAGTACATTAACAGCTGCGAGGCATGTTGCCACGGCAAAGCCTACCCCGAACCTTTGCCAGACTCCAAGCTCCATCGCCCACATACCGCATGGATGCAGATAGCAGCTGACCTAATTGGGCCCTACCCCTGGAGCACCCAGGGAAATTGCTACTTACTGGTGGTGACTGACCTCTTCTCACTTTGAGTGGAGGCACTTCCACTGCCAAGTATAGAAGTCACCAACATCATTGAGAATTTCGAGAAGGAGATTTTCCCTCGATAGGGATACGTACAATGTATCCTAACTGATAATGGCACCGAGTTCACCAGCCAATGCTGGCAGAAGTTATGCAACCCACAGGGAGTCGAAACCTGGAACCAAACTCCACTGAGCGGAGGAACCAGGAGCTCAAGGAGAGCCTCTAACTCAGTGTGGACAACGACCATCGCCACTGGGACCAGCATATCCTGATGATCCTCTTCATCCTTCGTATAAGAATAAACAAGGCAATCAACGCAAGCCCCAACCTGGTCATCCTGGGTCAAACCTTATGCTGACCAGAAGGCTGGCAGTGGGACCAGCAACCCAGTGAGATCCCGGAGCTGGAGGAGATCTGCAAGGCAGCTTTGGTCCGAACGGACCAGGCAGGGCAAGCACAGACTCACTATATTGCAAAATAGTACCCACAGCCACGCACCAGGGTACACAGGTGCAGTTTTAATATGGACGAGGCCGTATTCCTCTGGAATCACCCATTGAGCAAAGGCAGCCAATTCAGTGCAGGAATGGCAGAGAAATGTGAAGGCCCCTATAAAATAGTTGGCCACCAAAACGTCTACTGGGCTGAAGATGCATGAGGACACATCAGGAAAGCCACCTGAGGGTAGAATGCCCTTTTCCTGGGGAAAAACCTGAACCAGCTGCCAACACCCCGGCATCTGAAATTGACGACGGTGAAGAAAGGGAGGAGGATGATCCTGCACCTGAATCAGACACTGCCGTGTCGTCTTCCCCTCTGAAGCCCAAAGAAGGATATGAGATTTGCCCATCGAGTCGCCAGGATATCCAGTCAGAATAGAGCTCCCTGCACTATGAGCTGCTGCATCAATAAGATCTCTACCTTCAACACACAGCAGCTTCCTACGATGCGCCACTATCCAATATGCCAGTTGTCACCTGCAAGTACAGAAATATTGTGGCGCAGTCTACTTGATAGAGAGCCCCGATGTAGACTGCCACCGCTGAGACCCATGAGGAAAGAAGCCAAAGAACCCTGTGCCGATGAGATAGTGGAGCATCAAGAGCCACTACCTTTATTGGCCACCCCAGAAACACCGGCCCTGGAGGGCCAAACCATCCAAGAAACTGCCACACCAGATGAGGTTGCAGCCGCTGCCGAGATATTGCCTTCCGAGAAGGTTGCTCTCACCAGAATTGCCAGTGATGTCGAGGCCATCTTGGTGGCCTTCACTCAGCTGGTACACCCAGCCGCGTCCAGTCTGGACGACGTGGCCACCCAGCTGGTCTTCCTACCACAAGACACCAGGCCACTCCCGCTGAGAATGAAGATGATGAGCCCAGCAGCCGCTGCGACAAGGAGGCAGAGGAGCCCAAAGAGGCTCTTGCCTCCGTTGGCCACCCAGGCTCCATTGTTGGATGCTGTAGCCGCCCACCACTAGACACCTTCTGAGAGGAAGACGCCCGCCAGAAGTGCCAGTGAAATTGAGGCCAACCGAGGCCTTGGCTCACCTGGTACACCCAGTCACGTCCAACCTGGACGATGCAGCCACCCAGCCGGTCTTGGGGCCAAGGCCACCCCACCAGTATGAGAGGATGAGACCAGCTGTTTGGCCATAGAGATGTCAAAGCCTGTCCTGCCTCTGCCAGCCGCCTCATCGCTGCCCCACCTGGAGGAGGACCCCGCGATTGTCCCTGAGCAGACCTTTGCTGGGGATGATGACCCAGCACTGACCAGCCAGGTGAGAAGAGAGCAGCCCACTCGTGCTTGTCCCGGCGCTCTCCAGCCTGGATGGTATTGTGAAGCCCCATTGTAGGCCAACGTTGTGTTTCATGTGGCCCTACTTGGTCCACATGGTGCTCAGGAAGAGGGGCCGACCTCCCAAGAAGCCCCTGTAGCATTTCCCTTTCCCTAACTCCTAATATAGTACTTCTACTGTATCACCGCGACTCAGTCCTTACTGACTCCAGTTATTCTCAATGCCTTATTATATAACACTTTAGGATTGGGAGACCTCCGGGGGTAAGTATCTGTCAATGGCTAAACCAGTGATTAAGAATCCTTTATACAAAACACATTTATTATAACAATCAATACTTGAACAGAACAATACATTTAACTGCATACTGAACACTAAAGATAAATTTCATTACTTTGGTTTACTCAGTCACTTACAAAGATTAACATAAGATGAAGTTAATCCCTAACCTTGCCAGAATATTAATCAGTTATTAGATTGCTAAAGAGGCCTCGAGATCTAGGATGTCACCTAACTGCCTAGCCAAAGTTATGCTCACCATAAATTGTAGGAAGGTAGGTTGCAGTGCTGCCCAGAGCTCCTCCAGACCCTGGTATCAAGTTGCCCTCATCTTCGCGCCGCTCCTGCACTACAAGTCGTCGCTTCTCGATCACTCGCTCAAGTCTAGGGGGTGGGGGTACGGCACACTAAGCTTTTATAGACAGGTGGCAGTGGGTCAATCAAAGTTTGTTGTACAAACAAGGGGTTCGCAAGGAATCTATAGTGCATGCTACCTTAGCTTGTCGTGTGCGGACCCCTAGCGTCCGCCACACTACCCCCCAGGTGGAAAAGCAGTCCGTCCCAGTTGCTGTGCAGTAGGTCGCTAGTGCAAGTCATCCTGGGAAGGCAGAGTTGAAATGGTGGGGCCGAGGAGCTCAGGCACAAACGTCGACTTGTAGGCATTTGGTGGCATACGCGATTATACATAATGGCAGTGTCGTAAATGAAATACTAAAGTCGAGGCACTGTTTTGACCAAGAATTTGAACTCAATTGGAAATTTTTGATAAATTGCAAGGTAGGAATGATGTATTAATCTTACATTGATCATAAGATAACATTTGAAAATTTAAAATATTTGAACACTAAAAATGCCTATGCTCATTGCGTAGTGAGACCACGAGACAGAGGGAGGTACATCCATCACCACATTCAACATTAAAAAGCCACTAAAGACTAGGTGGTGGAATTCAAATTTTTTTGTGTGCTTCTGGTACTATTTCACTTAACAACATACCAGGAAGTTAATTTTTACCAACTCTGTACAGTTTTTAAGATTTTGTTGTATGTGCCAGCTGGCTAGAAATGGAATTGAAACTTTATAATTGGTATTGATTGAAATACTAGACACAGTTATCAAGAAAGCAATGTTAAACTGAAAAAAGGGA